>LPNX010036709.1:660432-672625 GCA_001517045.1 Pseudotsuga menziesii
TGCTAAATTAGCATCAACGTATATTTATAGTGACTTACCACAGACATTCCACAAAATTTCTTGCAAACTAATTGACTACACAGCAGTCATTTTACCCACTAAACCTACAGTGTTTTCAATGTTCATAGCAATCATGTAATCGATAATGAAATTTTATTCATTGTCATAAAATAATAATTTCCTAATAGAGGAGAAGAAAAGAAACTTATCTTTTCATAATCAGAGTTCAAATGCAACTGACTAATACAAAGTGTTTTCCACCCAACCATAGGCAATCTGTGTTAGATGCCACCCCTAGCCAGGTTATGATGCCACCAGGGTGAAGAACAAGATATGTAGAATTCTCAGGACAACTTCCCCAACTCAAAAGCAAGGGGAGTATTTAACAATTATACTACTGTTGAGATCTTAAATTGAACCAGTTATTTGGCACCCATAATACCTGGCTTTACAACACAAGTAGAAACTCTTCTGTCTCTGCTTAGCTGTCCCTCAGAAGTTCCTCCCACCAGTGCTCTTCTATGTGGGCATAGAAAGGTCCATGCTGCTGTCCATTAATTTCCAGCAGAGTTTTTTTGGTTCTTGGCTCTTCCTAAGTTTCTAATGGCTTTCTTTCATGGCTGTTCTATTCCTTGTATGGCAGCCTCCATTTTCAAGGTGAGCTCTCATTTTTTCTTCTCTACACCTCTAAAAAGTAAAAACTAGCTCTCTTCTCTAATTCGAATTTCCCTTCTTTACATGCACGAAGGATAATAAGAAGAGGCCTAGTCCAACACTTCTTGATTCCGATAATGTAGATGAGACGAATTTCCTTGGATGTAGGAGTTGGTTGCCTAGATTTAGCAAGTGGTTAAATCGACTTTCTTTACCTCAATTTAAACTATAGGTTAGGCTCAACATTGTAAAAGAGTGAAAGGTTTGGTTAATGGCAAGGTGGATAAGGCATGCTAACATTCCCTTAGACCCTCTTACCTTTCCTCTCTTGTGGTATCATAGCCCCTTTAGGTGCTCAGTGTCAGTCAAATTGCCTTGGACCATTATTTATTTTTATTTTTCAGATACATAATTATTAACTATTGAAAATACGTCTTGATATTGCCTTGGTTTTGAGTTCTCCACTAGGAATTTATATAAGACATTTACATAATTTACTAATGCAGAACATATACACAATCAGGTTCAGGACATTCAAAGGGTCAAAATTAGCAAACTTTGTTGTTGCTAGGGCAACCTCTGCAGCTTCTACTAGGGAAGACCCTCCAGTTTCTAGGGTACTGCTTAAAATTTGGTTTTGCATGTTTTTGTTGGGGGAGGATATATCTAACATTTTTTGTTTAAACATTGGTTTGTGTGTTTGTTCTCTGTGCTTCGTTGGTTGAATATGGGGTTATTCGTGTTGCATCTACAAACTATGCTCTATATGCCCTTTGGTATTGTTTGTGTTTTGTATGGCATCTTCTTTGGTTTTTGCACTCAGTATGGCCTTTTTGTCTGCTGTCTTATGTCTGCGTCCTCTGGAATTGGGCAAAGTTGGGGGTTCCTCTACAGTTGGGTTTGTATATGACAAATTCTTGTTGCACATCTATGGTCATGTGCTTAGGCATATGACTATCGAGAGTCCTAGTTTCTTTTGCTTGTCCTTGGTCCTTGCTTGGTCAGTTTTTTCTGATCGTGTTTGTGGTGTGTGCATTTCTATTGTCCTTTGAGGGAGTGGGTAACGTTGTCTCCTTTCACATATCTGGTATGCACTCTTTTCCTAGACACTTCTCTTTTTCATGTTTAACTATCTCTCTTCACATTTTTCTAAAATATAAACCTTTGAAAAGTTAAAAAGCTCTTTTTAATAAATAATCTTACCTCCCTCAATTCCTTCATGGGCCAAAGAAATAAACATGTAGGGCCCAAATGAAAAAACTTGCAGGGCCAGCGAACTCTGAGTTTCGTTTTCCCGTATGCACGTCTTCCAATACCAAACTCTAAGCTTCACATGTTTTGTAATTAGTATATTTATTTGGTATCATGTAGAAAAATATGAATGCAAATACATGAGAGATGTGGAAATAATACTTTATTCAAATGTAGCTATTTGATACATAGAGTTGATCACTTTATATTGCATATATTAGGTAGTCATGTTAGCTACGTGACCTAACAACCATCACTTATAGTGATACCTTATCATTTACAGTTGGTCACTCGATAGAATGTGACCCTGAAAGTTGAGAGTATTGCATTAAATTGGGGTATCCATCACCTATCAAGAGATGGGATACCGATTAACAGTTTTGGAGCATGTGATCACCTTGCTCAAGCATGACAGCTTCTGCTAATAAAGGCCACTGTGGTGGCTTCTGCAAATTGAGGGCCCCTTGTGCTGGTGTGACAGTCGATGAGGGGCAATCATGTCTCTTTTTTGAGGATTCAAACCTTGGTGGGGGCAGTATCATCTTTCTGCTTTCACCAACATAGCTCGCCTCTTGTGACAACATATTATGACCTTTATTACACCTTAAAGTCATTTTATTAAACTTTCATTCTTACTATTGGAGTGTTTGTTTTTGTTGTTGGCAAAGTGGTGGAACCCCCCTGACTAGCAGGGTTGCCATTGGCTAAGTAACCACGAACCAAGGGCATCTAAGCCGTCAAAATCACCCGGGGATCGCACTCGGCCTGGACCGCACCAACCCTTAACATGGTTGGATTTTTGGTATCCGACGGGATTAGAACCGGCGACCTTTCAGCTTAGGGGGCGTCTTAACCATACCCCGCCACCAACTGTTCTACATCTGGCGGATATTCTTAGTATTGGAGTGTTAATACTTTGTTGTGTGAGCCTTTTGTGATTTCTGATGTTTTAGTAGAAATTGTGGTCAACATTGCTGATGTTAACGCAATTCTTTCTCAAGTTATAGCTACCAGTTAATATTTGCAGTGATTATCTAAAGTATTAAAAAATATATGAATCTTTATTAATATGTGCATCTTTGTGAACATGGATTGAGTTAACGTCATTTTTTTTATTCATTTTACCTATGATTTTCCACAATAAAACCTTACAATAGATTGTGTTGTCACTATGCTGAAGTTATTAGTTGTCGAATAGTTTTACCTTTTTCAAATTCGTATAAACAATTGCATACTTATGTAATGTAATTCTGAAATGAATTAAGATTTCAGGATCATTTTTTTTCTTAAATTTTGTTTTATTTTTTATCCACTCTTATTGCTTAAACACATGCACGTTTTCAAATTTCTGTGTAAAGTGTAGACTGCTGAAAAGTTACATTGGGCACAGGGGAGTTTCACTGCTAATGTCAGTTTCGTACATGGTAAGAATGCATGATTTTATGAACTGGGCAATTCATAGAAAAATGGCTTGCATTATTGATTTCTTTGTTTAGAATTACTACTTACTTCAATGTAAATTGACGAGAATTTCTTTTTCTTAGCAGCTATTTTCTGAAGTAAACCCAGAGTCAATCGGCATTTTGGAAGCTTAAATTATGTTTTTGCTTGGGATTATCAGTATTGAATATCAATCCCGAGGTGATGTCGCTATTGTTGTTCCTTGACGACCCACAATGTAAGCATTTGATTTGGATAGAATTATTGACCAATTGTAGCACATGCTCATGTTATGTTGGGAGATGCTATAGTGAAGGATAACAAATTTTGAAGAAATTGCTAGTATACCTTCTGCACAGTGCAAATTACATTGCTGGAGGCAATTATAATTCAAAGGAACTGGTGTTTTCCTTATTACAAAGTATATAGCTTGAGCTTTTCAGAGAAGATATTTGGTAGGTTTGCTGGTGTGGGCATTGCATTTCAACCTTTGGTAGGAATTGCGGTTCTGCACTATGACAGCAGTGCAGAGGCTTTATGATATCTGCAAGGCATCTTTTACATCCTCTGGTCCAAGATCTCCAGAGGTCCTGCAGAATGTTCGGGACATTCTTGGTATGAAAACTAACATGTAACCTGGTTAGCTTCTCATTTCTATTCTGCTCATGCTATATATGGATTTTGTTGGCCAAGTGGCAAGAAGTTATGCAATTTAATACAGTAATGGTATGGTGGCTTATTTGTGCAAGAAAGGTCGTTCTTAAAAGTTCTGAGATGGATTTCCTGAATAAAATGTTGTTTTTTCTGCCTCCTTGAATGTTTTCTCTTGATGTAAGCAACATTTTAGCAGAACTTACGATTATTTTCTTTTTGTTTACTGCTTTGAGTCAGTTAGCTTCTCTGCATTTCTTTTGTGATATTATTTCAATTATTTATATTTCTCTTGAGTTTGAAATTGTAAGCATATATGAATTGATGAATTGAAGTTATCAAGGGCCAAACAACTTGTCAAGTTTGATTGTTTTGTCTCCATGAGTATAAAATCAGGGGATTCCCTTCGGCTTTTCAAATTGTTTCAAAAGGTCCAGAATTCTGGACCGTAACCATCTTACTCTAACCTTGCAAATGAGGGGCACTTCCCTTTGTTTAATTTATTCAAAATGTCTAGTATTCTGGACTGTAAATAACAACATAAATAAAAGGTAATTACAGGGTCTTTTGCTCACAGTTGCTTGCTGTTTTTGATCCGTTTCAGACTCCAGAGAATTTTGTTTCAGCATGCTGTTAGAGGGGAAACAAGGTGTTTACTCTGGCCAAGGATCTTCCTTACAGCACTTGCATATGGAACTTTGCATGGTGATCTGATAGTTACAAGGCTGGGAATCATCGCCTTTCGATAACTTCTCCAAGGTTAACGAGTTGCTACCACGACAATACTGAACTCTCTTTCCTTTGGTTGCTTGTTGCCTTGTAAACAAAATCCCATCACTGATATATGACCTGGAAACAAAACATGAATTCATAATCCCTTTGAAGAACTGAAATGAAGAAACGGGCATCTCCACAGGCTTGGGAATGAATGCTGTCATACTTCTTCAGTGCTGAGTATTTTCTGCTCCAGATAGCCCAGATTGAAATCTGACTGAGTAAAAAATGGTGCAAAACTCCTCAAAACAGCAACTAAAGGTAGATCAGCCGCCTCAGAAAAATGTTAGCTGAGATGAGAGCTGAAGTATGGTTCAAATGATGGCAAAGAATCGTCCTTCCAGGCTGACGGCCTCCACTAGAAAATCAGCCCTCTCATAACTTATCTGACATGGTTGTTGATGTCTTCATGCTATTGCCTCATACACAGATCTGCCCAGGATATAACAGAATATTTTCTTGGTGCTTGTGGCCTGAAAATGTCTTCAAAATTTACCCCCTTTGGATACCCATGCAAACAAGGGGGTAACATCTGGCTCCTATTGCGGGACATGTGCTGTTAAACTAGCAGCAACAAGGAAAGTTTTCCTGCATGCATATGTTCTTGCATGTAGAAGACTTAAATTAGGAAACCAATTGTATTTAATTTACTTTTTCCTAAGTTTACTTTGGAAAGTAAATTAAAGTGATCTAAATTAACTTTAGTGAAACACTAGTTAAAGTGAAAGTGAAATTAGGGTTTTTGCTTTACCACTAGTTAAAGTGAAAGTGAAATTAGGGTTTTCGCTTTACCTAAAGTTATAAAAGAGAGATCAATTGGTGGAGAGGATCCTTTTAGAGAGAAGGGGTTACTTGTTGGTTACAACGAGATTTTGAAGGCATATAGAGTTTACATTCCTGCTCGCAGGAGGATCATTGTGAGCAGGGATGTCCAGTTCGATGAGGATAGGGCCTTGTGGAGATCTCTGGACTTATCAGCAGAGCAGCAACCAACGCAGTAGTCGGGAGTCAAGTTGGAGGAGCCAGATGTACAGATACAGGTATAGACATAGCACAGGTTTTGGTGGTCAGAGGGAGTCAGGTGGACAGGATTCTACAGTCATTGAGGATGAGTTGCAGCAGGAGACGGATATCCAGCAGCTGCAGCAGGTTGACACTAGGCCAAGGCCTAAGTGGTTTAGGTCCACATTAGAAGATTCCAGGCAGGTTGATCCTCCACAGAGTTCTTTCAGACGAAGTTTACCACTGGAGAGGCTTAGTTACATGGCACTGATGACAGAGTTGATTAACTCTGAACCTTCCAGCTTCGGGGAGGCTGCACAACATGATGTGTGGCAGGAGGCTATGGTTGAGGAGTATGACTTCATTATGAAAAACCAGGCATGGGAGGTTGTGTCGAGGCCACAAGGGAAAAAGGTGGTGGGATCCAAATGGATCTACAAGGTGAAGCATGCGGCAGATGGAAGCGTTGAGAAGTACAAGGCGCGCTTCATGGGAAAGGGGTTTTCAAAGAAGGAGGGCATTGATTATGAGGAGACCTTCGCTCCTATTGTCAGGTATTCTTTCATTTAGACCATTATTTCATTAGTAGCTGAGATGGGTTGGTGTGTCCATCAGATGGACGTCAAAACTGCCTTCCTCAACGGAGTGATAGAGGAGGAGGTGTATATTGAGCATCCAGAGGGGTTGGATGTGAGGAACAAGGAGACGCATGTATGCAAACTGCATTGAGCTCTTTATGGGCTCAAGCAGGCACCTCGAGCATGGTACTTGAGGATTGACAGTTATCTACGGGAGATGGGATTTCAGTGGAGTGAGGATGACCACAACCTGTACTTCTTGACATGTGAGGTGCCTCTCATACTGGTCCTTAATGTTGATGATCTCTTTTTGACAGGAGATGAGAGGTTGATTGGAGACTGCAAGTCCAATTTTGCAGTGGAGTTTGAGATGAAGGACCTTGGGCTGATGCATTACTTTTTGGGCTTGGAGGTTTGGCAGAGAGATGGATGCTTCTTCATTGACAGGGGAAGGATGCAGTAGAGATCCTGAAGAGATTCAAGATGAAGGACTGCAAGCCTATGGCTATACCTCTAGTCTCCAACTGGAGGAAGATTGATGCATTAGGGTCAGACGGATTTGATCCTACCTTGTATCGTCAGCTTATCGGATTGCTTATGTATCTAGTCTACACTCGACTAGACATCAACTTTGCAGTCAACTCTTTGAGTCAGTTCATGGTGGACCCTTGAAGAGTGCATTGGACGGCTGCGAAACACATACTTCGCTACATTAGAGGAACAATGGCATATGGATTGGTTTATGAGCGCAGGGGGAGTGTACGGTTAGCAGGTTTCACAGATGATGACTAGGTAGGATGTGTAGAGGACCGAAAGAGTACTTTAGGTTGCTGCTTCAGCATTGGATTAGGGGTTGTCTCTTGGTTCAGCAGGAAGCAGAAGTTAGTTGCATTAAGCTCGGCAGAGGCTGTGTACATGGCAGCCAACATGGCTGCTTGTGAGGGTATGTGGCTGAGGAAGTTACTTGCAGGGTTGTTCGAGTGTGAGCTAGAGGCTACAGTAGTTCTGTGATAATCAGAGTGGCATTAGGCAATCTGAGAATCCAGTGTTCCAGTGTTCAGAGAGGAACCATTCGGTTGGAGTACATACAGGCAGATGAGCAGGTGGCAAACATCTTCACCAAGGCACTTTGCAGACAGAGCTTTGTGAAGTTCAGAGATAAGTTGGGGTTGCTACTGAATCCCTTCCTCGTTGAGAGGGAGTGTTAAACTAGCAACAAGAAGGAAGATCTTCCTGCATACATGTGTTCTTGCATGCAAAAGACTTAAATTAGGAAACCAATTGTATTTAATTTACTTTTCTTAAGTTTACTTTGGAAAATAAATTAAAGTGATCTAAATTAACTTTAGTAAAACACTAGTTAAAGTGAAAGTGAAATTAGGGTTTTTGTTTTACCTAAAGTTATAAAAGAGAGATAAATTGGTGGAGAGGACACACACTTGTATTCGACAGAGACATGATACATTTAGGGAGAGAAAGGCAGATAGAGGATTTAGCCGAGAAGATGGAGGAGCGAGCAGCAGGATCACCGAGCTTCGTGCAGCTGGGTTGTACACTCACACAGGAGGGTGTTGAGGTTTAGCTGGGATTTGCCCAGTGATTATGTCGGGTACTGCATTCGCCAGGTTTGGGTGAATTTGCAGTGATTGTAAAAGTTCGATATTTTCACATAATAAAATCTATATCTGACTGCTGCATCGGTTTTCCCATCTTCGGTTTTTCTGGGGGTTTCCATACCAAAATAATAGTGTAAATATTGTGATGCGATGTTTGATTTATTTCTCAGTTTTATATTCCGCTGTATACTGTAAAAGATATTCATGTGTGGTTATCAATAGAGATCTTGCATGCACTGTTAGCCCTAGTTTGAATATTAAAGGAAAATTTACACTTTATATGGGAGAGCATGAGAACCCCTAAATCTTTGCATGTACTTGTTAGCATTGAGCACTAAAAATAAAAATCAAAACACCACATCACACAATCTTCTTCAAAAGCACATCAACCTACTGCTCATGCAAGAGCTTATTCATCTCCTATCTACTTACCCTAAGCAATGAGCAAGAGAAAATATCAAGTGAAATCGTATAACCGAAGCCACCTTAACATGTTATCAATGCTAGGGCTTCTCCCTTTGTCTTTGGGGATGAACCAAGACAAAATGAAATCAATGATCAGTTGAGTACATACAATCATAGTTACATATATCGGCGATATATCGGCTATATCGTTAGTCATTCCCCTTGGCGATATATCATCGCTAAAAATTCGCGACATATGCGACATGTTCAATATTGTTTATGTTTGAGCAAAATCGGAGCGACTTAAACTTTAAAACTTTTATCAAATAATTTCAGCATTTATGAAACTTTATTACAGCCACAAAATAATCTTTATATCAGCCACATAATAACTTTATATCAACAATATATGAATCTCATAAATAAATCAACCACATGAAACAATCAACCATAAAAGACAAGATATACCCTGGGAAAACCCTTCAAACACGGAGGATGAAAAACCCAACAATTTTTTGAGCATGATAGATAGATTTGCAGATAATGGTTTATTACACATAAGCAGATTGCTCCATAAGAGATATCACCCCAGCAGTAGAGAAGAGAGATCCAATGCAACCTTGCAAAAACAACTATATGCAACTGTATTGAACTTGCCATATGCCTAGCATATTAATAACTTGCCAAAACACCTAGCATGTAGAAGGGGGTGAATAGGAGGCTCAATAAACACACTGAGATCAACACATGGTGCATTCACTAGGAGTAGCATGCACTAGAACTCCTCTCATGCCATCATTAGCGCCCTCCTAAGCTCTAGTGTCAAACGAACACTTCAGTTATTCTTGCATGCACAAGATATGCACCCTCCTTTATTTAGTTTTAACCAAGGTTACAAAAACCGAACTGGTGGATGAACCGGTCGACCCTCAGAACCGGAACCGGTAAAAAATCGGGTAAAAAACCGGATCATAAAACCGGTCCACCAAAAATACATAAAATATTCAAAATTTGAAATTTTTAAATATTCATGTGCATCCATGTGAGTTCAAACCATTATACACAAAATATGCAAAGTTTCTCATGTATATAGCATATAAGAGTTCATAGAACCAAAATAGCACTTAACATCGAGTGCAATCCATGTCTGCATCAAAATACAATATACATCAACAAAAAGGCTCTAAATGGCCTATATAAAAGACGAGTCAATTCTTGAATGTTTTTGAGAAATAAACACTGCAGTAGGTGCTACAATTTTATAGAGATATACATTTATTTTCTTCATGTTTAGATCTTGCTTTAGTAGAATGAAGCACGCGGTCTATTATTGTGATCAACAAGATGGTGCTTTACTTCTATCACTGCCTAAGCCTTGAAGATTTATGCTGTATGAATATTTGTCTTAGGATCCGATAACTATATTGTGAGGTCTACTAGAGTCTAGAAATGTCATTTCCCTCTTGCAAAGTAGAAGAGGATCTTCACCAGAGCTTTTTGTAAATTTATGGAATGTATCTTAAAGTCAGTTTGCAAATTGTTTTTCAGTAGCCATTCAGCCTATTGTCCTGTATGGCAACTATCGTGGCTGGCTGCAAGACTAAATTGCTTTCAGCGTTTTGCTGAATCCATCCTGTCTTTTAGCTGTGGGATTGTACTGATTTCATATAACATCAATAACAAGTCTGCATTAAGTTTGGACTATAGTCTGAGGTTAGAAGCTGGCACTCAAATTTCTGGAGGAGCTGATCTTGTTGTTGTTTTACTAAATACAAAACTTATACCGGAGTTTTAGGTACTCCAGTTCATGTTATTTCTTATTTGATGATTCAAGTTTTTCATATGACAAAATCAGACCTATGCATGGCAGCAAAAATTGGCCATATTTGAGTTAAGGACTGTTTGTTTCCCTTTATTATTGTGTTACTGTATAAGTGTTGAAAAACAAACTTTTTTTCCGTCAATTAGTGTACATTATTTGGGCAAAAAGATTTTGACAATCTTCGGTGATTGCTGGTATGGACCGGCTGGTTTTCTGAGAAAACCGGTTTTGGACCAGTTCGATACTGAACCGGGCGGTTCGTGGACCAACCACTGAACCGGCCCAAAACGGTTTGAGGGTCTTGTTCAGACCGGAAACCCATTGAAACCGGGTTGACCGGCCGGTTTTTTCGGTTCCGGTCCGGTTCTGGTAACGTTGGTTTTAACTGGATGCTATAACTTGAACTGAATGTGAATAGAATAGAATTGAACTGAACCTTCAACTGAGTGCATAACTGAATGCCAAGGTTTTTCACAATTAGTGCCATCCATGCTCAATTTCTATTATGAACTTTTGCATGGATCTTCTTAGTTTACTGATGCATGTTGATGATGAATATTGAGCTCTTCTTTACCTAACTGATTACATTCATTAATAGTTCAACTGATGCTTCGACTGAGGCACTGATTGAGGCATTCATATTTAACTGAAGCTTTATAACTTGAGTTCACTTAGTCATTTGCATGGGCAATTTGAATTCTCTTTCTCTATGCTTTATCTCATTATCATTAAATAATTATGCATGGTCCATATGTGTATTTATCCATCTTATCATATCATACTCAGAAGAAATGTTCCATACCAATGATCATATATATTATCCCGGGTCATATAGTCATATGTTAAAGTAATTCACTCTAGAGGTAGCTAATCCCTAAAGGAGACTTATAGCACCTGGTGACCATGACTGCCATTACATCACATAGTATATCTGCATGACTTGATCCAACACAAGTCTAGACTCTTGATATAACACAAGTCTAGAGTCTTGATACAACAAAAGATCATCATCTCATAGGGTACTGTTTATGAGAATCATTGACTTGATACAATACAAGTCTAGACTTGATACAACACAAGACCAGTCTTAATACAACACAAGATTCTAATCTTGATACAACATAAGATCACAGTATATGCATCCCTACCTCAATACATGAGGACTTAGATAGGACTTGATACGACACAATGTCCTAACTTGATACCACACAAGTCCCTAACTTGATACAACACGAGTTCCTTAACTTGATACAACACAAGTCTTGGATAATGACTCTTGATGCTGTACATTTAACACTCCCTCTCAGCGAGGGAGACATTCTCTACTTTACAAGGCATTTTTTGCCATACCAAGCTTATCTCAGAAGTGTCTATACTTCGTCACTGACAATAGCTTGTTTACAATTTTGCAATCTGCTCATCAGTAGCTATGTACTGAAATTTCATTTTATATGACCATGACTTCGATGAAGTAAAACTTCATCTCAATGTGTTTTAACATAACACACATAGGGTTTTTTGGAAAGCTTAACTATTAACACCTAATAATTGTAGGCTCAAGTCTTTCACCCTAGTAGGTAGCTTCCCAAGCTACACTACTCCTTAGCAGGTAATACTAACCGCAATATACATAGCTTATCTCAAGCTAAAATAATTGTTGGATAGCATAATAGGTCTACCATGTATCAAATACAATAAGGAGCCTATTCTAATGTACCACAAAGGTACTCAAACATATGCTTATCCACGAGCATAAAAATACAACAGGCCTGCTGTTAAAGTTAGTGCAGCTGTGAGACCCATTCTAAGAGAGGATGGTACCCTAGTCATTAAACTAGGGTAGAGTAAGACCCTAGAAGGTGTTAAACTAGTAGCAACAAGGAAGGTCTTCCTGCATGCATGTGTTCTTGCATGCAAAATACTTAAATTAGGAAACCAATTGTATTTAATTTACTTTTCCTAAGTTTACTTTGGAAAATAAATTAAAGTGATCTAAATTA
>LPNX010036709.1:672679-781078 GCA_001517045.1 Pseudotsuga menziesii
TGTTTGCTTTACCACCAATTAAAGTGAAAGTGAAATTAGGGTTTTCGCTTTACCTAAATTTATAAAAGAGAGATCAATTGGTGGAGAGGACACACACACTTGTATTCCGACAGAGACATGATACAGTCAGGAAGAGAAAGTCAGATAGAGGATTTAGTTGAGAAGACGGAGGAGTGAGTAGCAGGATCACCGAGCTTCGTACAGCTGGGCCGTACACTCACACAAGAAGGTGTTGAGGTTTGGTTGGGATTTTCCCAGTGATTCTGTCGGGTACTGCATTCGCCAGGTATGGGTGAATTTACAGTGATTGTAAAAGTTCCATATTTTCTCATAATAAAATCTATATTTGACTGTTGCACCGTTTTCCCATCTTAGGTTTTTCTGGGGGTTTCCATACCCAAAATAATTGTGATGTGATGTTGTGATTTACTTCTCAGTTTTATATTCCGCTGCATACTGTAAAAGGTATTCATGTGTGGTTATCAATAGAGATTTGCATGCATTGTTTAGCCCTAGTTTGAATATTGAAGGAAAACTTACATGGTATCAGAGCTCTGGTGAGCTAAAGCTTGAGAGATTTGCAGCAATAGTGATAGATCGGGGGCAGATCTATTGAAGACACAAATTTAGATTGGAGATCTAGGGTTTGACAGGTAACACTTCACAATGGCCGTGCAGTTGAGAGTTGAGGATAGTCTCCAGGTTGCTCAGGACTTTCCTACATGGAAAAAAATGATCACAAGGATCCTATATGTCAGTGATGCAGAGGAGCACATTGAATCCACGAAGGTTGCACCCATAGATTCGACAAATCTAGCAGCTTGGAACAAGATTGATTCAAGAGCCATGCTGATTATCATGGATGGAGTGAAGGACCATATAGTCCCTCACCTTTTTGGTAAGAAGACCGCAACAGAGATGTGGACGGCTTTGGAGAGTCTGTACCAAAGCAAGAACGAGAACCAGAAGATGGTGTTGCAAGAGAGGATGCGCAACACCAAGATGGCCAAGGCAGGAGTGGTGCCTTATCTCACGAGGCTCACATAGATCAAGGATGAGCTTGGAGTTGTTGGCTTTAAGAAAGTGGATGAGGAGCTAGTTTGGATAGCCCTTAATGGCTTCTCTAAGCCATGAGACACCTTTGTCAAAGGTGTTGTGGTTAAGGAGAAGCTCCCTGATTGGCAGAGACTGTGGGATGGCTTTGTGCAGAAGGAGACCCGCATGGGTCAAGGATCGGGCTCATCCAGCAGTGCTCCACAAATTGTGGATGAGGAGGCTCTAGCCCTTACAGGGAAGAGCAAGGGGAAGGCAAAGAGGAAGAAGGATGGTAAGAAGAACCTTGATGTGTCAAAGGTCAAGTGTTTTATCTGCCACAAGCAAGGACACTTTGCCTTCCAATGCCCAGACATGAAGAAGAAGAGTAACACTCAGATGGCTGGATCTGCAGAGGTGGATGAGTTCAACAGGAACTTCGATGAGGAGTTTCGCTTGATAGTTTGCATGGAAAGCACTACAGGGATTTGCATATGGTACATCGACAATGGAGCATCTAGTCACATGACTGGACGTAAGAGATTGTTTAGAGACTTGCAGGAGGGTGGAACAGGGATCCACGTTGAGTTGGGTGATGATGCGCGGTATCAGGCGCAGGGAGTTGGCACTGTTTCATTTGAGAGGGAGTTTGGCAAACCCCTCAGTTTTGCTGATGTGTTATATGTTCCAGGACTGACCAAGAACCTTATATCAATCTCCACTTTGGAGGAAAAGGGATATCGGATGAAGTTCCGTGACCATAGAGTGTATATCAGGCCAGAGGGGTCAGATAGGAGCTTGGATCAGGTGATTGGCAGAAGGAACGGGAAAGTGTACATATTACACTTTGAGCTTACAAAGGCTCTAGTCAGCAGCAGCAACAACAATCAGGGTGAGTTGTGGCATAGGAGGATGGCACACTTACACCATGGAGCACTGAAGCATTTGAGACAGGCAGTCATTGGAGTTCCTCAGGTATAGGAGGAAAAGCATAACCACTGCAAGGGTTGTGCTTTGGGGAAGAACGTCAGGAAGCCTTTCCCACAGAGTGAGCACAAGTCTAAGGAACCCTTGGACTTGGTGCATTCTGATGTATGCGGACCTATGAGTGTCCATTCGTTCAGTGGTTACAGTTACTGTGTAACCTTCATTGATGACTATTCCAGGAAAACCTGGATCTATTTCCTGAAGACCAAGTAAGAGGTCTTTGAGAGGTTTCGAGAGTTCAAGACTCTTGTGGAGAACCAAACAGGAAAGAAGATTTGGGCGTTGAGAACAAACAACGGGGGTGAGGACACCTCCAATGAGTTCATGGAGTATTGTTTGACAGAGAGGATCAAGAAGGAGCACACTGTGCCCGATACCCCATAGCAGAATGGAGTTGCAGAGCGAAAGAACAGGACGATGGTTGGAGCAGCCAAGGCCATGCTATTTGATCAGGGATTACCACTATTCCTTTGGGCGAGGCATACAAGACTGCAGTATACATTCAGAAGAGGTGCCCCCTCACAACTTTGGGGAGGAAGACACTAGGCCAGATGTAAGTCACATTTGCATATTCGGCAGTGTTTGCTATTGTCATGTTCATGCCGACAATAGGAAGAAGGTGGTTCTGGAGAGAAGGGGTTACTTGTTGGTTACAACAAGATTTCGAAGGCATATAGAGTTTACATTCCTGCTCGCAAGAGGATCATTGTGAGTAGGGATGTCCAGTTCGATGAGGACAGGGCCTTGCGGAGATCTCTGGACTTACCAGCAGAGCAACAGCCAACATAGGAGTCGGGGGTCAAGTTGAAGGAGCCAGATGTACAGGTACAGGTATAGACACAGAGCATAGGTTCTGGTGGTCAGAGGGAGTCAGGTGGACAAGATCCTATAGTCATTGACTTGGAGGATGAGTTGCAGCAGGAGATGGATATCCAGCAACCGTAGCAGGTTCACATTTGGCCAAGGCCTAAGTGGTTAAGGTCCACAGTCCATGATTCCAGGTAGGTTGATCTTCCACAGAGATCTTTCAGACAGAGTGTACCACAGAAGAGGCTTAGTTACATGGCATTAATGACAGAGTTGATTAACTTTGAACCTTCTAGCTTTGGGGAGGATGCACAACATGATGCGTGGCGGGAGGCTATGGTTGAGGAGTATGACTCCATTATGAAAAACCAGGTATGGGAGGTTGTGCTGAGGCCACAAGGGAAAAAGGTGGTGGGATCCAGATGGATCTACAAGGTGAAGCATGCAACAGATGGAAGTGTGGAGAAGTACAAGGTGCGCTTCGTGGCGAAGGGGTTTTCACAGAAGGAGGGCATTGATTATGAGGAGACCTTCGCTCCTGTTGCCAGGTATTCTTCCATTCAGACCATTATCTCACTAGCAGCTGAGATGGGTTGGTGTGTCCATCAGATGGACGTCAAGATTGCCTTCCTCAATGGAGTGATAGAGGAGGAGGTGTATATTGAGCATCCAAAGGGGTTTGTTGTGGTGAACAGGGAGACGAATGTATGGAGATTGCATCGAACTCTTTACGGACTTAAGCAGGCACCTCAAGCATGGTACTCAAGGATTGACAACTATCTACGGGAGATGAGATTTCAGCGGAGTGAAGCTGACCACAACCTGTACTTCTTGATAGGTGAGGTGCCTCTCATACTAGTCTTATATGTGGATGATCTCTTTTTGACAGGAGATGAGAGGCCGATTGAAGACTGCATGTTCAACCTTGTAGTGGAGTTTGAGATGAAAGACCTTGGGTTGATGCATTACTTTTTGGGCTTGGAGGTTTGGCAGAGAGATGGATGCTTCTTCATTGGATAGGGGAAGTATGTAGTAGAGATCTTGAAGAGATTCGGGATTGAGGACTGCAAGCCTATAGCCATACCTCTAGTTTCCAATTGGAGGAAGATTGATGCATTAGGGTCAGACGGATTTGATCCTACCTTGTATCGTTAGCTTATCGAAACACTTATGTTTTTCGTCAACACTAGATCAGACATCAGCTTTGTAGTCAACTCTTTGAGTCAATTCATGGTGGACTCTCGAAGGGTGCATTGGACGGCTGCGAAGCACATACTTCGCTACATAAGAGGTACAATGGAGTATGGATTGTTTTATGAGCGCATGGGGAGTGTACAGTTAGCAGGTTTCATAGATGCTAACTGGGCAGGTTGTGTAGAGGACCGAAAGAGTACTTTAGGTTGTTGTTTTAGCATTGGATTAGGGGTTGTCTCTTGGTTCAGCAAGAAGCATAAGTCAGTTGCATTGAGCTCGGCAGAGGCGGAGTACATGGCAGCCAGCATGGCTGCTTGTGAGGGTATGTGGCTGAGGAAGTTACTTTCAGAGTTGTTTGAGTGTGAGCTAGAGGCTACAATAGTTCACTGTGACAATCAGAGTGGCATCAGACTATCTGAAAATCCAGTGTTCCATCACCGAAGCAAACACATAGACATCAGGTACCACTTCTTGAGAGATTGCGTTCAGAGGGGAACCATTTGGTGGGAGTACATACAGACAGATGAGTAGGTGGCCGACACTTTCACCAAGGCACTTTGCAGATAGAGTTTTGTGAAGTTCAGGAATAAGTTGGGTTTGCTACCGAATCCCTTCCTCGTTGAGAGGGAGTGTTAAACTAGTAGCAACAAGAAAGGTCTTTCTGCATGCATGTGTTCTTGCATGCAAAAGACTTAAATTAGGAAACCAACTGTATTTAATTTTCTTTTCCTAAGTTTATTTTGGATAATAAATTAAAGTGATCTAAATAACTTTAGTGAAACACTAGTTAAAGTGAAAGTGAAATTAGGGTTTTTGCTTTACCACTAGTTAAAGTGATAGTGAAATTAGGGTTTTCGCTTTACCTAAAGTGATAAACGAGAGATCAATTGGTGGAGAGGACACACACACACTTGTATTCTGACAGAGACAATATACAGATAGGGAGAGAAAGTCAGAGAGAGGATTTAGCTGGGAAGACGGAGGAGCGAGCAGCATGATCACCGAGCTTCGTACAGCTGGGCCGTACACTCATACAGGAGGGTGTTGAGGTTTAGCTGGGATTTTCCCAGTGATTCTGCCGGGTACTGCATTCACCATGTTTGGGTGAATTTCCAGCGATTGTAAAAGTTCCATATTTTCTCATAATAAAATCTATATTTGATTGTTGCATCGGTTTTCCCATCTTGGTTTTTTCCGGAGGTTTCCATACCCAAAATAATAGTGTCAATATTTTGATGTGATGTTGTGATTTATTTCTCAGTTTTATATTTCGCTGCATACTATAAAAGATATCCATGTCTGATTATCAGTAGAGATTTGCATGCACTTTTTAGCCCTAGTTTGAATATTAAAGGAAAACTTACAGAAGGAAAATAAAATAAAGAGATGAAAGTTATGTTTGTTTCATTGCGCTAAATTTATTAAAGCAATACTATTCTGAATTTGATTTCATAATTCTGTTAATGCATTGAAGTATATCTATTTATCTTTGTCAAATGTGAACTAACCCTAAACTTTAACATCTGCTAGGTACTTTAAGAGACCAAATAAGAGACCAATCAACTACTCACATAGTAGCATTGTCTCGATTTGATCCAGAATATAGTTTCCCTAAACTGGAAACCATGGATTTTTAATACAACATTGTACAACAAATGTGTAATATAATGCAGAAAGAAAGTCTCATCTTTTTTTTCAATCTTTAACATTTGTTGACTTCAAGAATCTTCTTTTATCCAGAGAATTTCTTTGTGACCTTGCCATTCTTTGTGATGTTCTTGAAGCCCTTATCACTTTCTCAGTGATTCTTCTCTTTATACTGCAACACCCCAACTACCTCTTGGAGAGGTTTAACTGTTCTCTGAAAGTCCAGACTATAACTCTTCTTGAGTATCAATAGAGTCTGAGACTTTGACCATGTCTTTGCCCATGTTGATTCTCTCCACATGGTATCATAACCCTCGACTGCCCGAGTCATGTACCATGACTAATTGGTGGGGACTTTATCTGCTGCTGCCTGTGAAGACACACCAATACTCCCTCTTTAACTAGAGGAGTCTTTCTATATTAAGCTTGTCCTAGACAGAGGCTTGTCCTAGACAGAGGCTTAGTAAGAATGTTGGTAATGCTGCTTATTTGTGGATATGTATCATGTCTTAGATATAACTGACTAGAAACCTCATAATGCTTTACTGCTTTTCAACATGCTCTATCTGGAGCATCATATTGATCTTTGCTTGATCACTATACTAGTCAGACTTCATATATCTTTGAATCTTTATTCCATTGTTCGAGACATTTCTAAGTTCATATACACTCATACCGAGTAGGTACCACAACACATGCTTTGTTGTACATGCCTATGTATAGTCTGCAAAGAATATAATCGATCTTGGGACCTGTAACTAATCCATATCATAGTAGAAAAAATTGGCATCGGCAAAAAATCGGCGAGGGTCCAGAAAACATCTTCTCGGCAACATCGGCGAAAAAATCGGCAAACTGCGGCAAGCATTAAAAAATGCAAATTTTGTACTTCAATAGGGTCAAAATTTCCTTACCGATTTTTTCCCCTATTTGCCGATTTTTCCCGATTTTTTCTTGATTTTTTTCGATTTTTGCCGATGTTTGCCGATTTTTCGCAATGTCCGATTTTTTTGGGCCGAAAAATCGGCAGCCAGTTGCGATTTTTCGGGACATCGCCGAAAATCGACGATTTTTTCCACTATGATCCAGATACATCTCAACTGACTTTGAGATCTTCCGAATCCGATTTAAACTTTAAATTTATCTTCATATAGATGGCCCTGGACTTTCAATCTATCACCCTGAAACTATTGAGGATAATCTACTGCATATTTTCCTTAGCTGAGGAAAGTTTTATCTGGTGACTGCCACACCTCTAATCCCAAGAATCATAACAAAATTCTTGAATACTGTTCTTAGCTTCTTTCTAAATATGAGCATCATACAAGTCTTCTCTTAACAAGAGATACATAAACCAGTTTCACTGGTTCTTCAGGCTTTAGAAGATCTAGCTTCTCCCTCTCACCATCTAGATGTGAGAATCATAATCTGGGTCCTCCATCACGGAGAATCATGCTCACGTATGTTGGACACAATGACCACACTGAGAGGGGGGGTGAATTAGTGTGAGAAAAATTATAAACTTTTTACCTTATTTTAATCAATCAGAGTATATCAATCATTATGTCATCAATTGCATAATCAAATTCATCATGAGTCATAAGCACAACATCACATCAAAAGAGGCACAATAATATATGGAATTTTGATCTTTATTTATTGTACATGGAAGACAACAATCTTCTCGATTGCAATCAGCACCAATTGATGAAAAGAGCACCAACTCTCATAACAAGACCCAGCTTGGTTTTCTTAGCTCCAACTAAGAAGGGTTTGAGGAGTCCAATCTTCAAGTGCAAGATTCTTCTTGCAAGTAATCATATCGGTCTGCTGCACATCCAACCTCTGCTCTGCACATCAATCTCTGCTCATCACTCTACGAGTCAACAATGCTCATCAATCTCTGGTCAATCTACTCATCACTGCTGCTTAACATTGCTGCTCATCACTGTTGCTCAAGTATCTCTGCACATCAACTTTGCTCATCATTGTTGGTCATTCTTTTCTGCTCATTAATACTGCTGGTCAAGCTGGTCAATTTGCTCATGTACACATCATAGCACACCTCATCATACACAATTACGGAACAGGTAATTCTACTTTGCTTTCACTGAGAATAAGGCATGCATCGTCATGCATCATCATCATAGGTATATATCATTGTCATAGGGTATGCATCCTTATCATCAAATATACATCATCATCATCTCAGTGTGCATCGTTTATGCATCATCATCAAGTATACATCATAGTGCATAGGAGAGCATCATCACACTATGGTATGCATGTACATCATATTGTATAGGAGTGCATCAACATCATAAAGTGTACATCATTATCACATGCATTATCATCATAAGTGTATCATATCATAGCATAAAGGTATGCAACATCATCATCATAGCCTCCATAATGACTCCAAATATATATACCATTATAGATGCTCACATACTAAGATCAAAGATGAACTCTATCCATGAGAGACATGTTCCATCACAAGAGATACCCAGAAGCATGAGCCATACCTTTTTGAAGATCATAAGATGAAGAAACATTAGACAAAACAAAAGAAGCTCTATATCATTTCATCACATAGCCCTCGCAACAATCTTTCCAACGAGCCAAGAATTTTGTAATTCTGATTCTGTATGAGAAAGTTATCCCAATTTTAGTGAAGATGCCTAGAAATTTCTTTTCCATAAAGTTTCACACTTTTCTCCAAGAGTTGCGAAAATGCTGAGAGAATTGATGATCAAATGAAATGTTTGATATGTTTTTGCACTGTGCGAATGTGTTTAAATACACATTCAAGTGGACATATCTCATGCTGACTGACTTGTCTTCAAAGGTAAGAATTTTTATTAATTTGAATTTTATTTTTGACTTTAAACTTCTTACCACCTCAATGGTCAACCTGATGTATTTTAATTATTTTTCTTACCACCTCAATGGTCAACCTTATGTATTTTTATTCATTTTCTTACCACCTCAATGGTCAACCTTATGTATATTTATTATTTTTCTTTTAAAACATCCTTCAAGGTCAACCACATCATTTAAAATTCATGGGAGTGTGTCCTCCACAACTTCATAGGGTTGCATCAAGCCACTCGGGCTTTTAATGGCATGCCATGTGCAAGGTGCCATCATGGGCCATCATGGGCTTCAAGCTTGTCACCAAATGGACCATCATCAAGCCAATATGTGTGTGGGTGCTTTAACCACATAAAGTGCAAGCAATGGGCATCAAGGTCTTTACAAGGTTCCATGACTTCATTAAGTCACCAAAGACCACATCATCATGCCATCTAACCATGTCAAGTGAAAGTAGTGGGCTCCATTACCTTTCAAGGGTATCAGGGTCTTCATCAGGGGTTCCATGGGCTTCTTCATCATACCAAGGGTCCCATAGCTTGTCAAGGACCATACAAGGTCATCATCATCATATAAGAGCTGCATGACCCGAATAAGGGTTGCAAGGTCATCAAACCACTAATCGTTTGTCCAAGGACTTCATCAGGGCTTCTTCAATGAGCAAGAGGCTTCATTGGTTTCTTCAACCACCTCAACCACACTAGAAGACCCTCAAGGGTCAAGATCCATCATGACATCATCTGTGGGGTAGCTAGGTCTTCTCATGGGGTACTATGATACCATCAAAGCATGAATGACCACATAATGGGTCATTAATGCTTCACCAACCTATATAGGGCTTCACCATCATCCACAAAGGCTTCAGCACCATCTCCAGGGTCTTCAACACCATCAGCAGGGTCTTCAGCATCTTCAACAAGGTGGTGGCTACAAGATCCAGCCTTGTGGGTATAGGAAGCTTGTCAACTGGGTACAAGGTGCTTCAAGGCACAAACCCACTTTATAAGGGGTCCAAGGCACTGCAAGTGAGACTTGGTGGCATCAATGAAAACCTCTGGGGCCATTGCAAGTCCATGTTGGCACCAATGGAAATTTCATCAACAATGTATGTCTGAAGCTCTTCTTGACATATGAATGTAAATAAGATAATTTAATTATCTTTAGGAGTCCGTACATCTCTTCGAATAGTAATAGGGCATCTATTTTGTTTTCTTCCTAAGAAACATGGGAGCTTCCCGATCTTCTCTCTTTTAGGATCACCCCTCGGAATGAGTCCACATTCATGTCATTCTCTACTTGTAGGTTAGGGCATATGAATTTTTTTCCCTACAAGACAAATTATTCTCACGATTAATAACTTCGCATAATCAAGAAATGTAATAACATGAAAATTTTTCAACATACTAGCAGTGTTTCACACAATTATCTACATAGATTAGATCAATGTTTCACCATAACTCCATTCATATCTTTATGTCATGCTTTGCAGCCCTATATCAATCCAAAATTCATATTTTATGAAATAAATATACAACCCCATATTTATATCTCATGAGGCAAGCATGTAGCCCTCTATATGATATATTATGACCAATCATGTAGTTCTATGTTCACAACTTACGAAGCAAGCATGCAACCTTATATCTCATGTCTTATGAAGGATGTTTTTCAATCTTATACTTGTCCTATATAAATATATATCAGTCCTACATAAGTCTTACATCAATCCTATATCATATCATATAATATGGACTTATGAGATCGATAACATGCCTATAAAGACATAAAACAATGTATATGCTCAACACAATTCCAAGTCCAAGGATACAGTTCTATATGACAATCATGAAAAATATAAAAAGAAAACTTTAGATCTGATATATAACAAAAAATATAAGGTACTCATCTTTATTGTTTTGTGTGGGATCCCTCTTGATATTTGCATCCTTTGGGAGATAGTCCTTCTTTATTCACTGTAATTTTAAACACTGCAAAAACTTACTACATGTACTAGATAGTGAGTCTCTACATGGGAATAAGGATCCCATGCAACCAAGAGCGAATGCTCTTCTCTTCTCAAGGATATATTCCTTTCGATCATCTTCTTCCTTGAATGATTTCTTTTGAGAAGGTTCACCTTCTTCTATGGCGAAGGATGCATGAATCCTTCTTTCTTCTTTCTTGCATAACACTCTTTCGCAAAGTGGCCCTTCTTTCCACAATAGAAACATTCAACCTTTGATTTGTCAAAGTCCTTCTTGAACTTCTTCTTCTTTCCATGAAAGAATTTCTTGGGAGTGAATGGCTTCATCCTCCCTTTCTTCATTCTTGCTGTGAGGGAAACATTCTCCTCTTTAGTGCACACACCCTTGCTTTGGATGTGCCCTTCTTCTTGGATGCAAACATGCCATAGTCTTTTGAAGTTGGGCTGCTCTTCTCTTCCATTTACTATTGCTACGAAAGTCTCCCATGAGGAAGGGAGTCCATCGAGGGCGGTTTGAAGAAGGTCATTCTCATCTATCACCACATCGATGCTTACAAGCTGATCATTCATTTGTGAAATCTTTATGAAGAATGATGCTATGGTTTCATCCTTCTCCATCTTTAGGTTGCGCAACTTGTTCTTCAAAGCCCCCTTTTGAGTGGAAGCTTTGTTATCACCCGCCTTGTAATTGCCTGTGTGAGGTGGATCCAGGATGGATGGTAGAGGGGCAAGCAACTAAGGGGTGGAACCACGACTGCCTAGACTCCCAAATGGATGGTTGTCACGTCAATCAAGGGAGCCTTCACTTTATGTTATCCTAGTCCAAGATAACAATGGAGGAGACCCAGATCTGCTCCCGACAGGAGAGATCGGACCTAGACACCAGAAAAAGATTAGATGGGGCTTCAGGATACTTAAGGTGCAAGGCGAATGGAAGTCCTAGCTCTAGGGTTTAGGTACTAGCAACCGGTGAAGATGACGACTGTCTTGGGAAACGTAATTGTGACAGGATGAGCAAGAACAGAGTTGGAACTGTCTAGTACCAAGGAGACAGACTCAGTGAAAGATAGTTGACTTGAGTTATCAATGAGTGTTGGCAAAGGGAATGGGAGGAGATCTTAAGGATGGGACTAGCGCTAGCTAGGAAATCAGTGGCTTATGTGTATTGGGCAATGGAGTCAGCAACAACCCAACGTTTTAGTGAACCCACCTGGGATACACCTTGATCTATGAACCCAGAAAATAGTTGGTCCGGAGAAGCTAAGGTACAGGAAAAACCAGCTCAATGGAAGGCTAGCGCTAGGGCTTGGAAGGACAGATTTGCAGTTCTAGGGTCACCTGGAGGCTAATAACTCAGCATTGAAGGAGAAATGAAGTCAAGGTGACCTGATCTACAAGCTCAAATTAGAAAATCAGCAGAAAAATTAGATCTAGACAAAGTCAAAATTTGATGAGGGGGCTAGGGGGCCTGAAAACCAATTTTTCAGATCTAGGTCAAACCAGAAGGAACTAGCTCAGCGTTGGGGGTGTTCTGGAATGCTTAAGCCTTGATCTATCAGCCTATCTTGTCAGATTTCAGAAAAAAGTAACTTCCGGAAAAGTCCAATTTTCAGTGAGGGCGCTAGGGCTGTTTTAGTCAAAAACTCAGATCTAGGTCAAACAGCCAAGAACTAGGACAACGTTGGGGTTGATTTGCACTGTGTGGGACCTGATCTATCCGACTGTGAAGTCTGAATTCATAAAAAATCAAAACCCTAGCAGTTCAAATTTTTCAGTGGGGGGTTATGGAGTTTTTTGGCAAAAAATCAGATCCAGGTCAAACCAGCAGGAGTTTGACCAGCATTGCAATTGATTTGGTGAAGGGGAGGCCCGATCTATGAAACCCAGAAATGGTTTGGCCAAAGATCGGACGATTCCCAGATTTATTGCTTTTTAGGGTTTTTAGTATTTTTAGGAGTTTTCAGAAAAATTTGAAGTAAAGCAAGGTACAATGGAATAAGATCTGAAAAAAAGAGACTTACCTGGAAAAGCTTGTAGAAGTCTTTAACAGTGATGATCTTAGCTATCCTGATCAATTCTGGAAGATCCTCGTGATTTCTATGGCATATGCAAGCTCCAAGCCATCAATGCGCCCCCTACCCTGCATGAGCAAACGTCAACCATATCAGATTTGCTAGTACAAGATAAAGAAACTGAATGCTACAAGAAAGTAAAATGAAGTAATCATAAATCACAATGAAACTAATGAAAACCCCCTGATCCAAGACGAAGAAAACCGAGCGAGTTGAGGCCCCCCTACAAAAACGCTCCAGCCAAAACGCTCTCCTGTAGACAAAACAATGATAGCAAAAAATATAAATCTCACAAGAATTTCCACAATGCTAGGAAGCTGAAGATTTTCCAATCACCATTTGAGAACATCAGATGCAAAGCAGATGCATAAAATTTCCACAAAAAAGTCTTTCTATTATTCAGATCCAAGAGCCAAAGACCCCTTACAAATGAGAAGCTCTCTCCTTTAAATAGAAATGAGAGAACCTCAATCATAACCGAATCCTAATCAATTTCAAAATGAGTGGCTAAGATTAAAAGATGAAATGTTCTAATCAATGGTTGAGATGAGCTCAACATACAATACATGGATCAATATAACTATAATTTATCAAAGTGGACTAACCCACCCAAAAAATGTAACCCACTCAACAAGAAATAAATGAAAGCACATGGTGGGTCCAAGGAGTGTTTGAATAACTCCCTCTGGGTGTCCCCATGGCACAATAAAATAATATAATAATTTAATTCTTTGACTTTTGTGCCTCCTTGAGGAAATCGTGAGCCTCCCAAAAGAGCTCTAGAAAATAATATAAAAATGCCCAAAATTAGATGTGGGCCCAATCAGGAGCTGCAACTGCTGGAGAAGGTGGGGAGGACATCACTCTCATCATCATGACTCATCCCATGTCATTTCCTTGCCTCAGCAGCCCAAATCGATTTCTTCAATAGCTATTTAATCATTATTTAATCTGCCTCGAGAAACGTGATCCAGCCAAAACAACCTTCTAGGGTGCCTGCGTTGTCAAACTGAGCCCACAAAGTTCTCTGGGATGGGAGTACTATGGTACAAACAAGTGGTTGCACACCCCTATGCCCATACAATGCCCTAGGAGATCCAACTGAAACATCTCCCTGCTCAAAAATATCAATCTGTGAAGAAAAACTGTATCAGAAAGGTAGAATGAGCTTGATCACATCTGTAAGTGCCCGGAACTGGAAATAAACTCTCTCATTAGACTCAGAGAGTCCAAATCAATCTAAGGTGTATACTCATACCCCTCATAGGTCTCTATCTGATCATCAATCATATCCAATAAACAATATAACCATCTGTGAATAATTAGACACCAATAATAACTTAGACTATATCCATCCGTTGCAAGTGTTAAAAGGTTAAGACATGCTCTACAACTCATTCAAGTAACAATCACAACAAGTAGCATTCTGTTGAAGCCTAGAAAATCGCAGGCAACAACAAGGGATTCTCCCCAGTCAACGTTCCCAACTAGCCCGTGACTGTTTGGTATGGGGAATCCGTCCGGTTTACGGTCCGGCTACTGTAGGTCAGGTAACAAAAATAAAAGGTTTAACTGGTTGCAGCCCAGTCCACCGTGTATATTTTTGTATTTTTTAGCTTTAAGTGTGATATGCAAGTGCCTATCTAAAAATGCAGATTGATCAAGAGTACGAGGAGTAGTCACAATGTGATGCGCAGGTTCTTACCTCTCGTCTTAAGCTCTCGCATCTAAATCACACACAACCAGAAATAAAACTAACTAACTAAGCTGTCCCTAGTGAGCGAGATTATCATTTAATGAGTAATGTATTACTGTTCATGTATTAAGAGAAATCACAGGTAGCCGTTCTTATTTCAAAACACATAAACATGAATAGATAGATGAACAACAAGATAGCTCATTGTTTGTGAAAACATTCATTGCTCATAGTGGAAATTATCATAAAAGAAACCAGAGAACATTCATACAAGAACATAGGTTCAGCAAGTTAGAACGATCTCACAGTTAATGAATAAAAGCTGAAAACGAAATAGTTCCCCTTCAACAACATCCATTGCACAGCATTTGAACATTCCACCAAAGCTTTCTCCAACAGGCAAAATTGTAATTATCTATTGCAAAACGAAATAGTTCCTCTTACAATGTGTTCTCACAACTCTCACTGGGAAAAAGTCCAGGTTCTCTCGAACTTTCCTATATTTATACAAAAATAGCAAAACCTTTGGGTTGCCCCCACCCCATGACCTTTGGGCTCCCCCAAACGTTTTAGTCTTTCAATTTTGTCTTTTATGAGTGCTCATGATTCATACAAACGTTATATTATAAATGAAGATTAAGATTTACAGACACTTTGTAAAAAGGGACCGGCTTGGTAACTGACGAACTTTCCAAGCCTGAGACACTGCTTTTAATGATTATGCTTAGTAATCCGTTGGTATTTTTGAGACCCTGTGGGTCTTAGATTTTCTCTCTCCTCTTTTCCTTGAGCAACATCTCCGCTTCTTTATGCTTTAGCTTCTCCTTTCTTCAGCCAACTCCCTTCTGCTATGTCTTCTTTGCAGCAGCAATCATCAACTGAATCTAAAAAATGTCCTAGGTTTCTTATGCAATTAAAACAAAAAACTCATCATTTATCCAAATAAACATACACCATACTACCAAAAAATAAGCGTTAAAGGTGAAAAACGGTACTGCGTTTTCATTGTGAAAACCTTAACTTAATAAAAAACAGAGAACTTTCCGTCGCCTATGAAATAAGTTAAAAACTCACAACGACGCGGGAAAAACTAAGCATCGAGTAGATAAAATCCTTATCGACGAAACAGAACACATAACGTCGGATGGTTAGTTCACTAAAACGCCGCAACGGCGGGTGACCCATGGTCTTAAGGATTCCGGAGCAAAACAAATCATCGGCGAAATAAAGCGGAGGTCGGAACTGTTATAGCATCGGATGAAGAAAAACAAATGAAAAGCAATAAACCTGCGGGATCGGCAAAGAAAGGAGCTTCCGTCGGAGTGCTTGCAATCTGCCATCCGAAATAGCGGCAACACAAAGGACTAGTGCCCCGATTCACACATCAATGGATTCTCGATAGCGATCAGAATAAATCAATAATACGCGGAGATTATGAAAACAATAAGTGCTCGGGAGACTTTAAGTTATGCAGCGGTTAAAACAATTCGTTTCATCTCCGAACAACGACGACATATAGAGCGAAAATCCCGATTCAATCTTCAACACCGCTCTAATAGTGATAAAACCAACTATCGGAAGAAAAAATAAAATGCTAAGTCTCATAGTCGAAAGCATTGACAGTTCTAGATCGAACTGAAAGAAAAACAATTAACCTCAAATCAACCTTATGATCCAAATTCGTAGCAAAAACAATATAGTTCAGCCTTCCAAAACAAATCCAAGCAAGACAAACTTTAAAAGGAGGGCCCAAAATTTTAGAAAATTTGGGAAAAAAGTTGCAGTTGCAACAATTGGTGACTACTTGGTGAACCTAGATCTCTGGACAATTTCTTCCTTAAGTAACAGACTGTTTTGACAATAAAAACCAACATGTTGAATTCTTCTAGATGTTTAGATTTCCATAATGGCAAATATATGTACTTTTAAATCATTGATGATAGTCCTGTTTAGGAGATGGAAACTAAGACTTCAAAGTCAAGATAACTCTTTCGAGGCCAAGGATATGAGTTTTTTTTTTTTTTTTAATTTACACCTCTGTCTTCAGGTAGCCTCAGTTTGGACACCACAAGATTGTAACATATGGTAAACAGAAATATTCATTTGTTCCGCATTCCCATGCCATTTTGCACTTTTTGTGCTTCTGGACACTTTTTGTCCTTTTGAGTCCTCCTCATGCCTTTCTTTATGAATTTGTTATTCAGGCTCCTCTATCCATAGTGTCTTTTTGTGTGAGAAATGTATTTAATTTTCAGCTCACGGACGGAGAAAAACTTTTGGCAATTTTGTACTTATAAGATTCAGTACTTTGTTTGATACATATTGCTTTCTTAGGAGTTTTGACTCTTATTAGCCTTTTGGCTTTCAATTCTTGGCATGGGATCATTTATATATAATATACTGTTTACCCTGCTTCCTTTCCGTGGGTCTTTTGCTGTCACATCTTAGGACATTTTTTAAATGTGAAATGGATGGAGCCTCGAAATAGTATTCCAGACCTTTTAATCTTGAGTTATTTTACAGGGATTAAGCAGGACTTCAATGTGTTCATAGCCATTTAAGAAAACTGCTAAACTAGAAGAAATTCTATTAGATAAACAATAATACACAGTCATATAATCAAGGATTTAGTTTATCCAGAACTCTAATGTCCTCCACGCAAACAAAAGTTTGCTTTTTCTTATTGAAACCAAACAAAAACTAAACTGAACAAAACAGGAATGAAATAAATCAAAGTAAAATAGCAAATCAATTTATTTATGTACAAAGAACAAACAAACAAAAATCAGGAAAAATAAGGTTTGAGAACTAAACCATTAACTGGTAAGTTCTCTTCCCACCCTTGTAAATCTTGCAATTTGTAAGTTGAGGGGCCAAGTTTTGCTCCAATCTGAAAAGGACCTACCCATAACTGTTGAAACTTCGTGTGCTTTCCCTTTTCATCATGCGGGTGATCCCACTTAAGAACCAAATCTCCCACTTCAAATTCCTTTGTTCCAGCTTTGTGCTTATCAAACCACCTTTTCACTACTTCCTGTTGTTGCTTAAAACGTTCTTTGGCTCTGGATCTAGACTCTTTCGCCTTCAAAAGATTATAAATTCTAAGTTGCAGGATTTTGTTGTCTGTGCCTCTAGACTCTTGGGCTATTATGGAAGATGGTAGCATAATGTTAGGAAGAAGTATAGCTTCTTTTCCATAAACAAGGGTATATGGTGACACACCCAAGGAATTCTTGGGTGTGACCCTATCAGCCCAAAGAGAATTTGGTAGCGCTAAATGCCAACTTCTCTGGTTTTCTATGACAGTCTTTTTTAAGATCCTAATCAAATTCTTGTTCGTAGATTCTGCCAAACCATTTCCTTGTGGGTAGTAGTTGGTAGAATAATGCAACTTAATTCCTTTTTCATGAGCAAATGCAGTTAATCTAATGGAAGAAAAATAAGTGGCATTATCGAAAACCAGGGAAATTGGAACCCCAAACCTGGTCATAATATGATCCTGCAAGAAATCCATGACCGCATCTTCGTTGACCTTACGTAGCGGAATGGCCTCGACCCATCTAGTGAAGTAGTCAGTTGTCGTTAAAATATATTTGTGCTGCAAGGAAGAATTTGGTTTTATTTCTCCAATGATATCAATTCCCCACTGCTCAAATGGTTCCGTTATCATAACCGGCTTCAATGGTCCTGCTGCTTTAGCTTGTCTTCCCCCACACCTCTGGCAGATATCGCACTTTCTAACATGGGCATGAGCATCCTTGAACAACGTGGGCCAATAGTACCCGGCTCTGAGAATCTTGTGGGTTGTCGTATCTCCGGAAAAATGGCCTCCAGCCGGCTCATCATGTAACTCAGTTATGACCCTTTTTGCGTCTTCCTTCTCTAAACATCTGAGAAGGACTCCATCATAATTCTTCTTGAATAAAATTCCATCAATGATTTGATACGCCGTTGATTTAAGGCGCAACGCTTTTCGCTGCTTGGAATTCCAATGTTCTGGCAACCCACCTTCCTGAAGGTAATGAACAAGGTCTCGGTACAAGGAATCTGGAGCTGTGAAAAGAGGACATACATCCATCATATGTAACTCTGCTTCATTTTCCCAATTGTTTTCTTCATTGCTATTACCTTCAACCATTAATTTGCACAGTCCTTGCCCTCTAACTATGGAGGCTGGCTTGAATTCGAGGTCATACTCTTGTAAAGCTGTTACCCAATTGCCTCTTCTTTCTCCTAATTCTTTTTGCACGAAAAGAGACCTTACAACTGGGTGTGGAACTATTACCTTTGTCCGATTCTTAAGTATGTACGGCCTGAATTGTTTTACCGCTTTGAAGACTGCATAAGCTTGTTTGTCTACAGCTAGGTAATTTAATTCGGCCCCCTGCAGACCAGTGCTCATAAATGATATGGGGAACTCATCTCCCCCATCTTCCTTCTGAGTAAGCACCGCTGCTAGTGAATCGTCAGATGCGAAAGTGTACAAAATAAAATCCTTCTCATAATTCGGACTTTTGAGAGAGGGTGCATGAGCAACAGATGTCTTTATTTTACTGAATGCATTCTTCTCTACATCAGTCCACTTGAATTGTACACTTTGTTTCACCATTTGCTGCAAGGGCTTAACAATTTGGGCGAAATCTGGCACAAACCTTTGCACAAAATTTATTGTCCCCATAAATGATTGCATGCCTTTTTTGTTATGGGGTAAGGGGATCCGTTCGATAGCTTTGATCCTTTCTGGGTCTATGGAGATCCCCTTCTTAGAAACCACGTGACCCAGTAGCTTTCCTTTTGTAACAGCAAACACACACTTCTTGGGGTTTAGCGAGACACCATATTTTTGGCAATGCTCAAAAATCTGTTTTAGATGGAATGCGTGTTCTTCTCTCTTCTTTGAAAATATTGTGATGTCATCGAGGTATACCACAGCACTGCGGCCAATCAGACCGCGGAAAGCTATATCCATAGCCCTCTGGAAAGTAGCTCCAGCGTTTATGAGTCCAAAGGGCATCCTTCTGTAAGCAAAATCCCCCATCTTGTTCTGAATGTAGTTTTGAGTCTGTCTTCTTCAGCTACTAACACTTGATTGTAACAAGAGAATCCATCTAATAAAGAAAATAACTCAGAACCCGAAACCATTTGCAATATCTGTTCCATGGGTGGGATTGGATAATTGTCTTTATCTGAAGTGCGATTTAAGTTTATGAAATCCACACATAGTCTAATTTCTCTAGATTTCTTCCTTACTGGTACCAGATATGAAACCCGTTCTGAGTGTCTGACTTTGAAAATAATTTTAGCATCCAACAATTTCTTTACTTCATTCTGAATTAGAGGCTCCAGTTTTGGATGCATTTTCCTCAAAGGCTGCTGATAAGGCTTGGCCCCAGTCCTAATAGGGATGACATGCTGAATAGTCTTGGTGTCATATGTTTTCAAATCTTCATATGTCTAGGCAAACACATCTTTGTATTAGTTGAACAAACTGATGAACTTATTTCTTTCACTTGGGGAGCAACACTTTCCCAAATTCACATATTTAAGCTCAATTTCAGTTCTTAAATTAATCAGCTCGAATTGTAAAGACGAGCTATGAGTCTTAACATTTACTGGCCTTCTGAATTTGTAGTTTAGATCAAACATTCGCTCTAAAGTCTCGACTCCTTTAGGAATAAAATTGTTGAATTTTAGCTCAGCTTGATGTTCTTCATCATCAATGATTGCCCCTTTGAAGGTTTCATCATTTGTCAGACATTCTAGAATCTGCTGATCGTCGTCAAAAACTTGTAAATTTGTAATCATGTTTGGAACAGAAGGCCTGAAAAGTAATTCAATAGAACACCTGTTATTAGAGGGTACAAGGCTCGCAGCTGAGGTGACTAACAAGTCAGCTGCTGCATTCTTTAGTCTAGGAATCGATACAATATTAAATGCGTAAAAACCTTTAAGCAACTCCCACACTTCATTTTGATAAGCTTTTAAATGAATGGAAATGCAATGTATCTGATTTCGAATCTGTTTTACAATTATTTCAGAATCCCCATACACTTTTAGATTTTCTGCTTTTAATTCAATCGCTTTTCTTAGTCCATGAACTAATGCTTCATATTCGCCTGTGTTATTGGTACATTAAAACTCTAACCTACATGAAAGGAAATGTTTATTTTTCTTAGGATCAATCAAGACACAGCCAGCTCCTGATCCTTCCAAAGTTTTAGATCCATCAAAGAAGAGTGTCCAAAAATCATCCACAAATCATCTACTACTACTGTACATGAATCAACATCTACATCTAAAGCTAAATCTACTATTTTACAATCAATTTCATCAGCCTGCGAAAACCGAAGGAGATCAGGCTGGGTGTCTGATGTACTGCTTCCGCTTGGTAATTTCCCGGTTCTAGCTCAACGAAGTACTTCCCCAAACATAATTCACTGGTTCATTCTTACCTTCTAACTGAGTGACATTGTGTTTCATGTGGGGCTCTCTTATAACTTTAATTTGATTTGGACTTCTTTTATAAGGTAGCCACATATGTGACCAGTCTGATGCAAAATATCCATTCAGCGTTGCTGACCAATCCCTACTCAAAACAAGTCCATACGCCTCAGGTATGTCTGCTACTACAACATCAATGAACTGACATACCTTTTCATTTGAAGATAATCGAATTAAAACATCCTCCATTTCCCCAATTACCTTCACATTTGTTCTGTCTAATTGAATGACCTGCCAGGTAGATGGTTTGGGCTGTCCATTTATCTTCTTGCAGACTGATAGTGGCATAACATTTACTGATGCCCCTGAGTCTATTAGACAGTTGTGCACGTTATGGTTGAAAATTTCGAAAGTAAGGAGAAAAGGTGGAGTTTTGCATTTAGGCTTACCTCCCACACTTGCTTCATCGATTTCTTCTTCTTGGGGTTGATTGTCGGTGGGAAGCTTTTCCTCGGGCATTTCAAGTGCTTTCAATAATTTCTCTTTCTGCTGTGGGACATTACACATCTCAAATAGTGAAATATTTGCCTTTACCTTCTTGATATCCTCCATAATGTCATACTCCATTTTATGTTTTGTGAGATTCGTTTTTATATTATCGATTTTCTTTTCAATGGGCTTATTAGTAGGCATGTTGGTCTGCTTTGAATTTTGACTGGTAATAGTAAACTCGGGAATTTTATTAGCCATGGTGCTTTTCTGAAATTTCTTTATATTCTTCTGAAGTCTCTTAATTTTCGGGATTATTAACCTGTCTTCTTTTATCAGCCCTTGGCTTCTCGTTGTCACATTTGTTTTTAACATGTCCTCATGTCTTAAATCACTTTCTTTTTCAGTATCAAACATCGAGACACAATCCCATAAAACCATGGCATCATCCTCTTGCTTTTTTGTTGATTTGTTATCATTTTCTTCCTCATCATTAGCTTCTATTAGTTTTGAGTCTAGCAACTGATTCATCACTAATGTCATTGAATTTATCCATTGTGGACAATTTTTTTTCAGAATGGGGCTGCTGGTGAAAAGTGCAAAAGTTATCCATACCTACTTCCGTTAAGTTCATTGATGCAGGACCGTGTGGAGGCGGTTTGGATTGATTGTTATCCTCTCTTTTCTTGTAGTAAGGTTTGTAATATTTCTGAGCCTCCTTCTCCTTTTCCAAATCTATTATTCTGTTGGAAAGCTTCTGCGTCATCTTCACCATTCCTTCGAAGTCTTGTGACTGTTCGTCTTTAGGCTTAGTAAACGACAAAGCTTTCTTCCCAATTTTTTTTCTCCTGACTGCTCCAGGTAATCTTCTATGCTTTCCTTTTCAGCTTCTACTCTCTCCGCTTCCTCATAAGTTTCTGTTAGCGTAGGTTTGGCTTTCATTTTGGCAAACATGGCCAAATCAGGTCCCAGAGCCGAAGTATAATATTCAATCAGAACTTTATCCGAGGGTTTGTCAGTTTCAGAAAGTTTTTAAGATAGGCTGCAAACCTTTGAGTAAAACTATGCACCTTCTCTTTTCTTTCTTTCTTTAAAGCGCACAGCCTTTTCATGAGAGCTGCATGAGTTTTTTGGGCTGCATATTTGCTTCTGAATATCCTTTCAAAAGTATCCCAGTTTGGGATTGAATTTGCAGGTAGACCAAAATACCATGAGGCAGCTGCTCCTTTAAGGGTATGTGGGAAAAGTCTGCAGACTACGTCTTCTTGTTCTCCAGCCTTTAGACCTTCTATGGCCAAGTAGAAACTTTGCAAATGATCATCTACTAAGATCCTCTCACTTGGGTCAAACTTGGGCAACATCTTCTCAAAAGCCTGAGGTAAGTCATGCAAAGGAGGTGTTAGGTTTAAGGGTGATCTGGCTTTCCAAGCAGGTGGTGGATTTGGTGGGTTAGGTGGCTGATTTGCATTTACACCTGCCATGAGTTTGGGTGGAGAGTGAGGTGGTGAAGGGACAGGAGCGTGTACAGGTGAAACTACTTGATTCAAAGGTTGAACAACTTCTTGTAAAGCTGTTTCTACAAGTTCTTCCCAATCTCCTACCAACACAGAGTCTTCCAATATAGGATGGTTTTTCTTCTTGTATTCTCTTCTAGGTAAGTCAGGGATAATCGGTAATCCTCCAATCTTCTTCACATAAGCCCTAGTGTGTCTTCTCAGATCATTAACAACTTCGTTGTCCACATAATACAAATGTTCTCTATTCTCTTCAGGAATCGGATTAGGAAATAAACTGCTTTCAAAACTATCACCGGTGGAGTAATTTCGAGGAAATGGGTTTCCTCGACCAACCATGCACTGGTGGCCCTCCTTCTAGCGCCAAAAACTGTTGAGGCCTGGAAAATAGCAGGTAACAACAACAAGGGATTCTCCCTAGTCAACGTTCCCAACTAGCCCGTGACTGTTTGGTATGGGGAATCTGTCTGGTTTACGGTCCGGCTACCGTAGGTCAGGTAACAAAAATAAAAGGTTTTACTGGTTGCGGCCCGGTCTACCGTGTATGTTTTTGTATTTTTTAGCTTTAAGTGTGATATGCAAGTGCCTATCTAAAAATGCAGATTGATCAAGAGTACGAGGAGCAGTCACAATGTGATGCGCAGGTTCTTACCTCTCGTCTTAAGCTCTCTCGCATCTAAATCACACACAGCCAAAAATAAAACTAACTAACTAACTAAGATGTCCCTAAGGAGCGAGATTATCATTTAATGAGTAATGTATTACTGTTCATGTATTAATAGAAATCACAGGTAGCTGTTCTTATTTCAAAACACATAAACATGAATAGATAGATGAACAACAAGATAGCTCATTGTTTGTGAAAACATTCATTACTCATAGTGAAAATTATCATAAAAGAAACCAGAGAACATTCATACAAGAACATAGGTTCAACAAGTTAGAACGATCTCATAGTTAATGAATAAAAGCTGAAAACGAAATAGTTCCTCTTCAACAACATCCATTGCACGGCATTTGAACATTCCACCAAAGCTTTCTCCAACAGGCAAAATTGTAATTATCTATTGCAAAACGAAATAGTTCCTCTTACAATGTGTTCTCACAAGTCTCACTGGGAAAAGGTCCAGGTTCTCTCGAACTTTCCTATATTTATACAAAAATAGCAAAACCTTTGGGTTGCCCCCACCCCGTGACATTTGGGCTCCCCCGAACGTTTTAGTCTTACAATTTTGTCTTTTATGAGTGCTCATGATTCATACAAACATTATATTACAAATTGAGATTAAGATTTACAGGCACTTTGTAAAAAGGTATCGGCTTGGTAACTGATGAACTTCCCAAGCCTGAGACATTGCTCTTAATGATTATGCTTAGTAATCCGTTGGTCCTTTTGAGACCTTGTGGGTCTCATATTTTCGCTCTCTTTTCCTTGAGCAGAGTCTCTGCTTCTTTATGCTTTAGCTTCTCCTTTCTTCAACCAACTCCCTTCTGCTATGTCTTCTTTGCAGCAGTAATCATCAATTGAATCTAAAAAATCTTCGAGGTTTCTTCTGCAATTAAAATGAAAAACTTATCATTTATCCAAATAAACATACACCATACTACCAAAAAATAAGCGTTAAAAGGTGAAAAACAGTATTGCGTTTTCATTTTGAAAACCTTAACTTGATAAAAAATAGAGAACTTTCCGTCGCCTATGAAATAAGTTAAAAACTCACAACGACGGCGGGAAAACCCCACCGGCAGGAAAAACTAAGCATCGGACAGATAAAATCCTTATCGGTGAAACGTAACACATAACGTCGGATGGTTAATTCACTAAAACGCCGCAACGGCAGGTGACCCATGGTCTAAGGATTTTGAAGCAAAACAAATCGTTGGCGAAATAAAGCGGAGGTCGGAACTGTTATAGCATCGGACGACTAGTCTGCTAAGGAACCGCAATGGTGGGAATCAAAGAGACACTGTTTCCGCCCAAAGTCATAACTGCTTTGATGAAGAAAAACAAATGAAAAGCAATAAACCCACCCGATCGGCAAAGAAAGGAACTTCCGTTGGAGTGCTTGCAATCTGCCATCCGAAACGGCGGCAACGCAAAGGACTAGTGCCCCGATTCAGACATCAATGGATTCCCGTTAGCGATTAGAACAAATCAATAATACGCGAAGATCATGAAAACAATAAGTGCTCGGGAGACTTTAAAGTTATGCAATGGTTAAAACAATTCGTTTCATCTCCGAACAACGACGACATATAGAGCTAAAACCCCGATTCGATCTTCAACACCGCTCTAACAGTGATTAAACCAACTATCGGAAGAAAAAATAAAATGCTAAGTCTCATAGTCGAAAGCATTGACGGTTCTAGATCGAATTGAAAGAAAAACAATTGACCTCAAATTAACCTTATGATCCAAATTCGTAGCAAAACAATATAGTTCAGCCTTCCAAAACAAATCCAAGCAAGACAAACTTTAAAAGGAGGGCCCAAAATTTTAGAAAATTTGGGAAAAAAGTTGCAGCTGCAACACATTCATTTTACTGGCGGTACATCAACCAATACATATATAAGGCTTTATTTATTATTACTTAGACTTAGACTTTCAAGACTATACTCACTTCATAGCTGTAGCCAATTTGCTAGTGAAGGGTGAAGGGTGGAAATGACAAGGCTAAGGCAAATGATGACTTCCTACTCAACATCATGACACTTTGGACAAGGAAAGGGAATACTCACTATAACCAATGTCAGACAAACAACAACACAAGGAATGGCAGTGCCTCACAAATGGGTGAGTTGTTTAGAGAGTGCTTATTCAACTTAGGCATCATGTCTACATCAAGCTTGATCCAAGTCCATTAGGATCATCATTTTATTCCAAGGCCTTTTTGGCCTATATGACCCTTTTGGGACTTCACCAGTGCTTAAAAGCACAGCTAATCGCAGCTTTCATCCAGGACATATTTTTATAAAGTCAACATATTTTTAATCATTGCTTTTTGGACCTTTTCTTATACTCTTCAAGGAGTATTTTAGCACTTCATTGCTCTTGCCCTCTTTACATATGTTAAGAAACACAGTTTTATAATTTTAATTTTTCTTGGGTGCATATTCAATAATTTCAACACAGGTAGTACATGAGCTTTCAGTTTTAGCCAACAACATCTCAAGTGACTAGGGGGAGCTCTGCACAGTGCCAAACATCGGGACAACCGACCAAAATGATTTAGGCATACTATCCAACTTACCAACGGCAAGTTTTGTCACCAACTCATAGCCGAGACACAATAGAGACAGGGAGGCTTGTCCAACAAAAGTTCTAGCGGGGAAAAAGATACTCCATGCCATAAGTCAAGAAGTTAGTCAGGTTGAAAAGTAAACTGGAAGGTAATGGATGGGTGAAGACAATGAATGATGGAGCTAACACTAGCAGACCAAAACAATGGTGAAAACAATGATGGAGCCAACACTAGACTACCTCTATTCTCCCTAAGGAGGGTAAAACCCATGAGTATAGATCAAGAACTTCCAAGTCTAAGTAGGGACATCAATACATAGTACAAGATACAACCAAGTCCATATAATTATGACCACCAGATCATGATACCACAAGTTAATACATGTCACAAAAATCAGTATAAGAGCAATAATAACCATAACACAATATAAAATGCTGAGTCATAATCATGCAATATAATCCATCTAAGACACCATTTGTCCAATGAGAAAAAACTGACATAAAACTGGGCATCAATGACTGCTCTGAAAATGACATAAATGGCTACATCGGTCCTCAAATTTGAGTGTCTTGAGACTCAGTCCTGACATGGGAGAGTACAATAGTCCACTAATATACTAATGATCCATCATAACTGTTCATCTCAGCATCTCATATGTAAGAGATCTGGCTAAAAAAAGTATTGTGTCTGAAAAATAGAATATGGTAGCCTGGCTACTATATATGTGATAACAAGCTTTCTTCTCATACACGTTTGTAAGTGTTTAAAAACACTTATTTGCCGTCTTCAATGGTGTGATCACTAACATGAGGTTGTCCTTCACGAAGTCATATATGATCCTCTTTTCCTTTGCTTGATTCTTTTTGTAATTTATTCTTGCTGCATTAGTTGTAGGCTTTCTACCACCGAATTTATGAATGAATCACGATCATGTTCTTCAAGAAGGTTCAACACTCTTGCCTTCCATGTGTTGAAGTTGGAAGTGCCTTCAAGGCGGTCTTCCGGTCGAATGGAGATTGATGTCATGGCTGCAATCTTTTGCTCAAGTCTTCAAGATCTATAGAGGCTTAGCTTGCTACACAAAACAAAGTTCTTTCACGCCCTATTTTGATACCATGTTAATGTTTGAGCAAAATCAGAGCTGCTTGAACTTTAAAACTTCTATCAAACAATTTTAGCACTTATGAAACTTTATATCAGCCACAAAATAATATTTATATCAACCACATAATAATCTTTATATCAGCCACCTATGAATCTTTTTATATCAGCAATGTATGGATCTCATGAATAAATCAACCATATAAAACAACCAACCATAAGAGACAAGATATACCTTGGGAAAACCCTCCAAACACGGAGGATGAAAAACCCAACAATATTTTGAGTATAATAGATAGATTTGTAGAGAATGGTTTACAACACATAAGTAGATTCCTCCATAAGAGATATCACCCCAACAATAGAGAAGAGAGATCCAATGCAAACTTGCAAAAACAACTGTATTCAATTGTATTGAACTTGCCATATGCCTAGCATATTAATACCAAGCCAAAACACCTAGCATGCAGAAGGGGGGTGAATAGGAAGCTAAATAAACACACTGAGATCAACACATGGCACATTCACTAAGAGTAGCATGCACTAGAACTCATGCAATCATTAACGCCCTCCTAAGATCCAGTGTCAAACTAACACTTTAGTTACTCTTGCATGCACAAGATATGTGCCCTCCTTCTTTATTTAGCTTTAAATGGATGCTAACTGACTTGAACTGAATGTGAGCTATTTGAATTGAATGTGAACTGAACTGAACTGAACCTTCAACTGAGTGCATTATCATAAAGTTAGGAGGCGAATTGAATGTCATGGTTCTTCACAGTTAGTGCCATCGATGCTCAATTTCTATTATTAACTTTTCAATGGATCTTCTTAGTTAAATGATGCATGCTGATTGGTGAATATTGAGCTCTTCTTTACTTAACTGATTACATTCATTAATAGTTCAATTGATGCTTCGACTGAGGCATTGATTGAGACATTCATATTTAACTGAAGCTTTATAATTTGGGTTCACTTAGTCATTTGCATGGGCAATTCAAATTCTCTTTCTCTATGCTTTATCTCATTATCATTAAATAATTAATGCATGGTCCATATGTGTATTTATCCATCTCATCATATCATACTCAGAAGAATTGTTCCATACTAATGATCATATGTATTACCCCGGGTCATATAGTTATATTGCTAAAGTAATTCACTCTAGGGGTAGCTAATCCCTAAAGGATACTTGTAGCACCTAGTGACCATGACTACCAATACGTCACATAGTATATCCGCATGACTTGATACAACACAAGTCTAGAATTTGATACAACACAAATCTATACTCTTGATACAACACAAGACTTCAATCTTGATACTGTTAACGTTTAGGGTTAGGTTAGGGTTTGATATAAGAAAATTAAAATTTTATACTTTAATGCATAAAACGAAACTTAAACAGAGTTAGATCCAAAATAGTACTGCTGTAATAAATTCAAAACATAATTTTCATCTCTTTCAACTTGAACACTCCACTAGTCATTGTGTTAAAGTTGGTCCTTGAGATACAATTCATCAAATGCAATGTATAGAACATAAGTACTAACAATAACAGTAGTACAAACTAATGAACAACAAGTAATAAATAGTAACAAAGTTGGTTGAGATTTGATTTGGATCTGCCTTATACTCAGACACTTTTGGAAACAACTCTTGTTACTGTAAGGACAAGCTGCCAAAAGGAACAAATGACATACCTTGACAGAGAGTAGGTTAGAGTGCTTTAGGTTAAGGTTAGATACATACAATAGCAAACACGATATTTCGGTCACCAAGTGTGAAGACCCCAGTAGAATAGTAGAAGTGATATTCAACCCAAAACACAGCTAATCAACCTCAAAAGATCACAACTCCCTCTAGCATAATTAACACCATCACTGACCTGTCATTTAGGGCTTAACACATCCACAACTTGGCCCAGGAAGGGCTGCAAACAAGTCACGGCTTGAAAGGTAATGTCAAATCAGTCACGGCTAGAAAGGTAATGTCAAATTAGTCATGGCCTAGCTAGGAAAGGTCTTCGCAGCCCACGTCAAGGCTGAGGGAGGTCATCACAGTCCATGTCAAGGCCAAGGGAGGTCATCACAGTCCATGGCCTAGTTAGGAGAGATTATATACAATCACGACCCACTAGAAGAGAGAAAACAGTCCTAGGCTGTTAGGAGAGGGTATGCACAGTCTCAAATAAGGTTTAGCAGCCCCATAGGAATGACGACCAAGCTAATAGTCCTAGAGCAGCCCACAAAAATGAACATGGCCTACATTATCAGCCGCCAAATGGTCATGGATGATGGATCAACCCAATACAGTAACAACCTTCTAGAGGTGTCACAAGCAGCTCATGGCTCAATCAAATGAGCAACACAAAGGTCACAGATCAGCTTAGTAGTCACAACCTGCTAGAGGTGTCACCAAAATTAGTCACCGGTCAGGTTCATAAGGTCACGACCAAGTCATGGAAGGACACACAGTCCATGGGTTAGCTTCATAAGGTCATGACCCAGCAGGATAGACACCACACAGTCCACGGGTCAGCTTTATAAGGTCATGACCTAGTAGGAGAGACACCACACAGTCCACGGGTCAGCTTTATAAGGTCATGACCCAGCACAACTCACGACTCAACAAAGAAGGATCACAAAACAACACTTAAACATGGATATGGTAACCCAGGGATGAAGCAACGAGACCCTAGCAATAACAACATACTCCTTAACGCCAAACATAAGAAAAAGATCAGAGCTGAGATGTGTCTTCTTGGATGGATGCACAATGAAGGATAAGACTTGTATTTATAACTTGAAAGGACTTCTAGAAGGGTCCGTCTTCAACCCTAGCTATTAGGATAATTACCAATAAAAACATAAAATAAAAATTAGTTTGACTTAGTATAGGGTACCAAATGTCTTAAGGTCACATAACAATAAAATAATAAAAACAATAAGGTTAGGTCATCATAGCAAAGGGGTCATGGTACCACAAACAATAAGGGCACTAGGACCAAAAAGACTATAAGTCAACTAAGGGTCACAACAAGGTGGTAACACAACCTCCATACCCACAAGACCAAGGTGTACCATAAAGGTGGGGAAACAACCCTTTTACCCACAGGACCAACAAGACTAAGGACTTTAATCTTTTTTCTCTCAAGGTATATTGTCATGTGTGTTCCATACATTTTTATCATCAATGCATAAGGAGACAATCCAAACTGGATGATGTGATCCTCTGCCCCTCAGTACGGCTCCTAAGGGTTAGGTGTTAGTGACATCATCAAGGGGTGGCTAGTCCCTTGAGAAACAACGTAGCAATAACTGAATAGGAGAGAGGACATCACACATAATCATTTTGGTGAACTTGACCAAGATCCACATAGTTAACTGACCAGGAATGTACTGGCTAGATCTGCTTTGTCCCAAACCAAGAATCTGCCTGGTCCTAGACTAGGAATGTCTCTGCCTCAACCTGTAGGATTTTCTTGGTCCCAAACCAAGAAATTGCTTGGTCCTAGATAGGAACCCTAGAGGCATGTAGGGGCCCTAACCATATGTTAGGGACTTTGCCATGGCATCAACCAGTTTGATCCTAGACCAAAAACCCATGAGACTACTAGGGGCCCTAGGGTATCTTCTAGGGTCTTACTCTACCCTAGTTAATTGATTAGGGTACCATCCTCCTTGAGAATGGGTCTCGCAGCTGCACTATCTTTAATACTCACTCTCAGCAAGAGAGGCATTCTCAACAATACTAGACACATCGATAATTTGTCTTCTTGACATCACATTGTGATAACTCTTCTCGATGTGTTTTGACCTGTCATCAACTGTAAGATTTTCTGAGAACTTCAAACAACTCTTCATATCAGCACAAAGCATGATCTCATAGATCTAGTTGGAAGTTATAACTAACTTCCTCTATTAGATGAGAATCACTTTCCATATATCATCTTTTCAAACCTATTGTTTGGTTGACTCCTCATCACGGGAGTAAACTGATTCAGTGACATGGCTCCCATTGGATTAACCTTGAAGCTTTTCAATAGGCTTCTCAATGAGATCAATTGAAGGCTTCTTGGCCTTCTCCTCTGCTCTTCTAACCGAAAAGTCTCATAGACTTCCATGTCCGAGTCACTGGAAGACTTTCTAGACCAATGAAAGGTAATATCTATACTTTCCTTTTCTGCAACCCCACTTTGCTGGGGACTGGAGAGCACAGTTGGCTCCCTCTTGTTCTCTGAATCTTGATAGGGGTATAGAGTTTTGAAAACATGTCTTGAGACCTTATAGAGGTCACCTTCATGTACTCCAATCACAATGGCTGAGCTTATACTTCCACCTTTAGGCCATACCAAAGCCTTTCCTTCCTTCTGAGAAGGTTACAGAAAACCCCTTGTCTTCTAAAACCGTCACTGAAATAACATTATTCTTTAGACCAAGAACATATAGAATTTCCCCAACATTAATCAACATACCTGAATCAAGTTGTAAGGCAGTTGAACCAACTCCTTTAATGTCATAGGTACTTTCATTTCCAAGTTCCACTTTCTTATGGAACTTCTTGGCCTTAAAGAGTGCAAGGGACTTCTTGAATCCAGTCATATGCTTGGTGGCTCCACTATTTATCCACCAGGAATCTGATAGGTTGGAAATGGAACTTGTGAGTGCTGAAGCCAAGTAGTATTCTTCTCCTTGATCTAGGTCATTGGTGCCACCCCTTGATTTCTTTGGATGAGGCTGTTCTTCTTTTGTAGCAATTGAGGCATGATGCTTCTTTCTTTGCCAATTCTTGTTAGTTGATTTCTTGCAATCCCTTGCATAATGACCAATCTTACTAGAGTTATAACACCTAGCTTTAGATTTATGAAAATACTTACCTTGAGGTTCCTTACCACTGTCCTTGTGCTGAGGGAGATTCTTCCTTTCTTTGTCTTGGTAGCTAGAGCATGAAAGTTTTCCGGTGGAGGCCTAGATCTACTTTGGATCCTTCCTTCTTCTTCTAAACAATCATGCCACAACCTTTCAAAGTTTGGCTAAACCTTCCTTCCATTTACTGAAGCCAGGAATGTCTCCCAAGTTGCAGGAAGACTGCCGAACACAGTCTGCACAAGATCATCATCTTCTACTTTATCTCCAATGGCCATGCGTTGATCTCTTATCTGAGAGATCTTGGAGAAGAAGGTGGCAACAGTGTCGTCCTTCTCTATCTTAAGTGATCGAAGTTGCTTTTTCAAGGCCCTTCTCTGAGTAGGAGCTTTCTTCTCGTAAAGATTAGCTAGAGCATCAGACCATTCTTTGGCTGTCCTTAAGGGAGCTATCACATGCATCACGTTGTCTTTAACTGAGTCAAAGATGACTCTCTTTGCCTTGGCTCGCTTCTTCTTGAATGTTGCTCTTCCTTGAGCTATTGTGAGCTCTTCAACAACTCTAGTAACCAAGTCATCCAGATCACTTTCTTCTAGGATATTTAGAACCCTAGCCTTCCATGCATTGAAATTTGAAGCTCCCTCAACCCTATCTTTTGATTTGACTAAAGGAGTAGCCATCTTCAAAAACCTAGCTGTCAACTTGATGAGTTTTGTCAAATGAGCTTCTGCAATCAAGTTGAATACAGTATAACCCTTACCTTAGGATCTATGTACTTTTGTTAGTTTGTAAAACATAGTTAACTACACCCAAAGCTCTAAAATTTAGGGTTAGGTTAGGGTTTGATATAAGAAAATTAAAATTTTATACTTTAATGCATAAAACAAAAATAAAACAGAGCTAGATCCAGAACAATATTGCTGTAATAAATTCAAAACATAATTTTCATCTCTTTTAACTTTAACACTCCACTAGTCATTGTGTTAAAGTTAGTCCTTGAGATACAATTCATCAAATGCAATGTACATAACATAAATACTAACAATAGCAGTAGTACAAACTAATTAAAAACAAATAATAAATAGCAACAAAGCTGGTTGAGATTTGATTTGGATTTTCCTTATACTTAGACACTTTTGGAATCAACTCTTGTCAGTGCAAGGACAAGCTGCCAAAAGGAACGAATGGCATACCTTGACGGAGAGTAGGTTAAGGTTCGATACATATAGTAGCAAACAAGATATCTCAGTCACTAAGTGTGAAGACCCCAGAAGAATAGTAGCAGTGATATTCAGCCCAAAACAGAACTAATCAACCTCAAAAGATCACAACTCCTTCTAGCATAATTAACACCATCACTGACCTGTCATTTAGGGCTTAGCACAACCACAACTCAACCCAGGAAGGGCTACAAACAAGTCATTGCCAGAAAGGTAATGTCAAATCAGTCACGACCAGAAAGGTAATGTCAAATCAGTCACGGCCTAGCTAGGAAAGGTCACCACAGTCCACGTCAAGGTTGAGGGAGGTCATCACAGTCCATGTCAAGGCCGACAGAGGTCATCATAGTCCATGGCCCAGCTAGGATAGAGTATATACAATCACGACCCACTAGAAGAGAGACAAAATAGTCATAGCCTGTTAGGAGAGGCTATGCACAATCACAAATAAAGTTTAGCAGCCCCAAAGGAATGACACCTAAGCTAACAGTCTAAGAGCAACCCACAGAAATGAACATGACCTTAGACTGTTCATGGATCAACCCAATACAGTTACAACCTTCTAGAGGTGTCATAAGCAACTTACGACTCAATCAAATGAGCAGCATAAAGGTCACATATCATCCCAGTAGTCACAACCTGCTAGAGGTGTCACCAAAAACAGTCATGAGTCAGCTTAATTAGGCCACGACCAAGTTTTGGAAGGACACACAGTCCACGGGTCAGCTTCATAAGGTCACGACTCAGTAGGAGAGACACCACACAGTCCACCGGTCAGCTTTATAAGGTCACGACTGAGCATGAGAGACACCACACAGTCCATGGATCGGCTTTATAAGGTCACGACCCAACACAACTCACGACTCAACAGAGAAAGGAGCACAAAGCAACCCTTAAACATGGATTTGGTAACCCAGGGATGGAGCAACGAGACCCTAGCAATAACAACATAGTCCTTGACGCCAAACATAAGAAAAAGACCAGAGTTGGGATGTGTTTTCTTGGATGGATGCACAATGAAGGATACGACTTCTATTTATAACTTGAAAGGACTTCTAGAAGGGTTTTTCTTCAACCCTAGCTATTAGGATAGTAACCAATAAAAACATAAAATAAAAATTAGGTTGACTTAGCATAGGGTATTAAAGGTCATAAGGTCACATAACAATAAAAATACTAAAAACAATAAGGTGAGGTCATCATAGCAAAGGGGTCATGGTACCACAAACAATAAGGGCACTAGGACCAAAAGGACCATAAGGCAATTAAGGGTCACAAGTTCCATAACAAGGTGGTAAGGCAACCCCCATACCCACAAGACCAAGGTGTACCATAAAGGTGGGGAAATAACCCTTTTACCCACAGGACCAACAAGACCAAGGACTTTAAGGTATATTGTCATGTGTGTTCCATACATTTTTATCATCAATGTATAAGGAGACAATCCAAATTGGATGATGTGATCCTCTGGTCCTCAGTACTGCTCATAAGGTTTAGGTGCTAGTGACATCATCAAGGGGTGGCTAGTCCCTTGAGAAACAACCTAGCAATAACCGAATAGAAGAGAGGACATCACACATCATCATCTTGGTCAACTTGACCAATATCCACTTGGTTATTTGACCAGGAATGTACCTGCAGGAACTGCTTGGTCCCAAACCAAGAATCCACTTGGTCCCAGACTAGGAATGTCTTTGCCTCAACCTGCAGGATCTGCTTGGTCCTAGACCAGGAACCCTAGAGGTATATAGGGGCCCTAACTATATGTTAGGGACTTTGCCATGGCATCAACCTGTTTGGTCCCAGACCAAGAACCCTAGGAGACTACTTCGGGCGCTAGGGTACCTTCTAGGGTCTTACTCTAACCTAGTTAACTGATTATGGTACCATCCTCCCTGAGAATGGGTCTCGCAGTTGCACTATCTTTAATAGATACAATACATGTCTAGACTTGATACAACACAAGTCCACAGTCTTGATACAACACGAGACTCTAATCTTGATACAACACTGAAAGTTTTTTAGAATCCCAACCCCGGTTTCAAGCTTGATAGCTTCTTTGCATAGTTTAATGCCCAAACCCTTGTTTGCACAATTTTTCCCAAAAAATTGACTAATTTGAAACACATGGAATTCTTTTTCAAAATTAAATAACTCAGAAATTTTCTCTTTTAGTTAAAAATTCCAAACTCAGAAATTTATAACAGCCATGCACACATAAAAATAAGACAAAGATTTTTTACCAATGGTCCAGGATAAAACCCCCAAGGGAAAACTTGTTTTTGAGAGAGAATTTTATTTCTTCAGGGTAAAATACAGAAATAAAACAACAGTACTTATCATTTTTTCCTTCTCGAAAACTGAACCGTTACCGCTGTACTGACCCTCGAAAACCGTGGTGTACGACTCACGTGTGGGTGAAAAAACTCGATTTCTGTGCAATCTGCTACATCGAAATTCGTGCCAAAATTTGCCTGTACAGACAAAATTTAATTTTTGTACCTGTCCTCAAATTTCGTGCCCAATCCGTACCGTTGTACGACTCCTTGAAATCTGTGCCAACTACTGCTGTACGGATTTCTCCTCGAAATTCTTGTTGTACTTGCTATACGAAAATCTCCTCGAAAATCGTGCTAGACCTTGCTGTACAGAATCTCTCCTCGAAATTCATGCCCAGTCTATCCTCGAAATCTATGCAATAATTTGTCTTCTCTCTCTCCTGCTGGTTTAAATTCTCTTCAAACCCTCTCTTTCTCTTCTTCTTCTTCTCTCCAAATCTCCTCTTGGAAAAGTGAATAATGAATTTAGTTTTCCTTGCCCTAGTCCCTTGTTGTTCATGGCAACTTCCTCTTTCAATCTAATGGTCAATATTTAGATTAGATGAGAGGTTCTCATTAATGCTCATTTAAATAATTAATAAATGACATTTAGTGCACCTCATGTCATTTAATAAAGTATGAGCACCCCCTTTTAAATAATCTCTCACTTAACTTTTATTAAATATGAACTTAGGATAAACCATGACTTTTATCTTCTAATGAAGTCACTTTAAAAATATAAAGTACATCTCGCTTCATTAATTAAACATGACTAGGGATCACCAAAATAAAGTGTCCTTGTCCACCACAAGGCAATACTAGGTGAACAAACACTTCCTAGGTAACATTTCAGCACTCCCTCTTATCGAGGAAGGTATTTTTCACCACTGCCAACTTGTCTCTGAAATAGACATGCTTCCCTCTACCCAAAGACTTTGTGAGAATGTCAGCTACCTGCTCATTTGTTGAAACATATTGCAACTGTACAACCCCTCTCTGAACATAATCTCTGATAAAGTGATATGTGATCTCTATATGCTTTGACCTGTCATGAAATACCGGATTCTCAAAGAGCTTGATGCAACTCTGATTATCGCAATGTATAATCTTAGGTGTCAGCTCATGACCAAACAAGTCTACCATTAGCTTGCGAAGCCACAATGCCTCACAACTAGCTTGATTGGCTGCCATGTACTCGGCCTCAACAGAACTCAATTCTATGGACTTTTGCTTTCGTCTGAACCACGACACAACTGTCGAGTCCAAGCTGAAGCAACAACCAGAAGTTCTCTTCCGGTCCAAAACACTACCTACCCAATTTAAATCCGTAAAGCCAACCAATCCCACTCCATCAGATCTCCTGTATTCCAAACGATAATCAAATGTACCAACAAGATATCTCAAGATGTGTTTTGCGGTAGTTTGATGCACTCCCCTGGGCTCCACCATAAACTGACTAAGAGTGTTTACCGCAAAACTCAAATCTGGTCTGGTGTTAACCAAATACATCAACGAACCAATAAGTTGACGATATAGAGTAGGATCCACCAACTCTCCCTCTGAAGCACGAAACTTCGTCGAGTTGGTGATCATGGGTGTAGACATAGGCCTGCAATCATCCATCCGAAATCTCTTCAGAACATCTGCAACATATTTTTCTTGCCTCAGGAAACCATGTCCATCCTCCTGCCAAATCTCCATCCCCAAATAATAGTGCATCAACCCAAGGTAAATCATCTCGAACTTTGAAGCAAGCTCTTTCTTACACGATTTAATCAGGTGCTCTCCTCCAATAATGAACAAATCATCAACACATAGTAGAAGAATGAGCGGAAAACCACCAACCACAATGTAGTAAAGGTTGGGATCTGCCTAACTCTTTCGAAACCCAATTGAAAGCAAATATGAATCAATCCTCGAATACCAAGCCCAAGGGGCTTGCTTCAGACCATACAAGGCCTTTTTTAGCCTGCACACATGAGAATCTCTCTCATAAATCTCAAAGCCCTGTGGCTGCTCCAAATACACCTCCTCTTGTAGAAGACCGTTAAGAAAAGCGGTCTTCACATCCATTTGATGGATCCTCCAAGCCATCTCTGCCACGACGGAGATCACTGCTCTGATCGAAGAAAATCTGGGAACCGACGCAAAGGTCTCATCATAATCAACTCCCTCAATCTGTGAGAACCCACGTGCTACAAACCGAGCTTTGTACTTCTCGATGCTGCCATCTGCAGCATGCTTGATCTTATAGAGCCACTTGGAAGTTACAACTGACTTCCCCTCTGGTCTCGGAACCACTTGCCACACCCCATTCTTCATGATGGAATTGTACTCTTCCATCATGGCATCTCTCCAAACCTGGTGTACGGAAGCCTCCTCATAAGTAGTAGGTACGGTATCGCGCAAGCTAGTCACCTGTGCCATATAGCTAGAAAATCTCCCAGGTGCCTTGCTCTGTCTGACCTCCCTCTTGAGTGGCTTGACAGACTCCTCTGCTTCCTTCACAAGCTCCCTAAGCCAACCTTGGCTTTCTCTTCTTGGAAGAAACATCTTGTCGCAGACCCTCCTCTACATCCTCATCAGACGAATGTCTCCTTGAAGAAGTACCAACCGTCTGAGATCCTGTCCCTGGTGAACCTGAACCTGTATCATGAGTGTTCGAATCACCTGAAGGTATAACCTGCGAACCTGTTCCTGTACCAGAAGTCCCTGTAGACTGAGTCCCCGAAACTGATGAACCTGCAACCTATGACCCAGTCAGTCCTGAAACCGATGACCTTGTGCCCTGACTCGCTGAAATTTGTGATGTTGTCACTTGTGGAGTACTCTGCTGCTCCTCTATCTCTAAATCTTGAGACCTTTTGAATGTTTGCTCTTCTTCAAATCTCACCTCCCTCCTCACCACAACTTTCCTCTATGTAGGAAGGTAAGTGCGGAAAGCCTTCGAAGTCTCGTCATATTCAATAAAAAACCCCTCTCCAGTAGACTCCAACTTTGTCCTCTTCTTAGAAGGTACATGAGAGTATGTAAGGCATCCAAAGATACGAAAGTGTCCTATCATAGCCACTTTCTCGGTGAACTTCTTCTCAGTAGTTTTGCACCCCAAGGCACGGTGCAGACTCCTGTTCAGTACACAAACAACAGTACTACAGGCCACTGCCCATAGAAAGAAAGGAAGACTATGATCATGCAGCATGGCCCTAGATGCACCCACTATAGAACGGTTCTTCCTTTCAGCCACTTTATTCTGCTGTGGAGTGTAAGGAACTGTCAACTGCCTCTTGATTCCCTCCTGTCTACAAAACTCATCGAATGCATGGGAAGTATACTCACCCCCATTGTCTGATCAAAGTACCTTGATCTTCTTTCTTGTCTAGTTCTTCACAAGAGCTTTGAAGTCTTGGAACCGAAGCAAGACTTCCTCTTATCTCTTGCTTCTAAGGAAATAGATCCAGGTCTTTTTGGAAAAGTCATCAATGAATGTAACATAATACTCATAACCTGTCAAAGAGGCATATGACATGGGACCGCATAAATCTGAATGTTCCAACTCAAGCACTCCCTCTGATTTGCTATCACTGCTCGGAAAAGCAGTCTTGGTGTACTTAAAACCAAAGAACACCCTCTGCAAACACCACTCAGCTCTGTGCTGAAATCTGGCATACCTGTAGTCATGTCTCTCAGCATCCTCAAAGCTGGATGATGAAGGTGGGCCATCCTCCTGTGCCATAACTCACACAACTCACTGCTGCTCTGAGTGTGTGACAGTGCATGATGTGGCTGGAAGAGAAGCTTATACAGTTTCCCGCATTTGACTCCAATTGCATATGAAGCAAATGGACCTGCTGCTTTGGGAAAGATGTGAACTTTCCCATCTAGGACATATACTCCAAAGCCTTTGTCCTCATTCATGGAAACTAATACAAGGTTCTTCTTCATCCTAGGGACATGCAAGACATCCCTTAGAAACATAGGCTACATGGACTCCTTATCAAAACAGATCGTCCCACGCCCAATTGCTCTCACCACTGTATCATCGCCCAATACAACCTCCAACTCCAAATCTGTCTCTGACATCTCCGTGAACATGTCTTGATCACCTGTCATGTGACTCGAAGCCCCACTATCAATGTACCAAGTGGAAGAAGTAGTGGAAGCACTCAACGAATGCCCAACTACCATGGAATGCTCCATGTGACCCCCAATGTTCCTGCTAGTGATGGATGATGCCCTCTTTAAACTAACACCAACAAAGAGAGAAAAATCTCTCTCAAATCTAGCAACGTACTCATCAATCTCTGCTGAAGTTGCTGTCTGTTGTTTCTTCTTCTTCTTGTTTGGCTAGTGATGGATGATGCCCTCTTTAAACTAACACCAGCAAAGAGAGCAAAATCTCTCTCAAATCTAGCAATGTACTCATCAATCTCTGCTGAAGCTGCTGTCTGTTGGTTCTTCTTCTTCTTGTTTGGGCATTGTCTAGCATAATGTCCAAACTTCTGGCAAGCAAAGCATTTCACTTTGCTCATGTCTTTCTTCTCCCCATCCTGTTGCTTAGTTCCATATTTGGAACCCTTCTTGAACTTCTTCTTCTTTTTACCCTTTGCTGCCAATGCCACATTATCCTCATCATCTTCGTGATGTGAGGAACTGCTCTGTAAGTATCCCCTGCGTGTCTCCTCTTGTATGAGATCATCCCAAAGTCGATCCCATGTTGGCATGTTCTCTCGACCAATGATGGTCTGTACAAACACACTCCATTGCTGAGTCATGCCATTTAAGGCTGTACGCACCATCTCAACGCTCTTAAAAACGTCTCCTACAGTTGCAAGTTCATCTCTTACCTGTGTAATCTTGGTAAGATAAGAAGCCATGACTTCACATCTCTCTTCTCATGTGCACATTCTTCAATTTCTCCCTTAACACCATCTTCCTGTTTTCATTTGAACTCTGGCAAAGATTTGTCAAAGAAGTCCACATTTGAAAAGCATGTGTTTTTGCTGATATGTGAGGGATTACATGATCCTTCACAGCATCAAGTACTGTATAACCCTCTTTGCCTTCACATCTCTCTTCAAGAAAGCAGCCTTATCAATGGTATCGACAGGTACTATTACAGGATTTGCTGTTGTACTGTTTACAATGTCCCATAACTCATTTTCTTCAAGTATCAACATGATTCTAGCCTTCCATGGGCTAAAATTTGTAGCCCCATCCAATTTGTCTTCAATTCAAGCCCAAACACCATGGCTACAAATTCTGAATGTTAACTGTGCTCTGATACCATGAAAGTTTTTGAGAATCCCAACACCGATTTCAAGCTTGATAGCTTCTCTGCATAGTTTAATGCCCAAATCCTTGAGTGCACAATTTTTCACAAAAAATTGACTAAACTAAAACACATGGAATTCTTTTTCAAAATTAAATAACTCAAAAATTTTCTCTTTTAGTTAAAAATTTCAAATTCAGAAATTTATAACAGCCATGCACGCATAAAAATAACACAGAGATTTTTGACCAATGGTCCAGGATAAAACCCCCAAGGGAAAACCTGTTTCTGAGAGAGAGAATTTTATTTCTTTAGGGTAAAATACAGAAATAAAACAATAGTACTCATTATTTTTTCCTTCTCGAAAACTGAACTTTCATTGCTGTACGGACCCTCGAAAACCGTGCTATACGACTCACACGTGTGGGTGAAAAAACTCTATTTCTGTGCAATCTTCTACATCGAAATTCGTGCCCAGTCTGTATTGTTGTACGACTCCTCGAAATCTATATGCCAACTGCAGCCGCATGGATTTCTCCTCGAAATTCGTGCTGTACCTGTTGTACGGAAATCTCCTCGAATATCGTGTTGCACCCTGCTATACAGAATCTCTCCTTGAAATTTTTGCCCAGTCTATCCTCGAAATCTGTGCAAGAATTTGTCTTCTCTCTCCTGTTGGTTTAAATTCTCTTCAAACCCTGTCTTTCTCTTTTTTTTCTTCTTCTTCTCTCCAAATCTCCTCTTTGAAAAGTGGATAATGAATTTAGTTTGCCTTGACCTAGTCCCTTTTTGTTCACGGCAACTTCCTCTTTCAATCTAATGGTCAAGATTATATTAGATGCGAGGTTCTCATTAATTCTCATTTAAATAATTAATAAATGACATTTAGTGCACCTCATGTCATTTAATAAAGTATGAGCACCCCCTTCTAATTAATCACTCACTTAACTTTTATTAAATATGAACTTATGATAAACCACGACTTTTATCTTTTAATGAAGTCACTTTAAAATTATAAAGTACATCTCACTTCATTAATTAAACATGACTAGGGGTCACCAAAATAAAGTGTCCTTGTCCACCCTAAGGCAATACTAGGTGAACAAACACTTCCTAGGTAAAATTTCAACAAACACAAGATCACAGTACATGCATCCCTACCTCAATACATGAGAACATAGATAGAACTTGATACGACACAATGTCTTGACTTGATACCACACAAGTCCCTAACTTGATACAACACCAGTTTTTGACTTGATACAACTCAAGTCTTGGAGAATGACTCCTAATGCTGTACATTTAACAAATTGAATGTGTTGCGATATATAGGGAACATATTGCGATATTTTAGAAAATATTGCCCTCCTAAAAAAATGCATGAAATTTGGGAAAGAAAGTCGTGGGTTAAGGTTTTGGCAGTGTTATTTGAACTGGACATATTCAATTCTTAAAGTAATAAATGGTAATATTAAATTCTTAAAGTAAAAGCGACATTCTCCTTATCTTTCATTTCTATACTTCTACTTAAATTTTTAACATTACCATTAATTGTTTTAGGATGTTTAAGAGTGGTTCCAACCTCATTGGACTTCATATGCAAAATGTAGAATTTTAGATCCCATTGAGAATTTAACAGACTTAATAGTTTTCAGGATTGTAATGTTTCCAGTGGATTCCATCAAGTATGAGGGTATGGGACTGCCATTTAATCAAGCATATCAACCCCTCTATGTACCTTGATGTTGGTGGTGCTGACTTGTTGAACTTGTCTATCATGACCTTAATAAAAATTTACCCCACTCAAGCAAAATCACTTATTAAGCTTGGGAAGCCTTTTCTACCTTATTTTAACAATTGGATTAGGAAGTTTCATTAAGATTGTAGGGTGTTGAGTTTGTTGACCAATGTCCGTGGAGGATCAACTTCGAGATTCGAGGGAGACGCAAGGGCAAGAGTCTAGAGGAGGGGGGCATAGGGCACTATTGATGAATAGGATTCGATATAGGCAATGATTTTGATGATATGTAGTTATGGGAGGAGGATATAGGCTCACATTGGCTTCTACCTCAGCTCCATTACCTTCCACCATAGCTGAAGCAATTGGAGCTTCCAATTCCACTCCAGGCTCATCCAGAGCACCTACAGGACCACCTACTGCTTCCATAGGAAGATTGGTGCCACTTGCCCTTAAAAGGGGTAGAGGGAATTGATGATTCGTATTATCATTGTACTATGTAGTATCTATATGCCTCATGAGTAATGATGATTCATTTCATGAGTTACATTATTTTGATCATTTGGGGTGATTTTCTATCATTCTTTAAAAACATATTTCAGTATTTTCAATTTATTATCGATATGTGATCATGATCCACCATTTGACATCTTATGCATCTTATATATTAGTTGTATATGTAGCAATGTGTTTATTTGATGTTGTTGTTGCTTTAGATGGTTATTTTTTGTGTTTTTTTGAGGTTCTACGACATTTTCCGATATTTTCGTTGATGTTGCTGATAAGTTATATTTCGTAGTCTCGGCGATATATTCACCGACACGATATATGCAACTTTGCATACAATCATCTTCATGAAGATAGGGCTGGAAAATTGCATGAAATCATGAGCATGTGGTACATCATCATTGTCTTCAAACCCCAGCCAAGGAAGATCATCTTTCTCACAAGCCTCTTCTATCCAAGATTGGATGGGGCTTGGGACTACACCTTCGTCACTAAACTGCCTATCCAAGCAACTTTGCTGCTTGAAAATATCAGCAACATCAGCAGGGAGTTATGAAAGATATGGCTGGGAATGATGGCCGACACTTGCCATAGGAGAGGGAAAACAGAGCTGCTCCAAATCTGCCCTTGAAGAAGGAAAACGCAGCGGTTTTGAACCTGTCAAAAGATCACTCCCTTTCTGGCCCAAATCTGCAGCACCCTCTCAGAGAAGTGGCTGAAACTGAAGGCCTAAATCCACCCTAGGAGAAGGCAGAATAGGCTGCTCAGAATCTGCACAGAAAAACTCTTCATGCTCTTCCAAATATGCAACAACAAGTGGCTGGAAACCCTCAAGGGTTTTTTCTTGGACATGTTCCTCTTGATCAATCTCATCAACCTCACCATGAACTTCTTCAAGGGTTTGGCTTTCTTCAAAACACCGACCTTCTATAAACATACCCTTGGCATATTCAATATAAGGCATCCATTTCTCATGATCCTTAGGGTTCCATTTCCTGGAAAATGCTTCAACCGAATCTGCAAAAGATAATAGCCCTCCCTTCATCAAACCTTTTCACCATTTCCAGGTATCTTTGTCTTTGATAAGAGTGGTTACAAAATATTTCATTATTTCATCCTCATAGCTAAGACCAAGGTTGGGTATTATCCTTAGGAAGGATTCAATATGTTCTTTTGCTGAGTCATGATATCCTCAGAAACATAAGTCATATTCCTAAAATATTCCAAAAAGTTTTCTTCATTGAAATCATGTGGATATTAGGGGATGATTGAGAAATCAAGAAGAGCAAAAGCTCTTCGATCCATGGAGGACATTCCATTTTTCTATTTTTTTAACTTCTTTAAAGAGGATATCAAATTTAAAAATGCATATGAGCATACTTCTTATCGATATCAAAATGTGTGGAGTAACCATCAATGCCTTCAAAATGTTGCATGCTTCACCTTACAAACAAAATCTTCAAAATCTTCAAGGACAAGGGTTTTGTCCCTTCACTGAGTCGTTATGTGAGAAGAAAAATCTGCAACACTAACCTCCCACAAAATGTCAAATAGCATGATCTTCAAATTTATGTGAAAAGGGCTTTACCCCTGGTAACAGTGTCAATTGTTACAGTTTGAATTGGCATGCGTGATTAAAGCTCCAAAGAACAGGCTAGCCCAGTTGCAACCTAGAGGTGTTACCCATTGTCACCTCGATAAGTACCTTTCAACACTTCCGGTTGGATCAAAGGTGATTTGAAGAGTTAGCACCAGTAAAATTTGAGGTCTTTGTAGTATAGTTAAAATGTGTGATGGAAGGACTTTGAAGACTAGTGCCAATCCCTAGGGCATATGGAGTCAAGAGGAAACAAGACCAATGGAAGATGGGGAATTTAATGAATGGTTAGGGAGAGTTGGATCCCTTGCGGTGCCAACCAATAAACCCTAACATCTGACATTACAATGGTGAAAATTACTTGGAGTCCCCTTTCGGTGCCCACCAATAAACCCTAACATGTGACATTCCAATGGAAAAAATTACTAGGAGTCCCCTTTCGGTGCCAACTCAAAACAATGATAGTAGGGTGTGCCTCATACAATGAAAAATTCTAAGTTCCTCACTTCTTACAGATGAATTGGAACAAATGAAACATTCATGCATAAAACAACAAAAGAATGGAGGAAAACTTTTCAAAAAATGTTGAGAGGATCCATATCTGTTCCAATGTAACTTAGAAGTTGAGTCAAATTTGAGAATGTTAATAAACTCTGTTTTCGAAAACATTATGCAACAGGTTCACAATTATATTGTAGTTTCACCATTACAGTAATAGAGAAATTATGATTGAGGTAATCTATTTTTTTTAATAATCTGTTTTTAAGGTCACAACCAAGCCAAACACCAATTTGGTGTATGAGACCCCCCTTGTTTGTGGGACAAGGGAGCCCCCTCTGCCCAGCGATGTAACTGCTATAGTCTACAGAGGTTTACATACCCTACCCCCCTCTAGATTTGAACCTATGACCTCCTAGGAGGAAACACATGTTCTTAATTGTTAGGCCAAATCAGGATGCACATGTTTCACTTGTATATCTTCTGGTCAGAAAAGCAAGAAGTTCCATGAAAGATGTTTTAATGTTGCAGATGGATATCATGTGAAGCATGATAGACTTGTGACAGTGATTTTTTATTGGTAATTTGGCTGAATTTGCATTAGTTGGTGTTTATGATCGCCTATTTTGTAAGGTCTGGACTCTGTGGACATGTGAATGCTAGTTTAGTAGTATAATTCTATGCTTTTGTGACACTCAAGTATTTCAAATCAACCAGAGGTGTTCATTCATATTAATACTAATGTCCTAATTAAAACATAATTTATAATTGAGTTTCGTACTTCAGTGATTATGGCTTCTGCAAGGAGAATACAATTTTTTTCGTCATGATTATGATTTATCATTTATGTCTAGACTGTTATGTAATGATTCATTTCCATGTTTAAGAATACTATGATATACTGGTTTACTATAACTACTATTCTCAGCAGATTCTTGTGTGCTTTGTAATGATACACTATCTATTATGAATGATTCATAAATAACTAGCACAGCCTCTTAACTTGTGGCCAGTGAACACTGATAGGTCACAAGTTAAGTGCCATGAACAAGTTACTTGTTCTCTATGCGTAGAACTGCTGCCCATTCTCTGTGCATCAACTATGAGTTATTCATGCATCAGCTACCAACTATCTATGCATAACTACCAGTTATTTTTTATTATTTATAATTGTTTATTTCGACTTTGGCACGACTTCCATAAATTCAATCTAGACATTACACTTGTCTCATCCTTGTGCAATCTAGGAAAAACATAGGCGTCCACCCCAAATTCTAAAATATAAACACCTATCGATGTAATTATGCCTAAGTTTTTATGTGATGTTTATAATCAGCTTGATTATCTATCAGGACCAATCTGATTTTAATTTTATATATTCGAAATTTGCAGATACCATCAAGCCTTCTGATGTGGGATTAGAAGAGGAGGCACAAATCGTCCGTGGATGGAGTGGTTCTCCATTTGGAATTAATGGAAAGAAGGGGCGCAATGGAAGCCACCGATACATACCTCCAATTACTTATCTGCACATACACGAGTGTGAAAGATTTTCGGTGAGAAACAAGAGTTTGGCTATCCTTACATGAGATAAATAACACCTTTTTAGTTTATGTTTGAATCCATTGTTACTAATGTGCAATGGTGAACTAGAAATTCAGGAGTTTGATCAAATCCTTTATATGTTGGTGTTGTATCTAATTTAGCCAAAAGTTTTTTATTGTCTGTCTGTATTGGCAGAATCTACGTATTTCAATTGTTCCCACAACACCAAGATCACACCTTTAATTAGCTACCATTTTCACGCAAAACATTTGAAGAAATTGACTGATGACAACTACATTTTTAACTGCTGTCATGGAATCAGGTTGAGGTGGAACACTTCTAAACTGCTGTGTTATGTGCAGATTGGGATTTTTCGTATGCCTGCATCATCCATCATTCCCCTCCACAACCACCCTGGAATGACTGTATTGAGCAAGCTTCTTTATGGTTCAATGCATGCCAAGGCTTTTGACTGGATTAATCCATCTGAGGCAGCAGACTCATCTAAAGGTGAGTCTAACTATGCTATCTTAACAAATAAGATGGATCATAATGTTGTATGGATATGCTTTTCACAAGGGAGAGTTTTATTGATTTGGCAGGAACACGTAAATTAAATTACTGATTGATGATGTTTTAACCAACAATGAAATTCATTTGGAAGCAATGCTTCTCATTTTCAGAATTGCTGATAAGTATTACATATGATGTACTCTTAAGGTTTGGTAGTTGCTTTAATGTTTTAGGCAATGCTCCTTGAATTAAGCCTCGCACAAGCCCGAGCATAATCAAAGATCCAGCTGTACTATATATATATATATATGCTTGCAGAAAGATGCAGTAGACAAATAGTCATGTTCCGTAGTGAGTAGAAATAGTGCTTGCCAAAAAACTGTTTGCAGCAGCAGGATTTGATCATCAGATGTGGACCCTACAATGCTGGCAAAGTAGGTTCGTTTCTAAGATGCTTTAAATCCAAGATTATAAAAGACGGTAAATTTTAAATAATGGTCATTTAATAGACTTTAGCATTTGGTTTACATAAATAAATAGTACATTATGTAGTTTAGACTTAATAATGAATAAAGAAGAAGAAGCTATGTAACTTCTCTCTTACCAATTCATACTGATGCCGGTTAGAATGGCAGTCCAAGCCACCGGTAATCGTATGAGGGAAAGTGACCACTGTCACTTTAGTCACTTGTCCGCAACTTCTTCGGAAGCCCGAGCCTCCTACGGGAGACCCCTAATTCAGTTCTGGAAACCAAAAACACGAACACCAAAAGTAATCTTTTTCACGAACATTAGTAACCAGTGCCTTATGGAGTCAGGTCATAGATGGAAAATGCAATACTACGGGAATAATTACCAGTCACTATGTTAGTCAGTAAATGCAAAGTGTCATCAATTTAGTGACCAAGTAACACAATGTGTTCAACCATAAAACCAATATCGTTCACAAAACAGCATGCTGCTATCATATAATCAGTTTTTTGTACTAGTACATCAGAATGCATAAGTTTGTAAGCTAGTAATACGACAATTTGACACTTCAGGCTTTTTCAATATAAGGTAGAATCAACGTGCATGTAAAATACTGAATATAGGTGATAGCATATACCAGCATGTCAATAACGACATCGATCATTTTATATACTTTGCACTTATATCACCAATGCGTATATTGTTACCATTATCTTCAATGTAAAATCAGGTTACAAGTTACTTATCAGCAGTAGTATGACACCCTTATGTAACAATGCAATGATATTTCAGTATTCAAGCCAAACTACACTCATACGGTTTCCTAGTAAGACATTCGTGCTTGAATCAGAGGTAGACCCAGCCTTGTAGTATACAAATTACCTAGCCACCTAGTCGACTTACAGTGTGTGTGGTACAACGAATGGAGCTAGGGAAAGAATGATTACATATAGTAAGGAAGGCTGCCACTGTAAGGACAGCCTTTGGTCTGAACAGGAGCCTGGAAAACTCGGGTAAAGTGCTCAGACCGGTCTGCACCAGACCTTGGCAAAGGTATTAGCTTGGTGGGCAAGAATTTGCAAGTGAAAGGTGCTGGGTTAACACCTCTCTCTATAGTGACTGAGGATAGAAAGAATGAGTGGTAAGGTCTGCTGCTGTAGCAGCAGTAATACCCGAGATAAGGGAACACCCCAAGAGCTGCCACTGTAGGTAGACCCGAGGATGGATAGATAAGAAAAGAGGGACACTGTAGGTGGCACGAGGTCAATGTGAGGGGGCTGAGAGAGTTAGGGAAAGCCCGAGGATGTGGGGAGACCAGCGAGGGTTATAGGGAAGGGAAGAAAGGCAGGCGGAGGATGGGAGCAGTGAGGCTGACAAGGGAAGGCAGCGAAGGCAAGGAAGGGTTGAAATTGGCGTGAAGAAGGAAGCCGAGGGTGGAATAAGGGATGAAAGAGGCTGTCGAGGAGAAGAGGAAGGATGCGAAGGTGTAAGGAGGAGGTATTAACTTTTAAGAGTCAAGACTGTTTTGGGTATTTAAGATAAGAATAAGGAGGCACTATGGTGCCCTAGTCCTAGGGCTTCTAAGGTAAAGGGTGGACAAATAGGAGGAGATCTAACCTAGGCAAACAAATACCCTAGAAACCTACGGACAAACCCTAGAGAAAAATTTCAGAAGGAAACGTTCCTCTTCTCTTTGAGGTGACAAATGGCTGGTAATGGCATATCCTAAGAAAACGCAGCCCTAGTGCTACCATTCAATCAAGAATATGCATCATCACCAACGATATACAAAAAGGTAAGAAACCAGACCTTAATGTGCTTGTGTTGTACCGACAAATTTAAGCATCACCAGAAAAGAAAATTTATCCAAAGAACTTCCAAAAAGCCAGCTTGTTTAACCAGGAAAATCCTCCTCAAGAATAGCGCATCCTCTCCAAAGAGCCCTAGTTGGGCAAAAGAGTAATATAGTAATAATCCCTCCCTTAAATGACACATATAGCCTGGTGAAGGAGAGAACGTCTTGATGAAGAAGAATGCTCAGGAGGAGGAGGAGCCCGTTGTGGAAAGGACCAGGAAAGTGTCCTGGTGGCTATGCAGAGGCCACTAGAGCATATAAACAACATATGGAGCCATGTGACTCAGTGGCCAACCCTTAGGGGCCCCGGTCACCAACCCCGAGGCTAAAAACCCCAGCAAAGAGTAGTCGGCAGTGCAATTAAGCCATAGTACACCTAAAGGAGGAACCAAAGGGCCCAACCATGACCGCCATTGCTCAATAACTCCCCTCTTTGTCAAAATTTGGCTCTCTCTCCTGGGACACACCTGAAGGTGCGCTGGGTACAGGTGCAGCGTAACACATACGTATGTAAGAACATATACGAGCAATTGATGAAATATAGATTGGTGGTTTCCTTCTGATACATTCTGTTTTCTCTCTGTTCAACCTGTGTATAATGATAATCTGATATGGTATCAGAGCCACAGTATGAAGAAACCAAGGCTGAAAGCAGGTGAAGGCCTAGGGACTGGTCTATCCAGTGACGGTCCAAGGAACTACAATATACATGAATGGAGGTATGTCTGAGAAAATGTAATTAACCTCACTGTTTTTTATTGTTGATTGGGATTGGTAGAGGAGGAGGGCAGGTTGGGTTTGTTAGGACTCAGGAGCCATCAAAGGAGAAAGAAGCACTACCTCATTGAATTTGCTAGCCATCAAGTCCTTTTGTTAGGTTTGCCTCCAAAGTGAAAAGACTCCATATATCTACCTGTGTGTGAGCTGTTGAATGGAATAGAAAGAAAGATGTCACCAGTAGTCACAGGGAATTACACTATTGTCAGTAAGCAGAGACTTTGCTATGCCACCTTGCATACACCTATTGTGGGAAGTGTGGGATCTGACATTAAGTAGCTGCTTGATTAAGAATATAGCCACTGTATAGACTATACCAAGGAAAATCCGCTAAGGTGTGTGGGTCTGCGAAGGTGTGGGATTGTCAAACATTATACAAAGTGGTTTGTTGTGTGGGGCCCTTTTCTATTAGAGGAGATCCATCACCATTTGTCTAAGTTACCAGGGTACCCATACCCAGGGGCCAGGGATGTGTACCAGTACCTGGCACATGTGCCGCCGTACCTGGTACGGGAACGGGTACTTCTGGGCATACCAGAGAAGTACCTGGTACAACCCAGAAGTACCCGGTACTTCTTAACTTACAGACTTGTATGTGTACTCCAAAAAAAGCGAAGTACCCTGATTTTGGCTACTTCACGGATACTTCCAGCCAGCAAATAGATGCCTGTGGGCTTCAAATTTGGCATTTTTTTTAATTTTGAAGTGAGGGGATTGGGGGATGGTGGGGCCCTCTCCCAAATACCTAAACCCAAGCTTAAGGCTCACTAAGAGCTCAACTCCATTCATTGTGATTTCTGTTTACCATGCTTTTGGGTTTAAGAGTTGAGGCTGCGGCTTGCATTTGGTGACCATTTCCTTCGTCCATACATCCAAGGAGGTAGGACCAATACCAGTGGTGAACAGGGAGCTCAGTTCAGCTTGTGAGGAGGTGCTGTCCATTGTCCAGCAAAGAGGAGAAAGGCAAACAGTGACCAGCAGTGAGGAGAAATAAGAGAGTCCAGCAGGCTGCAATGGTATTTGGCAATTAAAAATTTGCATTTCGTTTCCAGATTTCAAGTTTCATCTCTTTTTAATTATTGCCTTTCTTTTCCATATTTCTCCAAAGGCAAAATATTTTCAGGTAATCCACAATAACCACTGTGGAAACACATGGAGAAGAGAAAACCAGAAAAGGCTTCAGGGGTGAATAATATATAATATAAACTTGAATGAATACACACACACAGTACCCTGACGTATCCAAGTACCCTGTTGCAAAACGTGACGTCCCCGTTCCCGTACTTGTCCCAGTACCCAAGTACCTTGGCAACTTAGCCATTTGTTGTTTAAGAGTATGAGACACAGCTGCCAGCCAGATATGGGTATTCATTATTTTCTTTTAAAGTGCCAAGTTGCAATCTTGAGGTACTCATTTATTTTTTATTTCAATTTTCAGCAATTAGAGAGGGCGACTTGAGGAGGCCTATATAGATTTTAGAGAAAAAAATCTCTGTTAAGGTACAGTTGGTGTAAAATTCTGGCTTGGAAATCTGAACATGGCCAACTTGTCCAATATTATGCTTGAGGTTGATGAAAAATCTAATATTATGCTTGACAGAATTTTAATGCATGGAAACTTGGATGCTTGCAATCTTTGAGTAAAAATGTTTGGACAAATTGGTCTCGGGGAAAAGAAATCCGGAGTTAAACTGATTAAGATGGTTGAGAACAGTATGATGTGAAGAGTAAAGAAGCTTCCATGCTCATTAAGCTTTTTCGTTTAGATGAGTTTGGTAGAATCTTCAGAATATGAATGAAGAGGATAACCAAATTCTCTGTTTTTGTTTGTGATCTCAACAATCATTAGTTTAGGAAGAGGATCTAAAAAGCAAGGAGGAAGTATTTGTTGCCACATTCACCCTCGAGAAGGCACCAATACATTGTCTAATGTTGTTGTCTTGGGTACTGCAAGCATAGTTTCTCCTAACGCCTAAGGCTAAGCAAAAAAATCCTCATGAGAGGGGCATGGCTTAGTTTAGGTTATCGAGCAAACCCATGTTGAAGGTGGGTAATCTGTGATCTCGTGGTAACTCAATTGGTGCTAGAGTGAGTCATAGTGCAAGGACTCATTGATATGGTCCTTGTTGCATCGATCATTGAATGATTTGCATGTTGCTTAATGCCCCTAGGTGTAAATGTAGGCTAGAAGCTGGAGGTTACTTACTTGAGAGGGCAAGATTTGGAAGAAACTTATAAGGTTTGCCTATTGAGAGTTACCACCTCATGCATGTAAAGAGCCAAATAACTTAAGTCAGGGTAGTGGATGCAAGTGGATAGAGATCCCCTTGAATCCTAGAACAAGCAGGGATATCTATCGTAGATGTCATGGTAGAAGTCACACTTGAAGATGATATGGTCCTTAGACTCCACTTCTTGTAGGTGGCATAAGTGAGAGTTCATATCCTCTTATGGGATGTAGTTGTCAGAGCTCAATCCAAGGTTCATGGGAACAAGCCCTAAATTGTTCGAGTGAGAACTTAAGACCATGAGACTAATTGTGTTGAGAATACAGTAGATTGAGGATGATACCATCTCTCAACTATGTTATCACCTGCCTTGTAGTTGCCTGCTTGAGGTGGAACCAAAATGGATGGTAGAGGGGCAAGCAATTAAGGGGTGGAACCACGACTGCCTAGACTCCCAAATGGATGGTTGTCACGCCAATCAAGGCAGCCTTCACTTTAGGTTATCCTAGTCCAGGACAACAATGGGGGAGACCCGGATCTGCTCCTGACAGGAGAGATCAAACCTAGACACCAGAAGATCAGATGGGGCTTCAGGGTACTTAAGGTGTAAGGTGAATGGGAACCCTAGCTCTAGGGTTTAGGTACTAGCAACTGTCTTGGGACATGTAACTATAACAATGCAAGCACGAACAAAGTTGGGGCTATCCAGTACCTAGAAATCAGACTCAGTAAAAGGTGTTTGAGCTATCAGTGAATGTTGGTAGATGGCAAAGGCTAAGAGCCTAAGGGCAGTGCTAGCTTGGAGATCAGTGCTTTGTATGCATTGGGCAATGGAGTCAACAGTAAGACAACATTTCAGGAAACCCACTTGGGAAACACCTTGATCTACGAACCCAAAAAGCAATTGGTCCGGAAAAGCCAAGGTACAGGAAAACCTGCTCAGTAGATGGCTAGCGCTAGGGCCTAGGAAGACAAATCTGAAGTTTTAGGGGGTACCAGAAGGCTGATGGCTCAGCGTTGAGGATGAGAAGAGATTAGGGAGACCTGATCTACAAGCCCAAATTAGGAAAACAACAGGAAAATCAGATCTAGAAAAGTCAAAATCTGATGATGGGGCTAGGAGGCTGAAAACTGATTTTTTCAGATCTAGGGCAAACCAGGATGAATTAGCACAGCGTTGAGGGTGTTCTGGGATGCTTGGGACCCAATCTATCAGCCCATAATGTCAAATTTCAGAAAAACCTACTTCCGGAAAAGGCCAATTTTCAGTGAGGGCGCTAGGGCAGTTTCAGTCTATTTTTTAGATCCCGGTCAAACTGTTGAGCCTCTTGATAGCGTTGGGGTTGATTTGGATTGCCCAAGACCCGAGCTATCCGTCTGTGAAGTCAAAAATCATAAAAACTCAAAACCCTAGCAGGTCAATTTTTTCAGGGGGAGTTATGCAGTTTTCTGCTGAAAAATCAGATCTAGGTCAATCTATGAGGAATTTGACCAGCGTTCCAATTGATTTAGTTAGGGGGAGGCTTGATCTATGAAACTCAGAAATGGTTTGGCAAAAGATCGGACGGTTCCCTGATTATTTGATTTTTTAGGTTTTTATGGTTTAGGAGTTTTTCATTAAAATAGTTAAATTTCAGCAAGGTACAATGGAATAAGATCAAAAAAGAAGAACTTACCTGTGGACCTTACCTAGATAAGCTTGTAGAAGTCTGTAACAGTGACGATCCTAGCTATCCCGATCAATCCTGGAAGATCTCCGTGATTTCTATGGCATATGCAAGCTCCAAGCAATGAAAGCGCCCCCTACCCTGCATGAGCAAACGTCAACCATATCAGATTTGCACATACAAAATAAAGAAACTGAATGCTACAAGACAATAAAATGGAGTAATCATAGATCGCAATGAAACTAATGAAAACCCCCTGATCCAAGACGAAGAGAATCGAGCAAGTTGAGGTCCCCCTACAAAAACGGTCCAGCCAAAACGCCCTCCTGTAGACAAAACAATGATAGCCACGAAAAAAATAGATCTCATGAGAATTTCCACGATGCTAGTAAGTTGAAGGCAAGCTAATCACCATTTGAACACATTAGATGCAAAGCAAATCTAGAAAAATTTCCACAGAAAAAGTCTTTCCATTATTCAGATCCAAGAGCCAAAGACCCCTTACAAATGAGAAGCTCTCTCCTTTAAATAGAAATGAGAGAACCTCAATCATAACCAAATCCTAACCACTTTAAAAACGAGTGGCAAAGATTAAAAGATGAAATGTTCTAATCAATGGTTGAGATGAGCTCAACATACAATACATGGATCAATATAACCATAATTTATCAAAGTGGACTAAACCACCCAAATAAAGGTAACCCACTCAACAAGAAATAAATGAAAGCACATGGTGGGTCCAAGGAGTGTTTGACTAACTCCCTTTGGGTGTCCCCATGGCACAATAAATAATATAACAATTTAATTCTTTGACTTTTGTAACTCCTTGAGGAAATCGTGAGCCTCCAAAAAGAGCTCCAGAAAATAATAAAAAATGTCCAAAAATAGGTGTGGGCCCAATCAGGAGCTGCAACTGCTGGAGAAGGTGTGGAGGACATCACTCTCATCATCATGACTCATCCCATGTCATTTCCTTGCTTCAGTAGCCCAAATCGATTTCTTCAGTAGCCATTTAATTATTTTTTAATCTGCCTTGGGAAACGTGATCCTGCCAAAACAGCCTCCTAGGATGCCCGCATTGTCAAGCTGAGCCCACCAGGCTCTCTGGGATGGGGGTACAATGGTACAAACAAGTGGTTACACCCCTATGTTCCATACAACGCCCTAGGAGATCCAACTAAAACATCTCCCTACTCAGACATATCAACCTGTGAAGAAAAACTGCATCAGAAAAACAGAATAAGCCTGATCACATCTGTAAGTGCCCGGAACTGGAAATAAACTGTCTCATTGGACTCAGAGAGTCCCAATTCATCAAAGGTGTATACTCATACCCCTCATAGGTCTCTGCCTGATCATCAATCATAACCAATAAACAATATAACCATCTATGAATATTCAGACACCAATAATAACTTAGAATAGATCAATCTGCTACAAGTGTTAAGAGTTTAAACCATGCTCTACAACTCATTCACGTAACAAAATCAACAAGTAGCATTCATTTCACTGGCGGTACATCAACAAATACTTATAAATATCAGGCTTTATTTATTATTACTTAGACTCAGACTTTCAAGACTATACTCACTTCATAGCTGTAGTCATTTTGCTAGTGAAGGGTGAAAGGTGGAAATGACAAGGCTAAGGCAAAGGATGACCTCCTACTCAACATCATGACACTTTGGACAAGGAAAGAGAGAACTCACTATAACCAATACTGGACAAACAACAACACAAGGAATGGCAGTGCCTCACAAATGGATGAGTTGTTTAGAGAGTGCTTATTCAACTTAGGCATCATGTCTACATCAATCTTGATCCAATTTCATTAGGATCACATTTTATTCTGTGGCCTTTTTGGCCTATATGAACCCTTTGGGACTTCACCAGTGCTCAAAACCACAGCTAATCGCAGCTTTCATCCGGGCCATATTTATTTTTAACAAGGTCAGCAATTCTTTGAATAGAGCACATTTTAATACATTGCTTTTTTTGACCTTTTCTTATACTCTTCAAGGAGTATTTTAGCACTTCCTTGCTCTTGCCCTCTTTACATATGTTAAGAAACACAGTTTTATAATTTTCATTTTTCATGGGCGTATATTCAATAATTTCAACATAGGTAGTACATGAGCTTTCAGTTTTAGCCAACAACATCTCAAGTGATTGGGGGGAATTCTGCACAGTGCCAAACATCGGGACAACCGACCAGAATGATTTAGGTATACTATCCAACTTACCAAGGCAAGTTCTGTCACCAACTCAGAGTCGAGACACAATATAAACAGGGAGGCTTGTCCAACAAAGGTTCTAGCGGGGAAAAAGGTCCTCCATGCCATAAGTCAAGAAGTCAGTCAGGTTGAAAATTAAACTGGAAGGTAATGGATAGGTGAAGACAATGAATGACGGAGCCAACACTAGCAAGCCAAAACAATGGTGGGAATGACTACCTCTATTCTCCTTAAGGATGGTAAAACCAATGAGTATAAATCAAGAACTTCAAAGTCATAGTAAGGACATCAATACGTAGTATAAGATACAACCAAGTCCATATAATTATGACCCAGATCATGATACCACAAGTCAATACATGTCACAAGGATCAGTATAAGAGCAACAATAACCATAACACAATATAAAATGCGGAGTCATATCCATGCAATATAATCCATCTGAAACACCATCTATCCAATGAGAAAGTACTGATATAACACTGGGCATCCACTACTGCTTTGAAATGACATAAATGGCTACATCGGTCCTCAAATCTGAGTGTCCTGAGACTCAGTCCTGACATGGGAGAGTTCAATAGTCCATAAATATAATCATGATCCATAAAAGTGTTCATCTCAGCATCTCATATGTAAGAGATCTGGCTAAAAAAATGTACTGTGTCTGAAAAATAGAACATGGTAGCCTGGCTACTATATATGTGATAACAAACTATAGAATATATTCTAAATAGAAAGCCATCTTAGGTCCAGGAATGTGGGAAGGAGAAATCCAACTATCTTGTATGTGATGTCAATAAATGTCTCATTCTAGCAGTAACACGTTGGGAGGGAGGCCTATAGTTTTGCTGGGTTAGCGGTTGATTCCTTGCCAATCAATCGACCCATAAGTTGTGCATAAACATTTCGTAATAGTGCCCCTTATGAAATGAGAAAGGCCCTGAGAAGTACAAAGCCAACCATTAATAGTCTTAAATACACTTATGATAATTGTGATGAAAGAATTAAGGATTCCAATATCGTGAATCCTATGAAACAAAGAGTCCCTCAACACGAATTAAAAGCTTTATGAAAGTCCACAAAGCAACATCAGACTTGAGAAGAGCTTTGTTAAGCCTCCTCGATGATAGCACAGAGAGTAAAGATGAGGTAGGTGGTATGAAAATCTCTCCTAAATCTTTTTGTCCCTTGGCACTGTTATCACGAATCTTGTAGTTTCCCCTTGGATTGATCCTATTAAGGACGACAGAGGGGACAGGCAACCAAAGTCATGACCTACGGATACTCCAACCCCCAGATAATGGATGGTTGTCACGCCGGTTGAGATATCCTTCGCTTTATGCCACTGAAGCCCAAGTGACAAAGGGGGAGACCCAGACCTATCCTAAAAGGAAAGACCTAAAGCAAATCACCAAACCAGACTATTTGCATAGAATATGTAAGGTGATAGCTGGAAGCTCTAGATTTAAGGAGTGAGCCACGATTAAAGGAATGCTTGAGTAGAGATGGTTACAGGTGTTAGAAATGTTACTCAAAGTAAATGGACCAGTGACTTAGGGAATTAGGAATCAAATATAGGGTTAGTGTGTTTATTCAATCGATCAAACCTGGAACCTTGGGAGGATTTAGAATAAAAATATAGAAATGTCCAAGGTAGGGTTTATCAGAAAATTAGGCTTACAACACGTGCTCAGATGATAGATTTGACAGTGTGCAAAGATCCAAGCAAAAATCGAAAACACAAAACACTCAGGAAAAAGATTGACAATGCAAGATGGTGCACTTCTCCCAAAGATAATTGCTGCTTTAAGATGGGAAAATGGAGTCCAACGAAGATGCCTAGGAGGGAGAGAAGTTTTTTTGCTGAGTGCCAACAAAACCCAAATCGTTGAAATTGTAGATTCCAAGTGCAATATCCCTCGGTGATTTTTCCTACTTACTACAGGTGTTTTTTCAATAATGTGTGTGTTTGATGTGCAATGCATGGAAATTAAAATATAGAGAAATAAGCCAAGAGACTTATTTGAAACCCAGAGATATCTTCCTGGATGACGAAGAATGTTTCCTCATAGATCAAGTGAGAGATCCGGACAAGAGCTTGGTGAAAATATGTTTTGCTCAGTGACCCTAGTGCCCCCTTCTACCTGCCACACCAAGGAAATCAATTAGAAATGACAAGTAAACCGAGATTTGGAAATAAAGAAGATACAAGAATGAAAAATCATGAAGAAGTAACCACTCCCTGATAAACCAAACCGAAGTATGACAACAAGGTGAGTCTCCCCACCAATGCGCCTCCTTCAATTTGCCTCCTTCACATGCAAATAAAATTGGGTACAAAAGGATACAAGAACTTTGTCGGAATGACTCAATGCAAGAGATAAGTAATTTCATTCATCATTCCATTCATCTATCTACGGAGACAAGTGTTGAATCCCAAAATAATCTCTTTATTAGAAGTTCCAATGCCAGAACTCATCGTTTTACAATGGGGAGGGTCTCGTCTTTATATAGCTTTTGAGAGACGCAATCCCTAACTGTCTTTTACATTCAACGGTTGAGATTATAACATCATCAACGATGGAGATCAAATTTACATGGATCAAGTTGACTAGATCAAGGGGGCACACTTTTTGCCCAATGATGCCTTGTCTAAGTCACATCATAAGATAACATAAGATATAACATGATAATACATCAAAGGGGGTTACTAGGGGCTTAATTCTCTCTAGGCTCCATTACAACATCAAATCATAAGATATATCCATGTGATGACTGAAACTGGTGAAGAAGTGTCTAGAGAGCCATAATACATCATCTAGATGGATTTCCCTGCCATTTCCTTGACCACACAAGCCAAATCGATTTTCCTAGTGGTTTCTTAGTTTAATTTTTGATGGTACAATCTTTGAAAGTCATAAAAATCTTCATATCTTCCTTCAGGTTGAGCATTGGGGCAAACTGACTGTACTGGAGTATTTGGAGACATAGTAGAATGGTATAAGTGACTACTCATACCCTCTAGAACACTATGGTGCTCTAGGAGAACCAAAATCACTGCAATAATAATATAATTGATCAATAATAAAGTGATAATAATCATTGATCATGCAATCTGAGGCCAAACTCTGAAAACCGAAACCGCAGTATTGGTCCAGGGCATGTCTAGAGTAAATATAAGTATTGTCAAATTTTTAGCCACTGCCTTGGGAACCGTGTTTGACCAGGTCAAAGTACCCAAGCTGAAGGTGAGATGCTGAATTGAATTGAACCTGCAGGCATCTAAGGTAAGAACTTCTCCAAGATGTATATTAAAACCCAACTTAAATCATGTCATTCAGAATCATGGTGACAATAAATAATAATAATCAATAAGATATACCTGTGTCTTTGAGTAATCATCGAATCCTTTGGAAGTCTCTTGTATATGCCATACTTACAAAGTTTAAACAATTTGCTAGTGACTAGGTCAAAGTACCCAAGCTGAAGGTGAGATGCTGAACTGAACTGAACCTGCAGGCATCCAAGGTAAGAACTGCTCCAAGATGTATACTAAAACCCAACTTAATCATGTCATTCAGAATCATGGTGACAATAAATAATAATATTCAATAAGATATACCTGTGTCTTTGAGTAATCATTGAATCCTCCGGAAGTCTCTTGTATATGCCATACTTACAAAGTTTAAACAATTTGCTAGCGCTGAGTGAAGGTGGAAAACAAGGCTAAGGTAAAAGGGAAATGGCTTATAGTGATTTTGATCATATGATCTCTTCGAATGATGGCAAGTACACACAACTACAATGACATATGCATGACGGATAAACAATAGGAAATTGTGGTGTCTCACAAGTGGATGAGTTGATCTGAAAAGAGTCCATTCAACTTTAACATGTCTACAACTCACATCCAAGCTAGCAATCAAGCTCTGTGAGGATCTTTTCTAGGACCCTTGCGTTGAGTACACAAGAAACTGTAGTGAAGAGATCCTAGGGAACACTTAGAATTAGTTGTCCCTTACTGCATCTCACATCAAAACCCAGGCTCCATGAGGAATTAATCGTTACATTTCAAGAAGATGGCCAACTGTCTTTAGATTTAGCATTTAGTTATCCATTGCTTTATTTGGGCCTTTCACAATTTCATTTCATAGCCCTTTTTGAGTTGTCTAAAGACACAGTTTGCTTTTTTATTTGAGGGCTTGCATTTCTCAATATATAGCATGTAACACATAATGCATGTAATGATGGTAGACATATTGTTTCAAGTTTTAGCTGACACTCTTCGGCAACTAGGGGGGAATATCCACAGTCAAGACCAAACATCGGGGGCAACCAACCAGAGAGGTCAAGGCTTCAAAACCCAACTCCCCTAAGCTCAGGAACCAAAACCAGCGGGTTCTCCTAGCCCATCTGTAATTGTGTACCATATCTGCTACTTTGCTCGAATGAACTAGGCCACCACTGAAATCATCTCATTGGACAAGGAGATCTCGGTCCTGGCAAGGAAACAATCTGAAACTGCTGCTGAACAAAGGGTCTTGGATGGCTCAAACACTCAATGATCCATGCTGTAACCTCATCTGAATGAATAGCTCGGAAAAATAAAGAGATCAATCTATATGTTGCATCATGGTAGCCCAACTGCAATATATATGTGATAACAGGCACGTAGTTTCTACTTCCCCAAATACCATGAAAGCCTTGTTACCCCCCATTTTGTATGTGTGTTCACTTGTGAATCTGATCACATTCTTCATGGGGTGACATTTTTATGATTATGGTGATGGAAAGCAAATCTGGGTGTTTTGGAGGAGATTCTAGTCACTTTCAGACCTCTAACCAGGAAATGGCCTTAGTCATTGATTCTGGGTAAGAAGCAGCCCCAAAACGTTATGTTTGGACATTCATCTAGCAAGTCTCAGTTCATTTAGTCAAATCAACACATGCAGACCTAAGACCTTCAATTTGGGTAGCCTGTGTGCAAGAAACAGCAATAGAAGCCTTTAAATCAGTCTTAATTCCAGACCTGGGTGCTCTTATCACATCAAATCTCCATTTTGGGCAAAAAATGAGGGCTGTTCTGTGTCTCTGACCTCCCAATCAGCATTTGACGGCAGTTTTATAAAATCTGTGCACCTTTTAGCCTCCAAACAGCCTCCTCTTTCAAATCTGGGCATGAACAGCCCTAGTTGGATTGTCAAATAAGTAACAGCAGTAGATGAACAGCCCTAGTTTGACAGTCAAATAAGTAACAGCAGTAGATGAACAGCCCTAGTTTGACAGTCAAATAAGTAACAGCAACAGTCTAGTCATAATTCTCAGCGATTTGTGGAAATTTTGGGCATATTGCAGCCCTAAAAAAGGAATGAACAGCAATCTTTTCCAATTCTAGGCATGAACCGGCCCTAAAAAGTAAAAACACATTTATGGGGGGATCTGCATGTGGGAGCAGTGGTAAAGGGACATCATTAGGCAGCCTGTGCATTTTCAATCCGCCAGACAGCAGTAAACCTTTATTGTTTCCTAAATCTGGGCATATTTCAGCCATTGATCAGTAGTGAACAGGTCTTAAAAGCAATTCGGGGCCAATTTGGAGCAAACCTGGGCATGATTCAGCCCTATTTTGGTCACCAACAGCTGTTTCTAACAGCAAGCAGCAATAGTCTTGAAGTCTGGGCATGAACAACAGTCATAGCAGCGACATAATAGCTATATTCAGGTGTAGAAGAAGCAGCTCAAGATGAGTAAGATGCCTAGCCCTAAAACAAACACAGACTATAGGAAACACTCTCCTTTTATATATGCCATTATTGGGTGACGTTTTTGCCTATTTGGTGAGGCATCCAGCTTTCAAAAGAACCTTCCATTGTTTTTATGCCCCAATATATATCTTTGGGTGGATATATGGAAGGTTGAGTGGACATTTTGCTTGGAAACTTCCAGGTTGTGATTTGTGGACACATCATTACTCGTGGAGAAGTTTACCTTGGAAATAACCTCTTTTTGAAGCCCTCAAGGGTTATAAGTTGTTGTCTTGTGGACACATTGGTCAAACATTGCATCTAAGGGGCCTTTGGAGGTTGGGGTTTGCTTCTACATGTTATCATTCCTTGTTGCTTTATGGAGGACGTTTTTACATGCGGACATCAATTGGGTTGTGAAGCAACTCCTCTTGGAAGCCCTTGGATTGTTGAAGAAGTCTTCCTAGAGAAGTTCTATGTAGACATACTGGTATGGACATCCCTTGTGCCCTTATGGACTGTTTTGTGGATGTGCCTTGTGGCCCATCTTCTCGTGAAGAGAGATTCCTTGGATGTTGAATAGTGGGAAGCCCTTGTTATTTAGAGCTTATTTCATGAGCTAGTATCCACTTTGAGCCTTCTAGATGGGGCGATCCCTTTTGACATTTTTGTATTTTAAAGATAGATTGGTTGCTTGTGGATACATTCTTATTGGAGAATCTACCTTGAAAGGGACTTTGGAACCCACTCATTTTGGGGCCTTATGTATCTCATGTATTGTACATGTGGCTTTGACCACTTTATTTTATTGTAACTTGTTAGGAGTTGGTTGTCAAGTGGGACTTTCGTATTATTTTACCCCACCCTAGGCTAGATCTAAGGAAATAGTGAATATTTTATTGTAAAGGAAGCTTGAGCTACTCCTATATAAAGAGAGCCACTTCTTTATTTGAACTCATGGTTGGATTTTTGGAGATCTCTCTCTCTTTTGGAGCATTGACATATCTTTCTTTGGAGCAAATTTTGTCTAAGGGTTTCTTTCTTATGAATGTGTGGCATTTATCTTGCTATTGTGTTTATCTATTGGAGATCATATTTTCCATAGTTACATATATCGACGATATATAGCCAATAGCGCAATATATCGCGTGACCAAACCCTCGACGATACATCACCACCAAAAAATCACGATATTCTCTTATATTTTAATGTGTTACGATACATTCAATAAAGCGCGGCATTTTTAGTATATAGTGTGAGTCGATGGAATATATTGGCATGTGGAGAAAAAACACACCAAATTTGAAATTAAAGTCGTAGATTGATGGTTTTTAGGTTCATTTTGCATTGTTGAGGAAGGGTGAATAGCTTTAAGGAGGTTGTAATGGTTTCCACCAAGAGAAGACGGGGAAATCTAGAGTTTTCAGTGCCATTAGCGGAGCATTTGTGCAGTGGGGATTCACCAGTCACCACATCCGTAATAATGGGTAATATTAAATTCTTAAAGTAAGAGTGACATTCTCCTTATCTTTCATTTTCTATTCTTTAACATTACCGTTAATTGTTTCAGGATGTTTGAGAGTGGTTCCAAGTTCCAACCAATGTTTTAATAACTTGGACTCGGACTTTGAATCGACAATGACTCGACTGATTTGAATTTAACGACATGGCTTATAAAGAACACAATATTTAAATTATAATAAGATTTTAAATTTTAAAAATTTATTGAGACATTTTTAAGAGAGTACCATTCACAGATGGGCATGGCAGTGACAGTGGTATAGCTGTAAGGCAAATTGAAGACCTGGTCTATCTAGATTGCTTGTTTTTTGCAACTCAAGAACATGCTTATGGTATTGAGATTCAGTATACAAAGGAAAGAGGAGTGTGAGTTTCAAAGGGCAATACATCCCATTTATCGACAAGACGACAACTGCAAGTCTGCAACAAAATCGACGAAATCAATTGTTGAAATTGGTCAATTCCAAAAGTGAAACCAACAACGAAACCCTCATGTGCCATCATAGATCCTCACATGCCATTAAAAAACAAATTTTAGTTTTTTTTTTTACTCCATGGAGTTGGGTGGAAGCTCATGTGACTAACTCGACCGATTTAGTTCTTGACTCGGGTGAGCTGACTGGTTCGGTACCGAACCAGCGGAGTTGGACCTTGACTCGGCTGGTTTAGTACTGAAACAATTGTCCGACCCGATTTATAGTCCGACTGGGCTCAGTTCGAGGTTAGCTCGGTCAACTCGACCGAGTCCAAGTTCGAGTCAGCCAATTTTTAAAGCATTGGTTCCAATCTCATTAGACTCAATATGCAGAAAGTAGAATTTTAGATCCCATTCAAAACTCAACAAACTTAATAGTTTTCAGGATTTTAGGAATACAACGTTTCCATTGGATTCTATCATGTATGGGATTGGCATTTAATCAAGTACATCAACCCCTCTATGTACCTTGATGTTGGTAGTGTTGACTATTGACTCTTTTGTCATGACCTTAATAAAAATGTACCCTTCACTCGAGCAAAATCACTTTTTAAGCATGGGAAGCTTTTTCTACCTTATTTTAAAGATTGGATTAGGAAGTTTCATCAAAATTGTAGTCTTGACTAATGACCTTGGAGGATCAACTTTGAGATGCAAGGTAGAGGTAAGGGCTAGAGCCTAGAGGCAGGGGGGCATAGGGTGCTATTGATGGATAAGATCCCAATAGAGGCAATGATTTTTATGATATGCAATTATGGGAGAAGACAACTCACATTGGTGTCCACCTCAGCCCCATTACCTTCCACCATAGCCCGAACAGTGGGAACTTCCAATTCGACCCCAGGTTCATCCAAAGCACCTATAGGACCACCTACTACTTCCAGAGGAAGAGTGGTGCTTCTTGCCCGTAAAAGGGGTAGAGGGGATCGATGATTCCTATTATTTATCATTTTACTATGTAGTATCTAGATGCCTCATGAGTCATGATGATTCATCTCATTAGAACTAAACAAATTATCAACTAAGTCTTCAGAGCTTTTGTTGTATTGACAGGCTAAAATAGGATCCTCTTCCAACCATACAGGATTAGGGTTGGAATCGATGCTTAAGATAATAGCTTGGTTAGTTGTTGTTCTAGCATAAAAGTCTCCTAATAAAAGGATATTGCTTTCTATTCTCAGACTATCAGTATCATGTTCATGCCATTGTAAGGACAGTTTTTATCTAGATTGTTTTTCTTATAGAAGGTAGAATTAATAGGTACAAAATAACATATTGCTATATAATTTTTTTTTATCATTTAATGTTTGAAATCTAAATCCAAATGTATTGATTGAAAGGGTCTCTCTTAGTTCTGGCTATTACTTATTTTCGCTTTACTTTTCTGTTTCAATATGAAAATTTCACCACATCTACCAAACAATCTCAATGGGAGACGAAGAAAGGTAACCCTAGAGAGTCTTTGTCAATATATAGTCATTAGAGAAATGTAGGGAAGAAAGAGAATCTGAACTTCAAACGGATTTAGAGGCAATGCCTGACGATAAATTTATATCCTTTGAAGACAAGATTCATTAACAGATAAACAATAAAATTCTAGAGTTGGAGGATAAGCTTTAGATAATTGAGAGTAGATTACAATAATTGGAAAAACAAAGTCAAGGAATGAAACAACTAACCCACGAAGGATATGTTCTAGAAAATCTTCAAATGAAGAACAAGATCAAAGAGATAGACAAAAAAAAATAACAACCTGCCCATCAAAGAGGAAATGAATAAGCTTATAAAGTTGGATAATGAGCGTAACAAAAGAGTCTTGAACCTGACAATTTTTGGTATGAAAGAGGAGAAAGAAGAGAATATGCTAGAACTAGTCAAGGAAGAGCTACATGATATAGGTTACAAATTGAAATAGCCTGTTTCATAACAAAGAGGCTAAGAAAAGTAGTGGAGTACAAAGAAAGGTTAATTCGTGTTAAGATAAGCTCGAAGGACCATAAATATAGCATATTGAGTAAAACTACAAATCTAAAAGGGTTAGGAATATTTATAAATGAAGACCTCATTCTGGAGGATCAAGCTGAATTAAGGAAGGAAGTTCAAAAGGTAAAAGGATAAGCCAAGAAGGAAGGAAAATGGACAATAATTAGAAATAGGGAAGCTATTATTAGGGATAGAAACCAAAAAGATAATAATAAATAGGAATTGGGGACACTCTGGAATCTTGTTTGGAACTGTCATGGCTTTCTATGGAGCAAAGGTCCCATGTTAAGTTGAATCTCGAGTGAAATTGATGTTATATTGCTTGTTCAAACTTGGGTGCATGATGAATCCAAAGTCCCCAACATGCAAGGATTTGTCTTATGGTCGGTTTGGAACAAGAGACCTCAACAAAGAGGCATTGGAGACCCTTTCAATCAATACATCCATCGATCTTTTGTGTGTTGTTTAGATCGTCTAAAATCGCATACAACCCCTGAATGTACTCAAATCGCCTCATAATATATATAGATAGATAGATAGATAGATAGATAGATATATGAAAGCACAATGTTGAGTAAAGTAGTCGTTACTTGTAGTATAAAGGCTGAAACGTATCAGTTTCAGTTACTGTGATTTCAATTCAACTTGGTTGTCTGACCATACAAGGAGTCATTATAGGGAGCAAGTAGTCTCTTAATTTTTGGAAAGATCAGAAGAGTCAAAGTAGTAGTAAATTAGTGATAGGATTTTGGAAGCTAGACGATGGAGACCACCAGATATAGAAATGTAAGGACTTGGAGATTGGAGGAGGCAAAGTAGTAGTTGCATTGCGAGAGTTGTTGCTACTCCTCAATATGATGATGAAAGATAGACAAACTATAGAATTTAAATTCTTGAGTACATACCTATTACTGACATTATATAATGTGCAAGTGTTATGTAACAAATGCTTAAAATAGCATAATATACCCAAGTACACCATGTATAATAAATGTAAACATGGAGCATAACTCCAAGATAGATAAGAGAGATGGGTTACACAATAACTCCTTAAAGAATAAGGGAACCTCCTCTAAATACCCCAAGACATTAATATATCCAAATCACATTCCCCCCTCAATAATGACTACACATCTTTATATATTCATATTTTAACTCATTGCACATGTGGCCCCTTGATTAGGCCGACCCTATGATATATACTGTTACCAGTGAACTAGCAGGGCTAGTCACCGATAAGCATATGAGGAGTAAGTGACCACTGTCACCTTAGCCACTTCTCCAAACTTCCTTGGAAGTCGAAACCTCCTAGGGGAGAGCCCTTATGATAACCTACAAACACTTAGGGACAAAGAGAGAATCTCTTCTATGTATAAGTGAGTTAGAGACCAGTGCCTTTAAGGAGTCACTTTTAAGGGATGAAGAAAACACCATATGAAACTTGTTTCTATATCCACTTCAGCAGTGCATTCATCAGAATAAGCAAATAACCAATTTATGTGTATATCATATAACAAGTGTAAAACAAGTGTGAAGTGTCATCCATCCATGTGTAACCAATTACAAGAACTCATTCAAAATGTAAATGCTTTCAATAGCAAGGCTTATATCAGTTATGAAGACAGCAGCAATCATTCCCCATTTCAAAGTAAGCATAATCACTTGTTGCAGCAGTAAGGTGTACAAGGTATTATGACAGTAATAACAATAATATAACAGCTCTAGCATCCATGCATCGATTCAATAGTATTTACCTTGAGCCTTCATCATTTCATAATTATACATGACTGTCATCAAAGCATAGACATCAACGTTACCAGAACCGGACCGGAACCAGAAAAACCGGCCGGCCAACCCGGTTTCGGTGGGTTTCTGGTCTGAACCGGACCCTCAAACCGTTTTGGGCCGGTTTGATACCGAACCGGCTGGGTTGGTCCACGAACCGCTCGGTTCGGTATCGAACCGGTCCAAAACCGGTTTTCTCAGAAAACCGGCCGGTCCATACCAGCAATCAGCGAAGATTGTCAAGTTCTTTTTGCCCAAATAATGTACACTAATTGACGGAAAAAAAGTTTGTTTTTCAACACTTATACAGTAACACAATAATAAAGGGAAACAAACAGTCCTTAACTCTAATATGGCCAATTTTTGCTACCATGCATAGGTCTGATTTTGTCATATGAAAAACTTGAATCATCAAATAAGAAATAACATGAACTGGAGTACCTAAAACTCCGGTATAAGTTTTGTATTTAGTAAACAGCAACAAGATCCGCTCCTCCAGAAATTTGAGTGCCAGCTTTTAACCTCAGACTACAATCCAAACTTAATGCAGACTTGTTATTGATGTTATATGAAATCAGTACAATCCCACAGCTAAAAGACAGGATGGATTCAGCAAAACGCTGAAAGCAATTGTAGTCTTGCAGCCAGCCACGATAGTTGCCATACAGGACAATAGGCTGATTGGCTGCTGAAAAACAATTTGCAGACTGACTTTAAGATACACGCCATAAATTTACAAAAAGCTCTGGTGAAGATCCTCTTCTACTTTGCAAGAGGGAAATGACATTTCTAGACTCTAGTAGACCTCACAATATAGTTATTGGATCCTAAGACAAGATATTCATACAACATAAATCTTCAAGGCTTAGGCAGTGATAGAAGTAAAGCACCATCCTGTTGATCACAATAATAGACCGCGTGCTTCATTCTACTAAAGCAAGATCTAAACATGAAGAAAATGAATGTATATCTCTATCAAATTGTAGCACCTGCTGCAGTGTTTATTTCTCAAAAACATTCAAGAATTGACTCGTCTTTTATATAGGCCATTTAGAGCCTTTTTGTTGATGTACATTGTATTTTGATGTAGACATGGATTGCACTCGATGTTAAGTGCTATTTTGGTTCTATGAACTCTTATATGCTATATACATGAGAAACTTTGCATATTTTGTGTATAACGGTTTGAACTCACATGGATGCACATGAATATTTAAAAAATTTAAATTTTGAATATTTTATGTATTTTTGGTGGACCGGTTTTATGATCCGGTTTTTGACCGGTTCCAGTACTGAGGGTCGACCGGTTCGGTTTTTGTAACCTTGATAGACATCAGCAGTATGAAACAACCAAATACTTGTGAATATTGATCACTATTGAGAGCAATTCGCAAACAGTTCATTCAAAGGAATTAAAACTTTAATGTATATGAAGACCGTTTGTAAGCAATTTAATGCACTAGGAATGTGGTAGTTTACGTTTGAACAGACTGCACTTTATTGCAGCCTTCTAAGGGGCCACTGAGATTTCCCTAAAGATCACCTATAGTCCACTTGGGACTGTAAAAAAGGAACCCAAATCCTTAAAAGGACAGGCCGAGGAGGTAAAGGGGCAGGTTGTGCAAGGATGAAGGCAGCCGAGGGTAGGGCAAAGGATTTGGGAGGTGGTCGAAGTAAGAAGAGAGGGCTGCTGCAGCCTTAGCAACAGGCCCGAGAGGTGGAGGGAGGAGAGGGAAAGGTTTAGAAGGTGGCCGAGGGTGATAAAGGCCTATTAGGCAGGGACCGAGGGTGTTAGGTGTGTAAAGGAGACAGGCCGAGGGTGGAAAAAGGCATTACAGGCCTAGGGAAGCAGGCCCAAGAGGGAAAAAGAGGAGCAAAGATATGGCTGAGGGGTGGAGAGAAAGTAAGGAGGTAAGGCGTGGAGAAAGGAAGGGAAGGCGAGGGAGAAGGAGGAAGGAAAAGAGACTGAAAAAAGAAGGTTTTAGGACAAGGTATTAGGTCACCCTAACCCTAGGGCATCTAAGGAAATGATAAGCCTTCCTATCTAAAGCTTAACGTAGGTTTGAAACAAGACTAGAGACCTAAGGTCCAAATCCTAGAAGGACTCCCCTAGAGGAGGTACTCCAATGTGCCAAGTTGACTAAAGGCTGAAAAATGGCCTAGCCTAGATAAAAGCAGCTCTAAAGGCTACCGTCTAATCCATGAACATGCATCATTCATCAACATTTAACAAAGAGAGATCAAGCAAACCCTAGATTCCTCCTTGTGCAAGTGTATAACCAACAAATCAAAGCATCACCTTCAACAAGAGCATTGAACCAAAGAACTTAAGAAATTGCTTGCAAACCTAGAAAACTGTCTTCCTCAAGAGGGGTGCATCATCTCTAAAGAGCCCTAGTTTGGATAAAAGAGTAACATAATATTTGATCCTGCTTGTCTTATGTTCAAATGAAGTGAGGAGAAGCTTATAAATAGTCTGTCACACTCACTTTACAAATATATCCAGGCCTACATGCCTTAAAATGTCAATTTAGAATTACAAAATGTCAACTTAAAATTATAACATAAAATAATATCAAAATGGCCTAAAGTAGGCTACCTAGGGATTTTTCTTCTAGGTGCCAAAAACTACTAAAATAAGCGAATCACTCCGAACGAAAGGCTGGAGTGAGCTGGAGGGGGGGGCGTCATGCCCCATCTAACCTCGAAATGCAGAAATTCCCTCAACGCCCCCTCTCAAGTAGGCAAGAAGGCCTGGCATGGAAGATGACGTCATCAAAGAAAGAACCCTAGGGAGAGAAGGCGCCAGTGTGCAAAGTGACCCAAAGGGTGCATAAAGTCACTATGAAGAGAGACAAAGGTCTTACGGTTGAAAGACAGGTCACTGGTACAAGGAAACAAGTGTGGGGTTATGTGACCCAATGATCAACCCCTAGGAGCCCTGGACAACAATCCCAGGGTTAAAAACCCCAACAAAGGGCAGTTAGTAGTGCCATTATGCCATAATACTCCTAAATGAAGGACCAAAGGGCCCAACTATGACCACCACTACTGAATAACACCCCTCATAGTTAGAAAAAAGGCATTTCTCTCCTTGGGGCACATCTGAAGGTGCGTTGGGTACAGGTGTAGCGTAACAATATACATTTACATATATTTACTCCCGTATATGCCCCTCTCAAGGTCGTATCATATACATTTACTCCTATACATGCTCCCTTTGGGTCATATCAATAGGGTGGTATTTGATTATTTGTGAGACAAATATTTAGCTAATGAGATATATTAATACATTTATTAAAAAAATTGAGTGTAATTGTTTCAAGCATAGTTTGAAAAATCGGAATCGGTCAAGGGTCAACTCCAAATCAGAATCGGTAATGAATCGATCATAAATCGGTCAATTTGAATTTAATGAATCGGTTTACTAAAAAATACATAAATATTTAATTTTTAAAGAAAAACATCATTTTCAAGATTTTAATCTATGATTTCAAAGCATTAGAGATGAAATATCCGAAGTCTACTCATGTATATACAATATAAGTGTTAATATCTCAAAATGGCACAAAGTGTACTGTGCAATACATATCCAACAGACTGAAACTGGAACAAAATACATAATCCATGAGGCCTATAGGCCCTAGGGTATATGGCCTGTAGAGTCCAAAAAATAACATGCTACATAGTCAACTACATAATAGTGACTACTGCACAGTCCAATTCCATAGTTTGTTCAAAGTTCAAACTTCACGGTTTAGTGTTTTGACTCCGGAGTTCATTGACCGCCTACTCTCCAAGGTTCTAGGCTTCCATGATGCCAACAAGTTAACAACGCATGGAATTGAAGGTTGTGGGGGTTCAAGGGTAGTCACTAAAGAGGTCATGGGTTGGGTTAGGTAATTTAAGTTAGCAAAATAAATTTAAAAACAAAAAAAAACATAAAAAAATCATGATTTTTGAGTGCATAGATCTTCCCAAAAATCGGCCGATTTTTGTCATGAATTGGCCGAGCAAACCAGTTCGGTACCAAACCGGCTGATTCGGTGTCCAAATCGGCTGGTTCGGTATCGAACCGGTCACCGATCCGATTTGCTCACCGGTTCGACTTGGTCAGCCCTTAAATCGGTGAATCGGCCAATTCCAAAACCGTTTCGGTCGATTTTTAAAACTATGGTTTCAAGTAGTTGTGCATTTTTGTGTTAAAAGGTGGGTGCAAAAGCTGCAACCAATGATGAAGCATTTGTAGCCATTTTAATTTGCCAATCATGTAAGGTTTATGCTTCTCATTCGTTATGTCTTCATAGATATAGGTTGGCAACATAATCTAGTTGTATGTTTGAAAACGAAGAGGCACACAAGTTTGAACTAGAAACACTAAATATATAGGGAAGTAACTCCTTTTCTATGTGAGCCTTAGTGAACCAAACTACAACACTTAATAATTTACTAATCAAGAAGGAAAAAACTTTGACTATAAATAAAACCAAAAGATATTTAATATCAAATAATTTTAAGACCTCTAAACATTTTTCAATTCTAAAACTATACAAAAATGACAAAGCCTTAATAAGATTTTGTTTTTTAGTAATTAGTAAATACATATTATTCTTCCAGTGTTTGGATTTAAAGTTTGCACGAGTTCATCTTCATATAATTTTCCATCAAGCCTTCCGTTGCACATTAAACCAATTATGTTTCTTGTATTTTACACAGGGCCTTTAGGTTCCCACATCTAATATTCTAACTTCTTCCTGTCCACCCACTATTTTACAAAGGAATTAAAATTTGATATTATATATATGGTATACAAATATTCTAGCTTCTCCTCAATACCCATCTAGTATTTTTCAAAATAATAAAAATTTTAATAATGAAAGGGAAAATCTTAAAATTGGGGGGTATGCCTATGAGGAGAAAATGATGGGCATGGTCACTTTATTGTCCAACCCATAAAATATATGGGATACGACTTTTTTCTCCATGTCAACATTGTCGGTGTTGTCTTCAACGCCACTAGTAAAAAAATGTATAAAATGTGTAAAAATGTCTAATTTGAATGTAGAGTTTCAATATTGATTTCATCTTTTCTCAGCAAAAACATCAAGTTTAAGTTGGCATATTACAAATAAGTAAATATATTACTAGTCAAATATATCAAGGTTATAAAGAGAGGAGAAAAGAGGATTGTGGAAAGCATTATTTTATAGATGTCAATGCTGATTATTGTCATCCACTAAGACCAACTTTGGTATATTGGACCTTAAGAAAATATATAAGGAATGAGTTGATTGCTTTAACCCTTTTTTCCTATAATAAAAAAGATTAGAGAGTAACTTTCATAGGTCTCTTTATCATGAGCAAACAAGGTATGAAGATTACAAATGGGTTACACCTTTGAATTTAATTGTACCCTAAATTGAAAATCACATATTTGAAATCATGGGGTTATAGCTCCAATGGTGGAGAGTGAGTTTGTAGCCCCATCTGGGTTGAGATCTCTTGACAGTGACATGTTCTGAAAGGGATATAAGCCCAAAGTGGTTTGACCAAAAAGGCAGTTACCCCATTTGTATTTATTGGGATATCTCAGCTTAGGTTGGGTCATGAATTTCTGATATATGTGAGTTGTGGATTGTTGCATCATAGGGGTTATAGTGGCAGCCAATCAGTTTGGTCCCGTGCCTAACCTAGGTCACTCTGTTCAGTTATCGATCCCCCTAGTCTTAAAATGCTCACAAATTTGAAAAGTATATGATTTATTAGTCGGATCTTCGTTATGCATGTGCCCACTTAATTCTAAAGTTTGAGTAAGAAGCAAGAGAAGTGCAAGAAAGCAACACTGGGAAACAATTCTCTGAGAAGCACGAGTTGATGTTTTTCTTCGAAGAATAGACCAACTCTGCAAACAAATTAGGTCCTTATTGAATTAAGTAGTGGTCAAGAATTGAAGAAATTAGCTGGCAGTGCTCCAGCTATGCTACGAGGCAGAGATAAAGTACTTGGGGTCAGATATTGGTTTGTCAAAAGAAGTGGTCAGTTTGTAACAAAGCATAGCACCACATTTGAATGAGCTCGAGCATTATAATATTTCACTTCCTAGTGGCATGATGATCCTAAAAGATTTTAAATACCCTATATCAGTGAATGCAAGATGGAAAATTTCTAGAGGGGGAAGGGTTGTAGGGGAAGAGGAGATATGAGAATTTTGACGTCTTGGGTCAGAATTTTTCAGAAGAAAAGCCAAAAGTGGTTGCTCATTTGGCCAAGATCAGGGAGACGTTGGCTAAAGAAATTGTACCCAGTCTATCAGCCCAATGGAAATTAGTGCAAAAGCATAATAACTGTCAATAAACAATTTTAATAGAAAGCATGTACTACTCTCAGAATATGTTGTTAGCAGCCAAGTTGACTTGGTTAGCAATTATCTAATAAACAACTTAATGGTTCATTTGTATTGAGGAACTGTTTAAAGATCTATAAGCTAGTAGGTGAGACTGAGCATTATAGAATGATGCCTAATGTTCTGTTAGACATATAGCTTTGAAGGATTAAGGTAATTAATTCAACATGGTATAGTTTTATGTGACAATATCCTGCTTATTCTCTCATGCTTTTTTACCGCTATGCACTGAACCAGTTTGAGCAGTAAACAGGAGTGTTATCCTACCATGAAGGAGATCTGTATACTTAAAAAATATATGTTGGATTGAATGGTTCAAACTTCATCCTGGTTCCTTGTTTGCATTGCCAAGTGCTATCATCTGGCAAGATATGGTTTTATTTTCTCTTGCCTTATCTTGCATCTCACAACCGAGTTTGATTAGTCAGTTATGTCATAACTTCAACACTTTATTTTAGTAGTTTAGTAACTGTGACTTTGTTTCAGATGATAGATATTTCCATGTGGTCGGAGTGAGATGGCATTCATCAATATGTTTAATTGTCTGCAAAATGATTTGCTACCATTATTACATTTCACAATTATTTGTGAATAGTGTTGACACTAAAGTGGTAAAAACTTGATTTAATCGTGTACCCAGCCATGACGTAGACTGGGAGGATGTTAAGCAATGAATTCTTCTTGCAGCTAGCAAGAAATAACAAGTACAACCTCAGCTAATTGATAAGAGAGAGCACTGTAATAGTTGAATTTAGAAACCATGTTGCTGATCAAATTAATGACTATTATTATCTTATTCCCTATATTTTGTTTCTTAAAAGTTAAGAATTGTTGTGGTGGTGCTTGCAGCAAAATTAGCAAAGCTGGTGAAAGATTGTGAAATGTCTGCACCCTGTGATACTACTATTCTCTATCCTACAAGTGGTGGTAACATACATTCTTTCAGAGCCTTGACACCTTGTGCCCTACTTGATGTTCTGGCACCACCATATTCTACAGATAATGGCAGGCATTGCTCATATTATCGCAAATCTTCTAAACGAATTCATTCTGGTAAATGCTTTTAGTGGAGGCTGGTACCTTGTGTGTTTTTCTCCTAACCTTAGAGAACATTTAGACAAGTTTTCAAATAATACACTATTTTATTTTGTTTAAATCTTCTGCAGGTCTACAACTTAATGGCATTGATGTGGCTAGTCATCAGTTGGCTTGGTTAGAAGACTATCAACCCCCAGATGATTTTGTGGTGCAGAGAGGACTGTACAGGGGTCCAAAAGTGGTGCCTTGAATTCCTTGGATGTGACATATTTCTACTACTGATTTTGTTGAATCTCTTAGAATACAACATAGGGCTACAGTGTAGCATGCACTTTCATGCGAGCAATCTTGCAAGTGTTCAGCTGGGAACGGTTTAATTCTTTTCTTGCAAGCTTCTCCTGTGGATGCCATATGATAGATAAGGCAATGCAATTCTGTGAAGGCATTCATATAAAATTTGGGTTTTCTATTCGCTGTAAATATATGACTGATGTAACCTGCTCGAAGGTTAGGTAAGAGAGCAGGGATATGTTGGTCCATGCAGTTGAAAGTCGACTTTCTTTTTCCTTTCAACAGGCTTGTCGTTCTATATTCTTGTTTAAGTTGGAAGAACAAAGTTGAAAAGTCCACACAGCTTTTCTTCAGGTGGATAGGAAAATTATGAGCTTCATATTCACATATTTATTAACTGTTTCCAAATTATGTTATTGTCCTTTTCTAGGCTTGCTGCATTGAGAGACCTTGGTTTAGTTTTTTTATGAAAGAATTAACTCCGATGCACGTGCAAATCCTGTGCTTGTAAACTAGTCTTATCCATGTTTTGATCCTCTTTTGGTCATGTTCTGTCTGAGGTGGTCTAGTAGGCAGCTTGTATGTATTCTGACTATAAATTGATTAAACTTCAATTAATAGTTTTGATATCTGTGAACCATTCAGAAATGCATGTCTAGAAACGACATGATATGCATAATGGCTAAAAGCAATTAAAGAATGTACATGTGAAATTGACAGTAGTTTTCTACTGTGGTACTGTAATGCTTATACTTTATGATCAGGTTCAAAGTATGATTTGGAAGTTTCTCTGTAGATATCCTCGAATATATTCTAAAAAAGGTTACTTTTATGATTAATCTTTGCATCAAAATTCTTCTGCCATCCTCCTATCTCTTTATCTGTAGCCTGGAGTTTTGTTAATTAAGCATTGTAAATATAAATTCAAGGTGGCGTTTTGTTCCAACTTTTCACTTGTTATTACAACAGTCCCTATAGAACAGATATGAGAAGCAAACACATTATGTAATTTGAACTGGTTTAGAAGATTGGATGAATCGAAGGTTTCTTTCGCATGAATTTTTAATCCAAAAATAATACCAATAAAATGTCTCCATGTTCAGTTTGGCCTGAAGGGACAGAGTAGAATTGGCTCATTCACTTGTATAACTCTAATGCTAAATTACTTCTGATATCATGCAGGCCTTAGTAAATCTGGTGCTAGCTACTATCCTCTAGAGCACATAGTTTATTATCGTTTTCTAGATTTTTTGTAGCTAGTGAGCATGCAGGGATCGACTGTCTTGAAAATATATTGTTATGCCCATGATTAAATAGGAGACAACTATTACCCTTGTCACTCGAGAGAGCCCTTTTGTAATTAACTGGCCTCAAACCTCTTTCAGGTTCTTTGGGTGTCAATTCAAACTCATGAGCCTACAAGAAACACAACCCGTAGGGATGACAGTTTAAGCTCTGCATGTATGAATGCAATCCATTTGCCTCCTATCATGAGGGTTTACAAGTGCTGGTTTTCATACAACGCACATATCTGTAACTCATCAACTCCTTTTTTCAACCCATGAGTGGAGAGGATCATTGTCCATCCTATATGGGTTAAATTCCTGCTTTTATCTTTTCAGTTTGGAACAAAGGTATTTCAAAGGGAATAGAGAACAATTTCTTTCTACGTTTTGAGAAGTGCATGTGAGTTGGTGGTTCAATCAATGGCTAAAACACTATTTGTGATGGATTTAGGGCTAGGATTGCGAAGGACATTGGAAAATCTAGGTGGGTAATTGGAAATTCTCCCAAATTTTGGATTTTGTAGGTGTCCCATTCCATTGTAATGTTTGTCATAGATATGAAAATCTCAAGATAGAGAGCCCTTTTTGCCAAACCCCATATGCACTATTGGAAAAAGACAAGCTCCTTCACCAAGGAAGGATGGTGTTCATCTAGACCCAAATGGCCTTCGCAATCACCATGGTGCCAAGGAAGTGGCTTCAACTCCCGGTGTTGTTGATTTGCAATCTTTGTTTCGATCCTTGGTCCCCTCTGAAAGAGGTGCCAGTCTTTGTAAGAGTGTACCAATTGCCAAGGCCACTCTAACAGACACAATGAAACAAAATGATGAGGTCTTGAAGGCTACCACAAAGACCTTCCCCTTGGATCCAAGTAAGAGTTTTGTTTCGACTCTCAATTTCGTTTTCCTCCCATAAATGTAAATTGTAGTCATAGATTGTTGGGAGATGTTTTGGGAAATTCCGTAGATGGGGTTGAAGTTGGGGATTTGAAAGTGGCCTCCCAACATTCTTTTGTAAGGTATTGAGAATCTCTAAGAGTTGAAAATCCTATTGTGGAGTCCCATTTCCCATGGAAGGGTTTTTAATCAGTTGATTCCCCTAGGAGGGCTCTTGGGCAATCAATCCCTAAAGATTTCAAGTTTGAAGATGAAGAGTATCGATTCCGAAGTAGGGGCAACTGGAGATATAGGCCAAGAACCTCATGTTGAACCTACTATAAATCCTCATTAGACCCTCCTCTTCCTCATCTAGTTAGGATTCCTTCACTGTTATTGGAAAGTCATTATCTCCCTAAGCTCAACGCAAATTGAGGCCAAGTTTTAGCCCAAACAATCCTTGAATATCTTTGAAGTGTAATAAATATAAATATATAAAATAATAATAATAAGTAATAAATAAAGTGACACATTCTAATTAAAAACATAAATCCAATCAATAATAATAACAAGTAATAAATGCCTCGGATGCGGGTGCTTCGAGGACAGACCTGGCAGAAGGCAGGACGACCCATTGAATACCACCTGCGACGCCTGTCACCATCTCCTGGGTATTAATGCGGCTCTCCTCTTGACGTAGGTCATTCAGCATTGAGGGCACTCGGTTTTGCTCATAGGTCACCTCACACAAGTTTAGGGCTTTAATGGTTCCCTCCTCCTAGCGTAGGTCATTTATGGTCGACAACGTTTAGCCCAACATCCAGGTCACCTCGCATGATGGCTTCGCATAGACCTAGTTTCTTCAGAGGTTTTTCCTCCGTGCACTCTTTGCATGCCCCATTTTGATGCAGCTTACCAACTCTCAACCCAAGAAGAAGGTCAAGGTTTGGAAGCAGTGTGCTCACTTACCAACTCTCAACCCAGGAAGAAGATAAAGGTTTGGAAGCGACATGCTCACTTACCAGCCATGTTGCGAAGACTTCGTGCAACGTCTTGTAGGGTAAGCAGCTCCAAGGGAGCGTGAGGCCGCACAGCGATGTGATGCTCCATCTTCGTGGGGTATGGTGCCCATATCCCTCTCAGCGTACACATGGCCGTGGACGATTGGGAAGCAGAGGCAGTGGCTCACCACCGAACGACATAGCCCCTGAGGCAAAGATTATCCCATTACTGGCGTATGAAAAATGTTCTTGCCTAGCTGCTATGGGAAAGAGACAAAGCTCCTTCATCTCCTTCCAACAATTCTGAAAGTTCTTCAGGTCAACCGACTTCCTCGTCTTCTCCAAGCTTTCATATGCAGGACCCTCCAAAAGAGATCCCTTAGTAACAAATCCCTCAACAACAGGATACCATGTCATCTCTGCACGCAGGAGAAGCTTCGCCCAATTTTGAGCTGATTATGCAAAATGTTGGGGGACGAGAGCAGGCAGGCAACTCTTCACAAGGGATGTCGACACTTCCTTCTACAACGAAATGACCTTTGGATTCAGGACCAACTCTCTCTATTGATGATGAAGACTACTACAAGCCCTGCCCATTGTCGAAGAACCCTAGCGGAAGTTGTAAGGCCTTAGATTTTTTAATTGTCTCTATGTTTTTCTGTTCGCTCAGTCTGTTTGTCATATGTTGTTGCAACCATACTTTGTTTTAGTTTTGTTAGGGGCGAGTTGGTTTCAATCACCAAGGGCATGTCCATGACATGTGTTTTGTTACTCTATTAGTGCCCTGACACCGATGATACACGTGGAACAGACTCTATACATGTAATCTTTTTGTATATTAATATCTCTTTTTGCAACTTAAAAATAAAATAATAAGTAATAAATGACGTGACACATTCTAACTAAATGAAATAAACCTAACAAAAGGATATGACCTATCAACCATTGTAACTAGTCAATGTTTTAAGTACATTGTCACATTTGGATATCTTGTAGTAAATAAACTGTTCATTTCATTTTATCACCATATTTTGATTTTGGCTTATGGCCATAATTTTTTATTCAAACCTTAATTGATGTGGATTTTGCCACAGTGTTTGAGTTTCTTTGATATCATCACTCAAGCTTTTAGCCATTAAAAGGTCGGAGTTGTGGTTCGGAATCTTCACTGGAAAATAATTCTTCTCTGCAAAAAAAATTCAAAAAATTACATTTGCAAGCGTCGGCCATTAAAAAGGCAAAGTTGGGAAGATTATAGTCTTCTAAAGTGGGCACAACCATTACTTGCAAGAAGAGCAGTTCAACCAAAGCGGAAGGAATTAATTGAACGAAATCATATATCATATAGCGAAAATACAATCACCAGAAGTTCCTGAATCAAACATTGTTAATATTTGTTATAGAAAGTTGTTTAATCGTTGCCATTCCATTGTGTTAATTATTTGCATAGAATAAACACGTTAAATGATTTCGACCTTTCCCGACAACATTTTTCCATGCGATTTCAAGAGAATCTAGTAAAAAAATTGAAGAAATTTTCAAAATCTCAGAGAACAATGTTTAAACTTGCATAATCCATATGTTTAGGGGTATTTGAGGTGTTGAATCCATTTATCCATTCAAAAACATTATTTGAACAACATAAAATTCAGATTTATTAAAAAAAACTCTAGATTCTGGTAAAAAACTGTTGCAAACAAAATGCAGAATTTTAAAAGTTATCCCTCAGTTATTTACCAATTTCAGTAAGCGTGGATAAACATACGAAATTGTGTCCCATGCTGAAGCTATCGAAGGCATCAACTGAAGGCATTACAAGACTTATTTGGGCCATGACCAAAGATTTTTAATCATCGTCGCTAGAGAATAGAATCCTAAGGAATTGTTTACAATTCAATACACCAATTGTACAAGAAGATATTGAGGTCCATCACACATGTCACCCCAAGATATAGGGGGGAGGAGCCAATAGTAGAGCGGGGTACCATTAGTCGAGATAGAAATAGTGTTGGCTAACCTCAATTTTAGAAATACTACCTAACTACCATAGGTGGTTCATAAAAATACTTTGTGTACAAGTAATTGTCAATATTTTCTTGCTTTTAAAATTATTAAAAAAAAGCTTTCTTCTACATTTTAAATAAAATGAATATTTGAAATCAGAAATTTCATTTTAAGTCACATCAATGTTCACCCATGGGTCCTAAGCAAAAATATACTATGGTGATATTAAGACTAGACAATTTGGAACTTTGTGGCTAACATGACATCCATTTGCATTTGTTGCACCTAAAGACCAATATTGCTAGATAGAAAGCACGCCAAAGTTTATGTGATAAAAAATTGGAGGAAAAACGAACTGGGAAAAAGCATGAAATTCTTTATTGTATTATGCAATTAATGATTATATGACATGATTTTTTTATCAATAAAGCTGAGTGCTAATAATATTATATTTATCTATATTAGTTACGTATCCAAAGCAAATAATTTATAGTTAAAGATAATTTGTATCCACCCCATCATTGAGGAAATTCTATCCATGGTATCATATATTTTCAATGAGGTCAATCGCCATTTATGGCATACTGTATAATCAAATAAACAAAAAATAACCTTGGGTAATCTATTGTTCTCAAATATATGTTCATGCTACCTACTATTAAAAAAATTGAAGAAATTTTCAAAGTCAATGATGCCAGTACTTCAGCCAACTTTGAGTAGCTTGTGTTCCCATTAGTTCGTTTGCCAACTACAAAGTAGTTTGGTGATAGTGCTTTGAATATACCTCAATTGTATTCATAAGTACAATTCAGAGGGTTGCTACCAAGACACATCCAAAAGCACTTCAGTGCATAGCACAGTAACTTCATCATATCAAAACAATAATAATATTGTCTCTCCTGAAAGAATCAAAGCAATGGGATCCTCAACGAAGCATTGGTATCATATTTGGAGACTTTGCTCGTAGATTTGGATCATTTCCAAAATCAACGAGGTAAGAAAGTAGGTTTGAGTTAGACCTCATAATTTTTGTAAATACTTTTTCTTCTATATTGGACTAGATATTTTTAGTAGAGATAATTCTTTTCCATTTTTTCACCAAGAAAAACATTGGCTATTCACTTGACCTATTCCTAAGGAGCACTTACAATAACATTTTTCAATGGCATACTATGTCCTTGAAGTGTTGACCTCTAAATAAGCTATAGAAAATAACTCTATTGTAAATAACCCAATGGAATGTTAGCGAAGCAAGAGGTCATTGACAAAGAATTTGTCACCCATTACAGAATGTTATTTTGAACGCGGTTAATGTTATTTCGAATGTGGCTAAATTGAACCAAACCCTTAAATGAGGATAGTTTTAAATTGAACCAAACCCTTAAATGAGGATAGTAGGTTGTAGGGGATCAATATCAATGAATTTATTTTGGAGGGATCATTTTGGAACCAAGCAACCTGCCCGTCAATACATTCTTTTTAAACCAGATCATTTGTATAGATAGAGATGCTTCCTATAATTAAAAGAGTGTGAACCCATTATTTACCAGTGGCATCCAACTATGAGAAACATTCTGGCTAGCACCATTAATAATATAGGGCAATTATTTTAAGGCTATCCACTCCCCTATTTAAGTAGTAGGGAAAATAAATTGATCGTATTTGGTGTCTTGCGTAAATTGTGTCAATGCAATATTGCAAACATATGGAAGGATTGTGGTCTTCCTTGAAGGTAGTAATGGAAGATTTGATACAGCTAGGGAAGAAGTTGGATAGGTGGAATAGCAGTATGGAGAAACTAGTTAGGTGGAAGCCATAGGAATTAACATACCATATACACACCATATGTCCATTGAGGTCTCATGTTCGAAATACGAGCATATGCAATCCTCTTGCCATGGAATCTTAGTGCTATGAAAAACTTGTGGCATCCACAACTGATCCACCAACATTCAACAATATCATGTACCAGGCAAACAAAAAAAGGGCCCCTCCCTTTTTTTTTGCTTGGTGGGGAAGTGGCCTTTAGCACCTGGATTGTGCCTTCATACTATCATTACACCAAGGGTAATGTCTAATATATTCATACTATCATCTGTTATGCATATGTTAGAACGGATGCATGATCTATTCTAACATATGGAAAACAAAAAACTATCAATTGTCCAACCACTTGAAACATGATCTCTCCACATATAATATAGTGCAACATTAGATACACCATCATCAACAGAGGTGAGAATAGTTTTTGTGAACATCATGTCAGCGTGTTTCCCCTTAATAACATGAGAACGTTTCCCAGAGACATCGTTGATGCTATATAAGTATTATCTATGCTCTATATTTGAGCAATAAAAAATTCGTGTCAAAGCCATGGGTTGGCCCTCATTCCCAATGAGAAGTAATCCATTCAAAAGAAACAAGATCTCTCTGGTTAAATTATTAGATCTCTAACTCTAGAAACTAATGACTATGTTTCTAGTATTTATGTGAAGATAAGTATTAATGTGATTTACATTACCTCCCAGACCAAATTGTGTTGAAGAAAAAAAACATGACATTCAATACAAGTTCCACTAGATGTATTGTTTTCTTTATAATTTGTTGCAAGAAGCTCATTCAAAGGGCTACAATTTTGAATAATCCATACCAAAAAAATGACAGTATGCTTATCTAAACGAGATTTAGGTAACAATATGTGTTGGTTTATTGGTCAATACTGAGAGGGGGGGTGAATCAGTATTGTTATCTTTTTACTAATTAAACTACTTTTTAAATCTATCATTAAAAACACATAACAACAAGAATACACAGAACACAGTTTTAACGTGGAAGCCCAATAGGCTAAACCACCAATACGTCCTATTACTGGACAATTGTTATTTACAAATAGTTTTTCCTGCGGCTGCAAATTGTATAAGTACCTTCATGTTTCCTATAGACGCATCTCTTTATTATGGAAACATACCCTTTCACAATCATGCCCTTTCAAATTTGATAGTCACACCTTTTCAACAATCTGTGATTAACGATTTTTAATTAAATAATTAATTAAAAAATTCTTGATCACTTCTGATCTGATCTCTGATCGCATGATTCGTGAAACCAATGCCTGTGGACTTCCTCTCCTCCATCAATGGGAATACTCTTTCTTCAGACCTTTGGGCTTCACTTTTTCTGACGCCTGTGGGCTTCTTTTCCTCCTCTACGAGCTCTCTGTGGGCTATCTTCATTGTAGGCTCATCTATACACGTTTCTCTCACAAAACACAGGCTTCACCTTCCATCTATGAGTTTCATGTTGGACATTCTTCTTTACCATTTATGGACGCACCTCAGAATTCATTTCCGCGTCTCAGCTTAACATTTTCTAGTGCTTCCGCAATCTCCTTCTCCATAATCAATCCAGGTCGTTGATATAATTTTGAGTCTCTCTGATCCGTTGATCTAGCACATAGATTTCGCCCTCGAAATCGTATTTTCGCACCACTATTTCCTCATCAACGATTCCCCACCGTTGATCTTCGTCGAGCGTTTTCTTGACCGTTGATCTTATTTCTAAGTCCCTCCGAACTGTCGATCTAAACCATAGATTTCCTCCTCAAAATCGTATTTCCACACCACAGTTTCCTCATCAACGATTCCCCATCGTTGATCTTCGTCGGGCGTTTTCCTTAACCGTTGATCTGAGGCAAGATGTGGATTGCGGGATGCGGAAATGTAACATTTCCTCAAATGGTATCTCCACTTTCCGCAAGCTCCTTTCCGCAATTTTTATTCTGCACCGTCGATCTTTTGCAGAGTCTTTCCCAACCTTCAATCTTCCGGATTGCGGGTTCATAGAATCTTTAAATATTATTTCTGCATTTTTCTTCCACACAATCGATCGCTTTTTAGCGGAACTAATCTCAGTCGTCCGATCTTCCGGATTGCGGAACTTCATCCTTCCACCTATATTTTGCGAAACTGATCCTTAACTGTCGGATCTCATGCGGGATGCTTCCTGACGGTCGATTTTAGATCAAATGCGTATCTCACCATGACTTTGCGGATCTGCACGATTTCTTTGCGAAAATCCTCTACCACTGTTTCTAACCGTTTTGAATATTTATATACACAGAGAATTTCATCTGTTGCTGATTTTAAGGAATTTATAAACACTCTCGTAGATATAGTTTCTATGTTCTTCGATTGTTACATATACTCTATCTCCTGTTCATTTCACTCTTCTGTAGTTCCACTCTTCATTTGTCTAACCAGTTTTGTCATTCATACTGCATCTCTTCTTCCACTCGACCTCTGTTCTTTGTTTCATTAACCATTGTTTACATCATACTGTCGACACTGTCTTGGAAGTCTTCAAATCAGTCATTCATGTTGTCTTATCATCCATGTCTATCTCATCCATTGCATTCGTTATAAATAAACTTTTATGACATCATCATTAGGACACCATCATATAGACATTATAAATTATACCGAAAACTCTTCAATGCAAGAACTATGCCAAGACTCTGAACAATCTGATCAAACCCCTACGGGGCATTTAAAATTTAAATAATAATGCTCTACAAGTAGATATCGAAGTATTACCAAACTTGACCAATGGTTGTACCCCCAACGTACCCAAACACGGGGTATGACATACCCAAATGTGTCCAACTACTCGAATTTCAAGAATGATGTCTCGGGTACGAATGGGAATGTACCTTTCAAGTACCCAGTACGGGTTTGTGTACCCAACCCCCTGATATGGGTACCCATGCAACACAAGTAGGGACTAATTAAGTGTCAATTGAAGTGTTTAAGTACATCAAGGAAGGTCATGAAGTGAACAGATATAATTTTGAGCAATAAATTGTAATCATCCATCAAGTTGAAATGGAAATGCATATTCAATTCATTTTCAAGTATGTCTTGGAATCAACAATATTTTTATCTACATGTTAGGGAAGATCTAGAATGAGATTGTAAGCACTGTTATTGATAATCGAAATATATTGTTACTAAGTTTGCAAATAGATTATAAATTGCAAAAGAGGAAGTTAAAAGGCCTCATATAAAGGAGTGTGATGATAAGATTGCTAATTTAGAATTGAACATCAATGAATACTCTCCAAAATGCAATTTATGTCTTACGACTGTAAAAATCGATGTAATCCCTCATAATTCTTATTTGAAATATCTTGATACTTTTACCATGAATGTTGATAAAAATTACATAGCATTCAAGCACCTAACCAAGAGAATAATGCTGCAAGACATTAATTTAACTTGATCTCATCAAATTTTGATTAGAATTAACAACAAAATCATGGCGAATTAGGAGATTTTTTTTTTAAATCAGATAGTCTAATCAAAGAAAGACAAAAAGTTATTCCCTAAGGAACCTTAATAAAAAATTGCTTGAACAAATCAAAAGGTTAAAAGATGAGAAACCAAAGAATCAATACCTTAAAAATAAATCAACAATTCAAAAAATAATGAACTTATTTCCTTCCCTTGCCTTTAGAGTCCATCAATTAGTCTTACAATAAAGGTTTTGTGAACTAACTCTATTGTTTTAAACTAATGGTTTGCTTAGAGCTCCAATTTGGATATTTTGGGGATCTATTTTAAATATTTTATTTTGGTTGGGATAATAGGTGGTTCTTGGTTTTAAGTATTCCCATTGCGTAATATAACATATGCAGGATCAATGTACAACTTATAATTGTCCACCTTATAAAATTTGAAGTGATGTAAACCCACCATAAATGGTCAACTTTGACCACATGGCCATAGTTGGGAATCAAGGAACCTGCTATGGTATCTGCATTATGGATGAAAATAAAATCTGCAAATGAAATATTCATTTTTACTATTATGGTTTATATTAAAATAAAGAATACACGGATGAACATCGTTTCATCCGTTGACTGTGTCAATGGGCCAAAATAGATGATTATAGTTGAAAGTGTTTTCCTTGAGGTTTTTAACAGTTTTACGATCATTGACATTAAATGAATTGACGCAGTGCTTTTGCAATGCCACATATTATTTATCCTCTATGAGCAACTTTGGAATTGTTGGATCACTTTCTTCCAAGTGAGGAAAGGGCCAAGTTCATGTTGTTTGATCAAGTCTAATTTTTTTTCCTCGAAAATTAACTATACTTTATTTTCGTATATCTAAGAGTAGTACAACATAAATAAGGATTTCCTTCTCGTAGTCAAAAGAAGAACAGTGGCCAAACAAGCTTAACCACATTAGAGGGCCATGGAAAAATAGAGTCACCAACTGATAATGGTAGATCATATAGCCAATGGACAAGAATAAGAAGTTGATCCCAGACGGAAACAAAAAAACAAACTAGACAAAATAAAATAGATCCAAAGTGAAAGCCCCATAACCAGCCTCAGTCAAAAAAATCCTGGAGGTTACCCTCCGCAATAAGAGAACCAGCAGATCAAACCTCAAAAAAGATGAATCCCTCCGAGGCACAAAGGGCCCGCTTAGATAACACATTGGCCCAATAGTTTTGCTCCCGAAAATGTGTGGGAGAAAGAGATGTTTTGAAAACCATCTATCATGGATCTAATTTTTTCCATCCATGCCATAGGTAAATGAGCCTAATATTCTGAGAGTTAATGGCCCATTCAATGATAACACTGGAGTCTTTGAAAATGTGGATCCCATCCAAACCAATACATTGAGCAAATTAAAGTAAGATCCATAATGATAATAGCTCCCCCTTCATGTTGGATCCAGCATCACAGTTCACCCATAAATTGTAATAACATTGATCATCAATATGGAGGACAACCCCAGCCCCACACTGAGACTTCTCGGAGGCCCCATCGAAAAACCCACAATTTTGTGGACAGGACACAAGTCTTCAAGAATCCTGGTTTTATGTGGAAGCCCGCTAAAAGTGTAAAAAATCCTTTGATATGTAGATGGAACAATAGATCTATAGGCAACTGATAGTGAGAAGGGCCACCAATAATTGGGTCTTCACCCACACGGATAAAACGACCATCACCCACAACTGATCAAGCCTAATTTACCATAGTGTCTTTTTCACTTTTAAGGCCTAATAATCGAACTGCATCCCTTAAAACTTTATGCATTAAGAATCGAGCTTATCCTATGACATATTCACTTTTCACATTTCCTTTATCTCAAACTATGTAATCGTGCATCATTGATCCCATTTCTTTTATTTTAGTTGCATCAATGTTCCCCAAAAAATTGCCATCAAAATGGATGTTGTATTATAGATTAGTTTCCATGAATCTCGCTTGGTGTTGTAGGATATTCTTTTTTGTTAGATGTCATCCCTATGGGCGTGTGTACAATTTGTACAATCAATCAATTTATATTATAGATAAAACAATGTCGAGGTGGTGTGCCTCGCATCGCTCAAACATATCATAGAAGACATTAGGAAATTCGATTGGACCTCTTCCATTCATATTAACAAGGAGCTCGATGTGAATGCAGATCAACTCTCCAAGGAAGTGCTCTTGCTTTGTGACATAACACTAGCATTCTATGAATATATGGATGAACAAGAAATCGATACGATTGCTTATCATATCTAGGTTATGGTGTCATACATGCTCTATCTGTTTATGTGCATAGTCCTTTTTTTATGTCAGAACAATTTGAAGGGTGTAATATGTTTAGAAGATATGTGGTAGGACATCTTCAGACTTGAGTAGTTTCAACGTTGTGAAACAGTTAGAGCCATTTTTTTTTCCTAAGAAAAAAATGTGTGTGTGATGATGATGATGATGAAGGTTAACATCCACTAAAACCAACTTTGGTCTATCGAATCTTGAGAGTAAAAAATTGGAATTATTTGGATTGTTGTAAAGTTTCATTGATATGCTCAAAAGGCTTTGAAAGAAACGTTCTGAGGTCACCATAATTTTGACATGTTAGAAGGTTAGGGAGGTTTATATTGTAGCAAAGATTATGAAACTAGGATCTAATGTGGGTGTACGTAGGGCACTCTAAAAGAAAGTGGCATTCATCCTTAATGCTCATTGTCTCATAAATATGGAAAATCCTTTCCACATGCTTTTTAAAACATGGATAAATCAAATTGAACTAAGAAATTCAAAAGTTAGGAAATTCTTGACTCACCGATAATATCAACATCAACGATGTCTTTTTCAATCATGTTGTTGACAAGTTTCTCAATATCTATCAACCTCGTTTCCTTGTCTTTACCATGTGCCTCCACATCACTTTCATTAACTTGTTCCTCCACATCATTTTTTATAAATTCACAATTTTTCTCAATCCTATCTTCTAAATCGTTTCTCTTGTGATCATACATGTGTTTGCGATACCTTTGTCGTCCCATGTTAAAAGAATTAAAAACTAAAACTTATCCATTGCCAAAATTAAACTCGAGTGAGAGGCCTATAATTCTGCAAGCGATAAGATAGATTCCAATATAACTCAAAGCCAAAATTTTACGAATGTTAAGAGCAAATTTTCTACTATACCAAAACTAAAATTTCACAAGTTTTGAGACAAATTCCACAAATGATGTGGCAAAATTCAAAATCCACAAACGATGTGGCAAAATTCAGAATCCCAAAGTTAAAACTCCAAAATTGATACTTACATAATTTGAAAAGTGATGGAAAAGATAGCAAAATTCAAAATCCCAAAGAAGTTAAAACTCCAAAATTGATACTTACAAATTTGACAAGTGATGGAAAAGATCACACATCGGAAGAATAAAAGCCAGTCAACTCTTTCTCTTCTTTATTCGGAGAATTGAAAAAAATTCATGTTAATAATCTTTCAACCAAACTTATATATCTTTCATTGAAAATATTGCATCCACTAGATTCTTGTTGACTTAAAAGATTCTCAAAGGCATAATTTGATTAAACTCTTGCTTGAGATTTGTTTAAATTCTATGCCAAACTCTTGGGATGAATTTGATCAAACTTTCAGCCGAGTGTTTGTTTAGACTCTTAGGGGATATATTTTTACAAATCTCGAAGGAGAGATTACTGTAACCCGAAGTTACATTTTCTTCCAAAATACAAAACAACAAAAATTGCAACAAGTTTTAAGAATATAAAACTTGAACATTGTCAAACCCCTTGAATTTTTGAAGATCACCAATCAACCCTACTAGATTCATTTATAAATTTACTTTGCAATGATATCAGAATGGTTTTTTTTGTTTTTTTTCAAGAAGTGATATTTATTAATAATTTTAGTATAAACTTCATCCTTTTAAAAATTCATTATTTTCATTTCAGAGAGATTGGGGTTTCGAACTGATCTGGAATTTTCGCTCCAAGAAAGCTTTAAAAATTTGTTTTTGCGGGTTGGACTCCGCTCTAGCTCGCCCAACTTGGGCTCTGTTGTGTGGATCTGAGGCTCGATCCAGTGCTTGGACGTGATTTGGAGCATTGGATTGTTTCAATTCTTCGATCTTGGAGCTGTGGATGTTCTCTTGCGTTCTTGGAGCAGTTTTGCAAGCATCTGCTAGTTGACAGCAGCAGATTGGTCTCATGTGCAAGAGCTTGATTATGAGAAATTACCTTTTAAGTGCAGACATTGTCTTGGTTATGGGCACTTTGCCAGATCATGCAAGAAGAAAGCTGAGAAAGAAGTTGTCAAAGAGAAGGGAGAACAATTGACACAAGTCCAAAAAGCTAATACAACAAAGCACGGCAATTCTTCAAAGGGAAAAGAACTGAAATGGGGTTGGGTAGTGACCCCAAACTCAAGGAAAATGAAGTAGCAATGAAGGAAATAACAACACAAAACAACTTTGAAGTTCTCAGTATTCCTGAAGAACAAGTGCCCTCAACTCTTGAAGAGGGAGAACTTCCTCAATCACAAGATCAAAGTCGAGAAGAAAATAAAGAAATAACTGAGTCAAATCAGGGTTCTCCTGATGATAGTCTCTCTCCCACATATGTAGAAATGGAAGAAAAAAAGAAACCAATGGATAACTTTGGTTCATCTGATGAAGAATCTCTTGAGAGGTCCTCAAAAAAAGGACACAAATCTCTTAAGAAAGTTAGGGAGAAAGAAGCAGAAAGACTAAAGGTGCAAGGAAGCCAAGCTACAATCGAAATGACAATTGTCAGGAATACCAGGGATAGACCTTCAAAAGGAGGCCCTCATCCTTCTGTCAATAATAAATAATGAACATCGTCTCTTGGAATTGCAGAGGGCTCGGAAATTCATCGAAAGTGGAAGTTGTTAAAGATCTATTAAGAATGGCTTCTCCGGTTATTCTTCTGCTCCAAGAGACCAAAATTGAAGAGGGTTTCCTCCTATCCTTAAGCAATAAGAAATGGAAAATGAATGTAGGGAAGGTTGTGAGTGCTAGAGGTACTGCTGGTGGAATTGCAACCTTGTGGCCAGAGAATCTTTTCTCTCTGATCAACTCTCATGTAACGCAGCATTGGATATTCACAAAACTCCAACACACTCCAAGTAAGACTTCTCTTTCCCTTTTTAATCTTTACATACCAGTCAACTACCAAGAAAAAAGAGAATGTTGGAATTCTCCGCCAGCTTTTCTCACTGCTAATTCATTCTCCAATATAATCACGGTTGGCGATTTAAACATAATTCTGGATGCTAAAGAGAAAAAAGGAGGCGTTAGTGGGAGAGATCCCATACTTAATTCCGTGGAAAATATCATTCTAACGTGGGAAGGGGCTTCTTTAACCATGCCCTCTTTGTGGATGATACTTTGCTTTTGGGAGGGGCTTCTTTAGAAATGGCAAGATATTTTTCAAACATTATGAATCATTTTTGTATTATTTTAGGAGCACTTATTAATATTCGTAAGAGTGTTGTGTATTGTTGGAATATGGATCAATCAACAGTTGCAAATATTTCACAGATTTTGGGTTTTGAAGAATTTACTTCTTGGGACAAGGTTAAATATTTGGGTCTTCCATTAACCCTAGGGAAAAACAACCCTTCTCTCTGGCTGGATATCATTGGCAAGATAAAAGCTAAGATTGCCTCGTGGGGTGGCCACTGGCTTATGAAGGCATGGGAAGCTCATATTGATAAAGTCAATTCTCTCAGCCCTTCCTATCTACCAATCATCTCTTCTCCTGGTCCCGAAAAATATTATGGATTAGATATCCATAATTCTCTCAGCCCTTCCTATCTACCAATCATCTCTTCTCCTGGTCCCGAAAAATATTATGGATTAGATATCCAAGCTACTCAGAGACTTTCTTTGGAGAGGTGGAAAAAAAATCAGAACCGTATGCATCTGGTTAAATGGGAAATTGTAAAAAGTCTTGTTCTTGAAGGTGGACTGCAAATCAAAGATCCAGGATTGTCTAATTTAGCTATGGGAGGCAAATTGCTATGGCAAATGTTCTCTAATAAAAAGCACCCGATGAGCCAAATCTTCTGGAAAAAATATCTTCATGGAGGAACTCTAAGAAATCTACAAATGGCAAATACTCCAAAATGATCTATTATTTGGAATTTATGCAGAAGATGTCTTGAATTTTTTTCTCAACATCTATATAGAATTCCAGGAAATGGTAAACATACTTTTTTGTGGGATGATAAAATTATAGGGAACGCTCCTCTAAATTCTGATGCAACTATCAACGAGATAAAAATCTGGTTAGTCAATAAATACCTCTTACGATTATCTAATTTCATTTCCTGGTATTGCAAGGGAAATTGTGAGGCGTGGTCCTTCCAAAACTGCCAAATCGTGATCCTCTTTTACAAGCACAGCAGAAATCGTTGTTGGAGAAATTATCTGGCATGGCACCTATTCATCTCTATTGCAAGGACACGTGGGGATGGGGTTTCTCAGGAGTATATTCAGCTGCTGACAGGTACAAGGCTTTTCAGAAAACATAGACCTCTGTGCTGCCCTCCTCTGGCTCACTCGATGCAACCTGTTGGAAGCTGGTGTGGAATTCTCCTAGTATTCCAAAAGTAAACTTTTTTACTTGGACTATTATGCATCAGAAAGTGCTAACCGAAGAAAATTCGTTAAAAATAGGTTTCTTGGGTCCTTATAGATGTTGCGTATGTCTTCAAGTTGTCGAGACTTCATCTCATATCTTTGTTGGATGTGTTTTTGCTTGGGAAGTTTGGGCACATTTCATGAGTGGGTTGCCTTCTTGTGTTCCTCTAAATTCTGACCCTGTCATTCTTTTTAAAAGCTGACAGTCAAGGTAACCTGGCTCTTCAATTAGTCTAGCATGCAGGAAAATAGGCAAGCCATTCCCAAATTTATTTGGTGGAAAATTTGGTTGGCAATAAATGATTTGATTTTTAACAGTAAAATTTTAAAGCCTGAAATTGTAGCTTTAAAAGCTAAGGCTTTTCTTTTGGAAGTAGTGGGAAGTCTTCAACTTGATGAAATTAAATTAGAAGCTGAGCATAAATGGCTTGGATCGATGCAAGAGGATAAAGTTCAATTGGGATCGAGAAAGCATGTTATTAAACCAATTTGGCAAATTAGAATTTCAGAGAAGGAATTTTCAGAATGGTGGCAATTGAAAAATAAAGTCTCAATCTTCTTCGATGGAGCGTCAAAAGGAAATCCGGGGAAAGCTGGGGCAGGGGGTTTGATCTATTACCCAGGAGGAATGCTATAAACAAGCTTCAGTTGGGGAGTAAGACAACTTACAAATAACCAAGCAGAATTACATGCACTTCTAAAAGCTTGTCAACTTGCAAAGGCAGCGGGACGCAACAACATTCAAATATTTGGAGACTCTGAAATTAGCATAAAAGTTTTAAATTATGATACAAAGTTCAACAATCCCAAGTTGAATGTGACCATGCAAAGGCTGCACTTCATTTTAATTGATTGTACTTCAGTTACCTCTTATCACATTCTTCGTGATTTGAATAAGCTGGCAGATTACAAAGCAAATCAAGTTTGCCTACTTCCTGTAGGAATGTTAAGTTTGAATGATGGTCCTAGTTCGATGAATTATATTCCTTGATATGGAAAAGAGATTTTTTGAATTAAGAAGCTGATTTTTTGGAACAAATGTAATAGGGCGAAGGCCCATTCAATTCTTTATAAATAAAAAGAAAAAAGAAAAAAAAATAATCGTTTTGGTTAAAAAAAAATCATTATTTTCAAAATCATCGAAAATGAAAATTCAAAATCATCAAAATGACAATACTAAAAATTAGTAAAAATTATAATCCACTTTATGTTATTGTCCTCTTCATCGCCCCATTTTTATTTTCTTAGTAATGATCCCATCCAAAATAAAATTAATGCCACATAAATGTGTATATAGATCACCATTTTTTTTTTACAAATATTAAAAAATATTACTTAAATTTAAAAAATCACTAAATAAAGACCAAGCACCACCAGTGCAGTTCATATAAATTGTGAGCTATATTATTTTTTTCCCTAAAACGAATAGCCATCTCTAAAATAGTAAAATAGTAAATGCATATGTATACATATTTTTAGTAAACAATACTTAACAGGTTTAAGGATACATCGTTAATAAACAAGAGAGGTAAGACAATTATGTACGAATCTTGTTTTTACTTTGAAATTTTTAAAGAAAATAAGAGCCTAGAAGAGTTGAAGTTGAACAAAAATAAAAAATGGATGCTCTAGTCTTTAACTTCAATTATATTCCTTACGAAAGAATGGCGCAAATATGGTTATGTTGTACTTTTGTTTTTTTCCTTTTTAAAAGGAAAAAAAATGGATCTCATTTCATGTTAGATATTTTCTATATTCAAAGCTTTTTCAAATTTTCTTTTCAAATCATTTGTTAGTTTATTTAAATACAATCTTTAATTTTTCTTAATAATGTGCCCCTCCTTCCCTTTTCAATCTCTTGAGCTCATTCAATTTCTAGAGCTCACTAGTATTATAGTTATATAATTTCAAAATTCAATTTTATTATTGTTTTATTTTCAAAACCCATAAAATGGTGTCATCATTTTATGATAATAAAATGGCATCATTGGTATCATCACTTTTTTTTTTCAAGAAGAAAATATCTGTCCTTGTTATTCCATAATAAATCAAAGGGCATTAATACATTCATCCACATCATCGGGACACTTTAACATGGCAGCCCACCGGAGTTCCCAGCCTAGGGTAAAGGCACAATGACCAAAATAAGAACCCATCAGATAACTATCTCATCATATAATGGAGACTATCCACTCAAACACATCAACCGAGAGCCAATGGGACTCTGAACAACGTTCTAAGGAGAACGCTCTAACTGTCAAAAACAGCTGAGAGGAAAGGGAAATAACCCTTCAGCAAAATCAAAAAGCATCATAGTATCAAGTGCATCACTAGGAAAAGTGAAAGACCTCAAAGCAAGCTCAAAAGAGCTGATAATAATCTTGATAAACCAAAAGATTTTCAATCATCACTTTATTATGATAAAGTGATGATGCCATTTTATCATCATAAAATGATAATGCCATTTTAAGGCTTTGGATTTTTTTAAATATTTTTAAATCACTTTCCTATAGATTCCTTCCATTAATCTTTTTATTTATTTATTTATTTTCACTTTTTCTTCTATTTTATTCATCCATTTCATTGAGAAGGATTTTTCAAACTTTTCCAATCTTTGCACTGTAATTTGATGAGTTCATCAAAGCTATACTACAAATCACGAGAATCATCTAAACGTTTAACAATGGTAAAATTAATAATTTTTCAATTTTACTTTTCAATATTGAAGTATTCTTGAGGACTAATACCTCTTCCATATATCTAAAATGTGGGTATTGTCATTAGTTATCTCCTTGAACACTTCGGTCTAGTCAATTTTAAAAACCTTTTATATTATACTAAATTATTAAAAACATTTTTTTAATATATTATTATTTATTTCTCTTTCTAATGGCTTTTGAATCACCTTAATCAAACCTTTTGGAAAAAAAAAAACCTTTGGGTTAACATACTTTTTAAACCCTTATTTTGGGACTGTTATCGAGATTGGGCTTGTAATTGAAGTATCTAGGAGATTATTATTCAAATGAATATAAAACCTAGGCCTATAGCATCTTGATATTCCTTCTTCTTAACGTCACATGTCTCTCTCAATTTTGATTTTCCGATCAAAAGTTATGACCACTCCCCTAAAACTTGTTTTTCATCTTTCTTTAGAGAGTGAGTTTGTATAGACAATAATGGTGTCAATTTCTACATAATATATTGATTTTTCATGGAGTTAATTACTTGTAACAAAACATGTTATACAACTTGATGAGAACTTTATACTCAAAACAAGAACTCTAGCCATAAAAACTCTTATTTTTGTGAAAAAAAAAACACCTCCAAATCAAAAAGTGGTGCTATAGGCTAAAAATGTGGACATGGACGAAATCTATCCTTATTGTTATTTACAATAACCTTAAAATCAAGGCCCAATTTGAAAATTGGTGCTACCAGTAGTACAATATTTCAAAAAAAGGCATAATTATATCATTTTATCATAATTTAAAATTATATTTATTAAACATCATAGTAACACTATATAGAAATTGCATTACATTAAACAAAAATTATTCAAGAATTATTAGACCACTCTTTCCATATAAAATAAAGGAATTTCTGATCTTAGGGGCACATTGTTGCACCAAAACTCCTAAAAATAAATTTTAAAAAAATGCAAAAAAAAAAAAAAAGACATTAAACATCTTAAAAACAATTAAAAAACCCAAAAAAAAATTTAAAAAAAATCAAAATACAACTAAATTGAAAATATAAAATATTCTTCAAAAAAATTAGAAAAATTACACTCACTTTAAAACTATAACAAAACATTTAAAGATAATAATTTCAAAAAAATACAATAATAAACACACAATGAAACAATATTAAAAAACCAAATAATATGTTAAGTAGAACAAAATATTTTAAAAACTTTATATATATATATATATATATATATATATATATATATTTCTTAAAGGATTTTGTGGCTTTTGTATAAGCAATATATATATAAAAGGTGAGGAGGCAATTCTCGAAATCGCCCAACCCCTTTATACTATTTCAATTTTTTTAATTATTTTGTTAATATATATTTGTTTAAAATATATATATATATTTATATGTTTTTATTCTATTTTTAAACTTATGTTTTATTATTATTATATCTTTGTTTTATACTTTTTATGATGTTTAAATGTTATCACATGGTTTTTTCAACTTATTGTAAATTAAATCCTGGATGCGGGTGTTCAGCATGGCGATGACAAATGGAACATGGCAGGCAGGGCACATCCTAATGCAAGTGACAGCCCCTCCCCCATGTTCCCCCAAGCATAAAATTGGTTCGTTGTCCTTATGGCTGCAATGAGAGACGCCTCAAGCATGCAGACATGACCTTACTCTGCAAACCCGATAAGGAGCTGCTTCGCCATGGTGACTTTCACATGGCCCATGTACCAACATGATTGTCCCAACCTCCTTGCCATGTCGTTATGTACCTGGTATGGGCACCAACGGACTCTCCACACGCAGGGGAGGTGCTATAACAAGTGGAAACATGAGGTCCATAAGCCCGAAAGGTGTTATCGCGTTATCTTGCAGAGGTTCAGAAGCCCATCCCCTGCTCTCCATCGTCGACAACTTCAAGCGGCTTTGGTGCATTTGGACATCCTCTCGGTGAAAGCTGGGAAAGGGAAATCTATTTTCCAACATCCGAAATCCCAGGAAAGCATCAACCTGGCTTTGGTATTTCCCCATTCTGTTAGCGATGTCTTCTCATGGGAAAGACACAAACAACATCGATTGGGAGGCTCTCTTTTGTGATGAAACCCCAAACCATATCTGTGACTCCATTGCGGCCAATGAGACATAAATATTTGGGAATTATGGCTTAGGCTTGGGCCAGAGGTTACGATTTTGAACTATTGGTGTCTTAAATTCATTCTCTCTAGAGCCATGAGAGAAAGGGAGAGTTTTGGATATTATGTAAAGCTTACTGTCAGCACCTTCAAGAAAGATGTTGAGCAAGGCCTAGCGCACATAACATATACCATGCAACTCTCAAAACTGCCCTTCCAACGTGCCAACAAGGACACCAACGAGGCCGACACCAACAAAGCCAATGAGGACGAAGCTGGATCCTCCAGGAAGATCTAGCAGCCTAACTTAGCGACTCATGTTATGCCCTCTTTTGCTTTGTTTATGGTTCACTTCAGTACCTATTTGTCCTTTAATCTCTTTAGGTTTATGAGGCTGCCAATGTATAAAGGCTAGGAAACTAACATTATGTTTAGATATTAAATCTGAACTCTTCTACATATTTCTCTTTTTTGGTTTCATGACCACCGCCTAACTCCATGCTTTTGGAGTCAGAATCGATTATGTATCTGTTTTTCTTCAATTAACCAATAGAAAGAGTACTTCTTACTAACAAAAAAAAACTTATTGTAAATTAAAAAATAAAATGTAAGTATATCGATTGTTAAAAATGAGTTTTTGTTGTTCTTGATTAGTTTTATGTTGTTGAGGAAAATGCTAAATTTCACAATTTTTTGATACGATATTTTTTGTAATATTTTAAAAATATATATAAAATGTAAAACAATATAAATTATAAAATATAAAACTTAAACATTAAATATGAAACAACGTTAAAAATACCAAATAATATGTTAGTATAACTAAATATTTTAAAAACCAAGTAAAAAAATAAAAATACAAAATCTTAAAAGGTTTTGTGGCTTTTGTATAAGCAATATATAAAAGGAATAAAGGAAATGTGACACCAAAATAACAAAGATTAGAACGAATTCTCATGAACTCCATAGCGAAACAGGGCATTGGTCTATTCTTAAAACTCTATGGGCGGAAAGGGTTTGTCATCTCTATGAGTCTATGAGTGTTGAGGATGAAAATCACTTTCTCTAAGAGTGTCTTGCTTACACCCACATTAAATCTGAGTTTCATAGTATTTGTTACAATACAAACCTTTATAACCTCCTAACTTGCCAAAACCATAGTGAGCATGGAAAGCTTCTTGACAAGCTTTTTGAACACAAGAACAAGATTTTAAAGTAAACCAAGTATTATGCTTCTTAAGGTCCGATAGACCAAAGTTAGTCTCCGTGGACGTTAATCATCATCATCATAAGCAATATATATAAAAGGTGAGGAATTTCTTAAGAGAGTAATTCTCAGAATCGTGTCACCCCTTTATACTATTTAAACTTTATTTATTATTTTGTTAATATGTATTTGTTTAAAATTTATATATATTTTTCACAAGGTTTTCAAAAGTTATATATTTTTTCATATATTTTTTAACTTATGTTATTATTATTATTATATATGTGTTTTATTATTTTTATGATGTTTAAATATTTTCACATGGTTTTTTCAACTTATTGTAAATTAAAATACAAAATATAAGTATATCAATTGTTAAAAAGGAGTTTTTGATATTCTTAATTAGTTTTATGTTATCGAATAAAATATCAAATTCCACAATTTTTTGATACAATATTTTAAGAAAATATATAAAATATACAGCAATATAAATTATAAAATATAAAACTTAAACTATAAAACAACATAAAATATGAAACAATATTAAAAAACAAATAATATGAACTTGTATAACCAAATATTTTAAAACCAAAGAAAAAATTTTTAAAAAAAATTGTGGTTTTTTTATAAGAAATATATAAGAGTTGAAGAAGTTCTTATACTATTTAAATTTTCTTTATTATTTTGTTAATATGTATTTGTTTAAAATTTATATATATTTTTCACATAGTTTTGTTTAAAAGTTATATATTTTTCATATTTTTTTTTTAACTTATGTTTCTATTATTATATATTTGCTTTATTTTTTTTATTATGTTTAAATGTTTTCACATGGTTTTTCAACTTACAATTAAGAAACAAAATGTAAGTATATCGATTGTTAAAAATGAGTTTTTGATATTCTTTATTAGTTTTATGTTGTTGAGAAAAATGTCAAATTTCACAATTCTTTTACACAATAATTTTGTAATATTTAAAAAATATATAAAATGTAAAACAATATAAATTATAAAATATAAAACTTAAAGTATATAACAACATAAAATATGAAACAATATTTAAAAACCAAATAATGTGTTAGTATAACAAAATATTTTAAAAATCAAAGAAAAGAAAAAAAAATAAAAAAATAAAAATCTTTAAAGGTCTTTTGGCTTTTGTATAAACAATATATAAGGAGTAAAGAAGTTCTTAAGGGGGGCGATTCTCTGAAACGTGCCACCTCTTTATACCCTTTTATACTATTTAAACTTTCTTTATTATTTTGTTAATATGTATTTACTTAAAACTTATATAAATTTTTCGCATAGTTTTGTTAAAAAGTTATCTATATTTTCATATGTTTTTATTAAGTTATGTTGTTGTTGTTGTTGTTGTTTTATTTTTTATGATGTTTAAATCTTTTCCCATGGTTTTTTTAACTCATTGTAAATTAAAAAACAAAATGTAAGTATAACGATTGTTAAAAATGAATTTTTGATATTCTTGATTAGTTTTATGTTATTGAGGAAAATGTCAAATTTTGCAATTATTTGATACAATATTTTTTGTAATGTTTTGACTATAATAATTTATTTTGAGATTAAATATTATGTTTTTAATATGTTAATTACAAATGTATTGTATATTTTTTGTTAAGTTTATGAAAATCATCACTTTATGGAAAAAAGTGTTAAATAATATCGTTTTTATATAAATAAAATAACTCAAAATACATTAAGATGGCCGAAAATACCTTAAAATGGTTTGAATTGCGTTTATTTTCTCATATTTTTTACAAATTAGCCCAAAAATGATTTAATTAAAAGAGAAATTTAAGGAAAAACTCCCAAAATGTATATATTTTATGACCTATCTAGCTTCTAAATGTTTAAAAAAAGGGAAATGTATATAGTTTTCATTATAAATAGTTACTAAATGTATCAGTTTTCGTAAATTTTCAAAAAACTCATTTGTAAATAAAAATTATTCTTTTTTTATAACCAAGAATTTCCAAAATCACAAAAAAATGGTTCAAAATGAAAAATGATGCTACCAATATACATACTTTCCGAAACAAGGTAAAAAAACCTAGTAAAATTGACCCTCCAAAAAATGAGAACAATGTCAGATTATATTCAAGTTGTATAACTTGTTACAAGTGGATCTAACCACTTATGCTATTATTAGAAGTTTTGCTGAGAGAATTGTGGATCTAACCACTTATGCTATATTGGAAGGTTTGTTGAGAGAATTGTGGACCTAACCACTTATGCAATATTGGAAAGTTTGTTGAGAGAATTTTAAAAAATTTAAAAATTATTTGTTAATATAAATCTAAATATTTATGTAATGGTGCAAGAGGAAAGATAAATATTTTTAGATATATAGTTATTTTGTTAATATAGTTTTTATTAATAGTTTGGTTTGATATTTATTAGTGTTTTTATAATTTATAGTCATTATTTTATACAATTTAGTTTAATAGTTTACTTAAATAGTGTCATTAATAATAATTAATTATCTTTTATAATTTATAGTTTAAAAAAAGGATTATATTTATATTTCTAAATATTTTGGATACAATAGAGTAATGGATAGTAAATACAGTCTACATTGGAAAACATACAGTAATGGATGGTAAAAATGAGAGTTGAAAAATATAGTTATGCATTGATTTTAGTGGTTTTGGACTAATTTCGATGTTGTTGCATTGATTTCAATGATTATCACATTGATTCATAGTTGTTGCATTGATTTTAATGTTGGATCATTGTTATTAGATTGTGATCAAAGATAAAAGTGTTGGGAAAAGTCAAAATAGAGAAAAGTTAGAAGACACGTCAATTGCGGAATGAGAAGAATGATTAAGATATAATTATAAAAGGCTAAGAGCTTAATGAAAAAGAAGGCCAGAACAAATGACAACTGAGCAATGAGAAGAACAAAGAAGACGCAATGTTGAAAGACAAAGAGCTTATCGTCAGAGAAGTTCAGAACAAATCACCATTGAAAGACATACAAGGTCAGAACAAATGACAATTGAGAAACGAGAAGAACAAAGAAGATACAATGTTGAGAGACAAAGAGCTTATCGACAAAGAAGGTCTAAACAAAAAGAACAAAGAAGACATAATGTTGAAAGAAAGAGAGGATATCGACAAAGACAGTCAACATAAACAACCAATTCAACCATAATACCAGATGTAGAGCTTTAAAAAAATGAAAATACTAGAAAGAGAAGAAGAATAGATAGTATATCTGTCCAAGATTTTGGAAATAATATTGCGATAGACCCATTTGAAAAAATTCAAATTGCAAATGATGTACCAAGAACAATTACATATATAAATATTGCACATCAAAATTTCATGATAGGATTGATTGGTTGGGTGAAGTTCAAATGTGGCATGTGTGTCAGGAGTCATATTTTGGAATTCAAGTATTGAATACAGATACTAATCTAATTTGTATGAGATGTAAAAGAGAGGGAGGTAATCACAGATTTTGAATGGAGAACCATATGGATCCAAGATCACAACCTCGAGTCCTTACAATGTTCACACAAGTTGAAGAGATGTTGATAGCATGTGTAAGTCCAATTTCGCAGGTGATGCATTCAATAGGTGGACAATACAATTAGTTTTTCCCAAGAAGTTAAAGATGTTGCCATGACATTACCTCAACATATTAAAGAGTTAGATTTAATGACTATTGTGCAGAAAAAAGGATGACAAGGAAAAAGCTATGACTTCATTGTAAGAAGACAAAATGTAATGGATGCATTATTATATAAGATTCAAAATGATATGTATTATCGTGATGTTTGAATTGATTACAATGTTGTAGATGAGTTGCCTGAAAATGCATTAGATGTATCAAATATGATTAATTCGGAAACTTTACCAGAGATCAATGATGACACATAATTTGCAATGTTGGAAGGGGTACCAGGAATTGATGATATGTTAGATACATTACAAACATATTCATTTGTGGCTAGGCTTTCAAATGCACCACAAGAGATTGAGATTATTCAAGCTTTGACAAATAACCTAAATACTAAAGAAAATAATAGAGATTATGAATCCATAGATGTGCTTAATTGCCAGGAATTGAGTCTTCTCCCATCAACGAGTATAACATCGATGGATTTTTTGATATGGAATTTCCAGCATTGTTTCCTAAATGTGAAGTAGATTGGTTACATCCACAAATGCAAAATGTCCATCTTCAAGAGTATGCCAAATGTTTGCTTAGATATCATGACAACATGTTTGGAAGACACACTCACTTTAGATACTTTTTACGTAACATTATCATGAGACATCGTGCTCAAGCTTCGTCTACAGCTTTTGTAAAAAAAATATAGCAAATCTACCTACAACGATGGATGAGTTACGAGATCATTTACAAAATCTTCCACATTCTCGACTAGCAAAAATATTGATGAGATTTGGAATAGTACTAAGAGGTACATGTGCATAGTGGATCAAGTATCGTGCATAGTTATCTGACTCGATTCAACAAATTGGGTGTCCTAAAATATTCTTCACAATAAGTGCAACATATATGTAGTGTCAATATTTGCATATATTAATGCATGGTACAAGTCTTGTAAATCCATCCAAGGCTAGGAAATGGAGACATCAAAGTGTGATTGATAATCCTCATATTGTTTTACAATATATGCACTTAAGACACCCAATGTTTCGAGATGAAATTTTTTATCATTTGCATCAAGCTACATATTTTTGGTGTCGTTATGAATGGAAACATCATGGATCTCCACATGTCCATGGGTTTCTGTGGTTAAGAAATACTCTTGACATGGAGAGGTTGAATTAGAATGATCATGTAGAAGTTAGCTTTGGATAGGAATATTTTGATAGATGTGTACATGCAGTAAATCCACGTGATCAACAACAAAGAAATATTCAAGTTAGACTCATTGGTGACGATCATCATTGCTTAAAGGACACACAACAAATATTTCAATGTGATCTTATGATTGATTTTTATGAACTTCTAAACTATGTAGAGCATCACATAACATACAATGAGAAATATTGCCTCTGAAAAAAGAAAGGAAAATTGGTATGTCGATATAAGGCTCCATGGGATCTATGTGAACAATCAAAACTTTATGTTGACGAGAATGGAGAAAATAAGTATGAACCCAAATGAAATTATTATAGATTGAATACACACAATCGTGAAACATTGATGACATGGAGGGCTAATCAAGATTTCAAAAGTGTTCTTTCAAAGCGAGTGGTCATTAATTATATAGAAAAATATGCCACAAAATATGAAAAAGGACCAAAGACACTCCACACTATGTTGATGCGTGTCTCTTCTATACAGAATCCAAATTAATCAATATCGCGTGCATATAGAAGTCTGTTGTGTGAAGCAATTGTTGATATGGACATAGGTGCTCAAGATACATGTCATTTGCTTCTAGAACTTCCTCTTTCAGAATGTAGTCATCGATTTGTGGTTCTAAATGTTGGAAGGAAAGTATTGAAATAAGTGCAAGTTGATACCTATGATGTTGACAATGATAACTCTCTTATTGATGATTATACCAAGAGACCTATGGATATGGGGGACCTTCCATTGATAGATGTTGTAAAATATTGGTTGTATGATAAACTTTGATAGGGAAAAAATGGTTAACATGGAGTAATGTAGCTATTGTATGTGTGTTTCCTCGATATAACTATGTTCTTGATCGAAAAGATGACAAATTTGTAGAATTTTGTTGGTCTGAATTGGTATTGTACAAGGCCTTTCATGGTTTCCATAGAGATATAGGGAACACAAATGATGAGATAGTGCAGAATTGGGAAAACTTTCAATACATACCATGGCATGTTGATCGTAATCCATTACCTCTAGTCGAATCGGTTGAATTTGATGAAGAACAAGAAGTTCCAAATCCACATAGAGATTCTAGGGAGCATGAGTGGGAGATCATATGTGGATTGTATAAGAATAAAGTTATAAATTACAATGAGTTCGAGATGCTTGGGCACATGGATCATGATGTTATGTATAATTGAAACACTAATTTTATGGATGGAGACACTTCCAATAGCTCCATTTATTTGATATCTAAAAAGAGAAAGTTGAATTCCATTCTTACTAATGAGCATGCAAACACTTATTCATTTGAGAGTCTAGGAGTACAACAATGAAGAGGTTTTTATATTATCCTTGGCCATTATAGAGAAGGGTTTGATACACTCTGCATGATAATCCAAGGAATTGCAGGTACATGAAACTCATACTTTATTGGAGCTATTAAATCTACTCTTGAAACTAGGTCTCTACCAGAGAAGAGTTTGTTCCTTTTGGCTCCTACGGGGGTAATAACTTTCAACATATCAACAACAACAATTTATTTAACACTTCATATACCAGTTAAAGAGATAACTCCTTTACAAGGATCACATTTAATCACCTTTCAAGAAAAGATGAAACGTGTGAAATATATCCTAATAGATGAAATGATTTTTATTGGAAGAAATCTATTGATTCAAGACTTCAACAAAATATTCCAAAAAAATGCCAGTATTCCTTTTGGTGGAAGGCCAATTATATTGGTTGTTGATTTGGGCCAATTGCCAGCTGTCATGGATAAACTTGTTTATGCATCTGAAGGTCTTACAAAATAATTATGGAACTCATTCACAATAGTTGTGACCCTTTATATTATGTTTTGAAAAGATAGACAAAGCAATGATCAAAAATGTCTTTTACGTTTGTTGATGAATGTTAGAGATGCAATCCCAATGGTGGAAGACTAGAAATTACTTATGGCTCGTACAGATAATTCATTGGATACTTCCACAAAAGAATCCTTTGATAAGGCCATACATTTGTTTGCAACAAATGATGATGTGCAACACCATTATAAGGGAATTGTCTTATTGCAGAAAGTGTTGCTAAAAGAGTAAGAAGCAAGTATTATATGGAAACAAAGGAGGAATACTTATACTTGAGTTACTTATTGCAATTAGAGCTAGGGTGATGCTTAGATCGAACATATGGGAAGATGCAGAACTTGTCAATGGTGTTTTTAGAGTTGTATAACAAAACATTTATAACCCTAGAAAATTACCCCCAAAACCACCAACGTATGTTTGGGTAAGATTTGATAAATATGTGGGGGTTCCATGGGATAAATCAATCCCTCAAACTATTCCTATTACTCCGATTGAAAGAGGTGATAAAAAACTTCCACTGAAACTTGCATGAGGGTTAACGATCCATAAGTCACAAGGATTTACCTTGGAGAAAGCTACTATTAATATCGGGAAGCAATAGAGGCAAGGTATGACATTTAAAACAATATATCGAGTTAAATATTTGCATGGTCTTCAATTTCAACCTCCCTTTTCATATGATTGATATGAAAGATAGAAAGAGTTGCAGGTGTGGCTATTCGAAAAGATGAAGAAGATAGATTGAGATTGATTACTTTGTAATCTATTTATTATTGATTATTCACATCCTCTTACTTCTCGGTATTCATATGATTCATCATTCAAAATTGTTATTCTTCTTATTTCTCATTTAAATTTTGATGTTTCCTTTTGCATACTTCATATACATAATCATGATCATCTACAAATTTAATATGGCTGCCATAGACTGCAACCAACCTAGATCCATCTAGAATTTGGATCTACCATGCGCCGAGAGGGATCAAATCACTCAAGGTGCAAACCTTTCCAAAATGAGAATGACAATAAAAAAAGGTTTGCACCTCAAGATATTTTATCCCTCTCGTCGCATGATAGATCCAAAGCTTAGATGGATCTAGGCTATTGTAATTTCAAAATTTATGTGTACTTTCTTACAATTTTATTCTTGTCTTATTTTCCCTTCTGTAACTTAATTATTTCTAAATCACTCATCTATAGATTCCTTCAATTCATCCTTTATTTCTTGCACCTTATCTTTTTTTTCTATTTCCTTAGTCTATTTCTTTGAGAAGGCTCTTTCAAACTTATCCAATCTTTGCAATATAATTTGGTGACTGCATCAAGTTTATTCTACAAATCACGATAATCACCTAAAAGTTTAACAATTGTAAAATGAATAGTTTTCCACTTTAACTTTTCAATATTTAACTATTATTTAGGACCAATCCCTCTTCCATCTCTTTAAAAGGTGGGTATTACCATTAATTATCTCCTTGAACCCTTAGGGTCTAGTCAAAAGCCTTAGTTTTTTATTTTAAAAACATTCCCTATTTATACCAAATTATTAAAAACATTTTATCCATATATTGTCCTTTATTTCTCTTTCCAGTGGCTTTTGAATCACCCTAGTCAAACCTTCCAAAAAAACTTTGCTACTTTTAGGCTAACATACCTTTCAAACCCTTATTTTGGGACTGTTATGGAGGTTGGGCTTGTAATTGAAGTATCTAGGAGATTATTATTCAAATGAATCTAAAACCTAGGCCCATAACATCTTGATATGTCTTCTTCTTAATGACACATGTCTCTCAGTTTTGATTTTCCAATCAAAAGTTATGACCACTCCCCTAAAACTTGTTTTTCATCCTTCTCTAGAGAGTGAGTTTGTATAGATGACAATGGTGCCAATTTATACATAATGTATATGTTTTTTCATGAAGTTAGCTACTTGTAACAAGTGGATCTAACCACTTATGCTATTATTGGAAGGTTTCCTGAGAGAATTGTGGATCTAACCACATATGCTATATTGGAAGGTTTCTTGAGAGAATTGTGGATCTAAGAGAGAGTTATTATTTCATTGTAAAGGAAGTTGAACTACAATATCTATGTAAAAAGTAGCCCTTCCTCATATATTTTCTTGGTTGATTTGTGAGGGTATATCTCCTGCCGAAGCTTTATTGAATATGTGATAGAAGGATTGTGGAAATTCTTGGGTTTTCTCTCTTCTTAATGTGAAGAAAACATATGGGTTTCTTCTTGTTGTAGGTATCAAATATGATTGTTGTAATTGTTGATGGTCTATATACTTTGCTTTGCAACAACAAATATTCAATGGAAAACCCGGCTCTATAAATCCATATATAGTTTCAAATTAGGACCAAAGTGGATTTTGGCATGGTGGCCCTAGGAAATTTTCACAAATGGTAGTCAATCTATCAATTTCATTCCATTAACATATGCTAGAGTACTTGCAAAGAACATGCTTGATTGGCCAAGTTTCAAGGGTAAATCTACAATCTTGGAAGGGTTTTTGTGAGGGTTTTTCTCCTTAAAATTTCCTTTGATGTCTTGATTTGAATGTGTTTTCTATCATCTATCATCTATTAAGAGTTGTCATTGGGTTAACACTTCATGGTAAGACACAACTTATCATATTATTTTTTGAGTGTGACACCTTTTAGGTCCCTCCAAGTTATTTCATTGTTATTTAGTAACAAGTTAAGGTGAATTGTGACACAACCGCGGGGGAGGGTGGGAGGCCTAGGGGGGGTTGGACTGGAGTGAGGGAGCGTGAGGGGTCGTGGGAGGGGGAAAGGAGGGGGAGAGGGAGGGGGGAAGAGAGGGGTTCGAGGAGGGGAGGAGAGAGGGTGCGGG
>LPNX010036709.1:788736-809956 GCA_001517045.1 Pseudotsuga menziesii
TATTTAATTATATTCAATCATTTCAACTTGAGAAATCCTTTGGAAACTATATGATCCGTATGTCTTTCAACACTTCAATCTAATTCATACTTAGTTCTATAAATCCAATTTATATCTAACATTTTTATTCCTTTTAGAAAAGGTGTAAGGTCTGAAGTGCTGTTCATCGTTAAGGAATGTTATTCTTCATTTATTGTTGTGTCCCAATCTGGTTGGCCAAAATATTACGAAATGTTTATGAATCACGAGTTTATAAAACTTGAGCCAAATGAGAGGAGGCTTGCTAGAACAATGAACATGTATGGTGTTTGCTTGTAATATCGCCGTTAAGATCATCAATTGCTTCCCATGTTGTATGGACCCATCTAGGAAGTGATGGTGTTGGTGCAAGTTCATGTTCAATTGACCCAACTAGAGGAAGGTGAGCAGGCAGAGGTGGATTTTTATCCTCATTGTCATCTTTTGAAGAAGAAACCATAATAGGATCACCAGCAGAAATTTAAATCAAAATAGAAGATTGTATAATCGTTGAGGAGGGTTCACAATTTGAAGATGGCATGAACATAAATTTAGGCTTGCGGGTTGAGAGATTTTCATCAAATTTAACATCTCTCCTAATAATAATTTCATTGGAATTAGGTTGAAGAAGTCTATAACCTCTTACATCTTCATAATATCCAACCAAAATGCACTTCTAACTTTTAGGTTGTAATGCTTTCCTTTTCTCATTGGGAATGTGAGCCCATGCTTCACTAACAAAGGCATAAAAATTGCTTACATCTGGTTTAATTTTAATCCATGCTTATTTAGATGTTATATATTTTAAATCCTTTGTAGGAGTGTAATGTACTATGTAATTTGCACAATTAATGGCTTCCAACAAAAAATGAGGACTTAATCCCTTAGATTGGATCCTATAATTTTCCATTTCCTTTAATGTGTGATTATTTCTCTCAACAAAACCATTTGGTGTGGTGTGTATGGGAAAATATGTTGCATTTGAATGCCCTATCTAGTGTAGTAAGTTGTAAATTTTTTGTTAACATGTTCACCTCCATTGTCTATTCTTAATTTTTGAAGTTGATGTCCAATTTCTTTTTTCTACAATGGCCTTGTCGGCCAAAAACATGTCAAAAATTCATTCATTAGTTTTAAGAAATAAACTTAAGTTCATATGGAGAAGTCATATAATGAAATTTTAGAAGTGATTGAACCCATAAAAGGAAGTAGAAAGAAGCAAACCACACAAATCACTATGAACAAGCTACAAGGGGGTCGAAGCGTGCCAAGAGGCATGTTTGTCGAAATTGTCCTCATGATGTTTGTCATGAAAACACCTAGGGAAAACACCATCTCAACAAAAAACAAGGTTAGTAAACATATTTTGATTACATAATTGTTGTAGTGAGAGATAGTTTAGCTGACCAAATTGCTCATGCCAAAGTTTGCTCAAGTCATCACTATGAGCAATAAAAATTGATGGAAAAGATGATGGCCTAAAGTTAGTCAAATCTATAAAACCCGGTAATACCATCAATAATTTCAGTTGCTAGGACATGCTTGTGGTCTTTTAAATCCTTGATTACATCTTGATGAGGTGAAAAAATCTAAAGTATTCATTCGCATGAATGAGTGATTTGATAAATTGATAAAAGATTGCAAGAAAGACCTGGAACACACAATACATCATTAAAATGACCATCATTTTGATGAGGTGAAAAAATATTCAGTGTTTCCTTCATATGAATGAGTGATTTAATAAATTGATAAAAGACTGCAAGAAAGACCTGGAACACATAATACATCATTAAATTGACCATTATCTATGTAAATTGTTCCAAACCCTACAACACTAAGGGATCTATCATCACCAACAAATATTTGTTTGGTGTTACATTCATTAAAAGTAGAAAAAAATGGCTTTATCGTTATCCATATGACAAGATGCTCCATAATCAATAAGCCACTCATTAGAAGAAGAAGTAAATGATGCATTCAAGGACAAACCAGAAATAGAAAGTGCATGTCCATGAGAAGAAGAGTTAGAAGAAGAATCGAGATTGATGTTGTGCTTCTTCATTGTTGCTTCTAAGGCTTCCATTTTCTTAAAACACTTAGCATCCACATGACCATATTGCCCACAAAAACCACAATGTATTTCAATCTTCTTACCTCTTGATTTTGTGCTTTTATCATGATTGGGAGTAAGAACTTGTTGAGAGGGTTTGAGACCCTTGTTTTGTTTATTGTTGCGAGGATGTTGCTTTTTTAGATGCTTGGTTTTATCATTCTATTTTGCCAATAATGATTTTCTAAATGTATCTGCAAGAGATTATCTTGCTCTCTAATAAAATAATCAAAAAATTATTCAAGAGTGGGTACTTTATAAGCAACCACTAGATTGTATGCAATCCAAGATAGATGTCTGTGGATAGTAGTGAGAAAGCATAATAGTGCATTAAATAGGTAGTTAGGTTTTATTTTGAAAATAAAGGGGATGATATGGTCAAGGTAACTTCCCCCATTTAGGAATCTACCTATAAAAGAAGGCACTCACTAGGTGAGAAATATGTTTTTGGAGTAGTAGAAGTCTCAATTATACACACTTATTTATGTTGATATATCAATTTTAGGATCAAAGTTAGCTTTTGTATCCGTGTAAAAGGGATTCTCCCCTTTTTCATCAAGCCTCAAGTGCCTTAATAGGGATCTATTGGCTACAACCTTCATCATTTGTTTTCCTTTGAAGGAACACTTCTCATATTATTCTATGACCTCAACAAGAAACTTCATGGCTCCTCCTAAGAACCCCAATCAAGAGGATACTTCCCTTTCAGAAGCACGTGTTTAATTTTTCCAACAATAGCAACAAATTATTCAATATCAAATTAAATTCTATAATAGCACACCCATGTGATACAAGACCTAGCTATAGCTACAAGGTTTGAAGCTTAACACGACAACATCTCAACCAATGTGCTAGGACCCTAAATTTTCTTTGCCATAGTTTTTTGGTGCTTTTGATGGAGATTAGGTCAAGGCTTGGATACAATCCTTCTCTTCATATTTCTATCATCAGACCATGTTTCTAGAAAGAGAGAATGCCACCTTGGAAGCCTAGCATCTACAAGGATTAGTTTCCTAAAGGTGGCATTAGGGAAAACATATTGAGGGCACTGCAGACTTCCTTTGCATGGAATTCAATGAAAAGATGGTTAGTTGACTCACTAGTGTCATCATTACATGGGACCAATTCTACATTGCACTTTGAGCTTATTTCTATCAAGAAAACGATGTCACTGAATCATCTAAGTACGTTGACTTTATCTCTGCCAACATTCCACTCAAACAATTCAACAATACATTGATGTCTTCTACAAACTCTGAGTGAAACTCTCCATTTTATACCCCAAATAGGCATTGATGATTAAATTTATTATGGTCTATTTCATGCTCTTTGTCATGAAATTGCTTAGGTGCATAGTTCTTCTCTTTCACTATATTTTCAACATGCTCTCGCTCCTAAAAAGAAGTTAGGAAACACATATTGCCCTTTCATTCTCCATGTCAGTTCCCCCCTTCACCACAAAACTCTACCACGAGTACCCTTTCTTGTATGGTTTCCCTAACCCCAACCCCCTCTAGACAAAATTTTGCACATTCCATAAGTCATCCTCTCACAACACAACCAAGTGTTGTGCTTGATAATGCTCTTGCACTACCAAGACTATATTCTCTAACTCTAACACACCACATAGCCCTCTAGATGTTGTGTTTGATGTGGAAAACCCCACCACGCTTGATCCAAACCTTGTCCTAATGGCACATCTAATATCTCTCACTTGTCCCACGCTCTTTACTTAGGATTTCTAGGTTAAAGATCAATTTGCTAAGATTATCATGGATAATGGTAGCAAAAAAAACTTGGTTTTTGCATCCCTTGGAAAATCCATAGCTTTGTTAGTAACTCCCCACCCTCATCCATATCATCTTGGATGAGGGTGCTTAGTCCTTGTTTGTGAGCCAACAATGTAATATCAGATTTTCCATTGGTCCTCATTTTCAAGGCACGGTGCTATGTAATGTTACTCCATGTTATTGTGTCGACTTATGGTTAGGGAGACCTTACTAGCATGAGTGCTTTTCCACATATGCTTCTCACACCAACACATATACTCTGACAAAAGACCGTCGAAACTTATGGTTCCATTCATTTGTTGCTTCCTCTTCATAAACACTATTTGGTAAGGATGTTGTACATCAAGTTGCCCTTCATAAATGTTTACATCTATGTATTATTTGGGAAGCTAATCCCAATCAATCCTCTATCCTCTGAACATCATTGGAACCCCTCCTTTCTAACTATTAGAATGTTTTTACTAAACCTACCACTTTGTCGACCCCATGGCATATGGAGCATAACATTGACATTGTGTCTAGTGAGCCCCTTTCCAATATCCAACCCTATCGTCAAACCCCTACCAAGACAATTAATATTGAAAACCAAACCCATGCATTGTTGCAAGCAAGCAAGATTTTCCCTAGCTCCACACCTTGTGGTTCACCTCGCTTTTTTATCCTTGACAAGGAAACCCATGAATGGTGGCTAGTCACTGACAACAGAGATCTCGATAGGGTGATTGTTAAAAATAGACATCCGTTACCTTTTATCAAAGATATGTTGGACCATTTACAAGGGGCTTGATATTTTTCAACTCTAGATCTTACTTTAGGATACCATCAATTCATATTGAAGGAAGTGGAAGGAAATATTCGAGACCAACCTTGGGCTTTATGGGTGGTTGGTTATGCCCTTTGGTCTCACCAATTCCCTTGCCACTTTTATGAGACTCATAATTGACCTGCTCCATCCCCACCTTGTATGTTTTGTTATTATTTATCTGGATGTTATCTTGATCTTCAATAAGACTAGGGATGAACATCCTCCAATTCGTCAAGTGTTGGATATTCTACATGCCGATTAGTTGATTGTAAAACTAAATAAATGTGTTTTTGGGCAATTATTTATTTCTTATTTGGGATTTTTAATTCATGAATAAGTTATATAGAAAAACCCTTATAATGTCAAGGCCCTCCTAGACAGCTTCCTCTTACCCCACACTACAATTGACCTTAAAAAAATAATGGGTGGTGTCAATTTTTATTGAAAGTTCATTTTCTACTTTTTCAAGCTATCGTGTCCTCTCCATGTATTGTCCAATCAACATCTTTTTTGTTGGACCCTCGACACTGAAGCCACCTATCAATACCTCAAACATCTCTTGTGTTATGCCCCCATCCTTAGACTCCCTAACTTCTAGCAACCCTTTGAGATAAAGTGTGGTGCTTTGAATTGTTCTATTGGGGTTATTCTCAACTGGGAGGCCATCTTGTAGCACATCATTTAGGAGCCTTATTAGTATCCAAACTGAAGTATAGCATATGTGACAAGGAATTTTATGCAATGGTTCAAAGTTTAAAACATTGGTATCATTATTTGTTGGGTAAAGAAAAGGTGCTCCATGCGGATTATCATCCATTGATCTTTTTGAATTCACAAACTAAGGCTTCAAGAAGAATGTCACCTCAAATGGGCTACTTATATTCAATAGTTTTATCTAGTCCCCAAATATAAGAAGGGGTTACACAATCAAGTCATTGATTTGTTGAGTTGTCCACCTATCCTAGTGTTGCAATTTTTGGAGCTAAGAGTGCCCACTTTTGATAAATGGAAACAATAATATGTCGTATATCCAATGTTTGGTCTGACTGTATATGCCCTACAACACCCTACTACAATGAACCATACATAATTTTTGGATTACACACTTTGAGAGGGTTGGTTGTACTGCTTGCAACAAATTTGTGTCCCTACTATTGAGGCTTGTTTGCTATTGATTAAGGAATCACATTCTTCACTCTATGGGGAACATTTTAGTGTCCAAAAGTCTCTTTGGCATTTACACAAGAAAATAATAATAATAACAAAGTTATTGGCCTTATATGTTTGAATAGGTTAGTGATTGTGTGCATCATTGTGCCTTGTGCAGTCAAAATAAGCCTACCAATCACAATTTTGGATTGTACCTACTTCCACTTACTACACGTCCTTGAGAGGATGTTTCTATGGATTTTATTTCAGATTTTCTGCTAAAACTCCAAAAACATGATTGTGTTTTTGTTTTTCAAAAATGGCTTTGTTTGTGTCTCATAACAAGCAAATTATTGCACAGCAGACAACATACATGTTTCTCCACCATGTTTGGACATCTTTTAGTCTTCCTTGTACTAACATTTTAGATAATGATGCTCCATTTTTTAGTCATTTTTGGAAGGCACTTTGGCAAATGTTGGAATTGAAGCTACAATACTCTACTACTTTCCACCCCTGAATTGATGGACAAATCGAGGTGGTCAATCACACATTGGTCCAATTCTCCAGGAAACCTATTCAAAAATTAAACAGTGGGATAAGGCATCACACATAGTGCAACATTGTTATAACAAAGCAATGCAATATGGCATAGGCTATTCCCCTTTTGAGTTCTTGACCACCTTACCAACTCCTACTTCGCAATAACAACTCAATGCCCAAAAGAAAGTTGTTTTATTTGTGAAAGATCTAACCCATATTTATCTCCACATACATGTTGCTCTTTAAAGAACCAATCACACATCAAGATGCTACATGATTACTATCTTATCCGTGCATCCTTTTAGGTAAGTGATAAGGAATGGTATATCTTCAAAACAACGGTTTCGAGGAGCTAAACATGATAAGCTTCATCCACTCCATTATGGCCCCTCTTAGATTTTACAACATGCAGATGAAAATTCCTTCAAACTGGAGCTTCCACTACAATCCCCTATTTATCCGACTGTGAACTAGCTCAAGCTATATGATCCTTTCCAACTAGATGAAGACATTCCCATCTCTTATATAGTGGATAATGTTCCAAATTTCCAGTCATCGCTACAGAATGATACGTTGTTGGAAGTGCGCCACAAATCCACCTGTCATGGAATTATCCCTACATAACTCATGGGAAACAAGGGTAAACTACCTACCCAAGCTATGGTTTTTGTATAATGAGTTTGCTACTTATTTCCCCATCGTGTTTTGCAAGTGGGGACACTTGCATCTTTAAATGGGGAGGAAATGGTATGTGGTCCAAGAGAGACCTTGGTGGATAGTAGTGATAATGTATATTACTGCATTTAATAGGTAGTTAGGTATTATCATTAAAATAAAAGGGATGACATGGTCAAGGTAACTACCCCTTAGTTTTGGAATCTACCTATAAAAGAAGGTGATCACTATGTAAGAAATAGGTTTTTGGAGTAACATAAGTCTCATCTCTACACTCTTATTTATGTTGATATATCACTAGAGATCCTTTGGTGGAGTGGAAAGTAGATACAAAAATAGATTATGTACAACCAATCTTAGGAAGAATAGCATAAATATATTGGATATGCTTCTTGGGAATCTTGCATTTTTCATCTAAGAGTTTACATGTTTTAAATTTAGAGAGGTGGTCTTCAATGCAAGAGAAATCACTAAAATTTAGAGAAATCAACTAGTTATTGAGTCGGTAGGCTCAAACCTCATAATGTTTACCAAATAGGATTTCCAACTTTGTCCAAGCCTTATCTAGTTTGCCAATTCCTTAAAGATGAATCCGTAAATTACTAGATATGTACATGTCAAGTAACCCATGTAATTTATAATTTGTATTATCCTATTTGACTTTCTTTGAGGCATAGTGGGGGCAATTTCTTTTCCCAGGGTAATATAGTAAAGTTCTTTACTTCTTGGTACAACCTCCATACAAACTTTCATGAGAAGTAGTTGGCACTAATAAGCAAAATATCACTTAGATTAGTTGTATTATAATATGAAGGTAAGATGGTTTCAAAAACATAAACTAATAGTTTGGATGGAAAACTTTCAAAAAAGTAGCCAATTTAAAAAGCATGGCCTTTGGATGTCAAAGTTATGTCATTTTGAAGAAAAGCATAAGAATGAACCAAGGTGACACATGGTAGCTAGAGGTTGGTCCATGCGGTGATTGGTGTATAATGATAAAAACAAAAATTCCCTTCTTTCACTAACTTTACATATAAGCTTACTTATACAAATAAGTTACTTTTTTATAATAAAATGAGTGAGGCCACTTTTATAAATAAGTTACTTTTTTATAATAAAATGAGTTACCCCACTTTTATAAATTAAGTGAGAAGCAATTTACAATAAAGTTACTTCATAAGGTAAAGTTGCATGCAAAAATAACTTTAAAATGTTGAATTTATGGAGGGTATGTTCAAAGAGCAAACCAATGAAGATCCTTTAGAAAGTCTTTATCAAGAGGGGACCATCAAAAAACCATGAAAAGGATTGTGTTGAAGATCAAGCCCTTGAAGAGGTCCATAATGAGGATGATCAAGAACATGTCCAAGAGGAAACCCTTGAGGGTTTCCAACCATTTGAACATGTTGATGTTGCAGATTTGGAGCAGCCTAGAGGGATTTTTAGTGCAAATCTGGAGTAACCTATTTTGTCTTTTTCTGGGGCAGATTTGGGCCATCAGTTTCAGCCATCTACTTCAGAGATTGTTGCAGATTTGGGGTAACAGGAAAAATACCTTTTTGCAGATCCATAACAACAAGCTTTGCCAGCGATAGTTTGTGACTAGCTTCATGATAAGGGTATGCTTTCAAGCCCCATACAATATTGGATAAAGGGGTCTTGTCAAAAAGATGAACTTCCTTGGCTAGGGGTTGAAGACATTGCTTATTTTCCACATGCTCAAGATCTCATGCATTTTCCAGCCCTTTTCCATGAAGACTATTGTACATACTTGGCTCATCATTGATTTCATTACCAAAGGCAAAGGGAGAAGCCTTAGCATGGATCAAATGCTAAGGTGGCTTCATTGGTTATATGACTTCACCTAATACGTTGATGGGTCATTGATTGGGCCAGCTAGGTAGGAAATGAACAAGCTCTTCAAGGGCATTAGGTTAATGTGTTGATCTGGAATTAAAGAATGATCGTGTGTTGGTTTTCTTGCATTGATGGTTCTCATGCACTCCCAAGAAGAGTACATGTTCCGCAGTCGGAGCCAAATGTTAACCCATATTGCATGGGTGTGTGCCTGAAGTTTTTGTCGCATCTTGATGAAGGTAGTGCTTGATTCAAATTTCCTATGGTAGCAGCTTTGCTTCATGGATGGCCTGGCCTGGTGTTGATGAACAGTTTTGAGATGATGCCTTGGATTTCTCGTGATGATGTTCCAGCACACTAATATGATTGACATTTTGAAAAGGCATCAACAAAGCCAATTCAAACTGGGTACAAGTAAACCTTTTGCAGCTGAGCTCGGAAGAAAGCTGGAGATATGGATCCTCAGTGTTCTTGAAGCCTAGGTGAAGTACAACTCAGCCAACAATGGATGAATTTGAGGCCTCAGAACAACAGTAAATAACCTCATTCCTAATTATGGCCAACCTGTGCATGGTTTGGCATATTCTTAGCCTCAAAACAACGTGTACAATCCAGGATCTTGTAGCAATCTTGTGATATGACAGAAAGTCACCTAAAGCCAGTGCTAATATATGAATGGATGGAGATGTGCCCAGCCTGAGGATTCTTCTCATGCCATTTATGGTTTTGTGTACCATCTTTGAGTGATCTATGTCTGAAGATCAACATTCACCCTTGGAAATATTTTGAGAATGTGTCGATGCCATTGAGATATAGCATTCCAGCCTAGCCAGTGATATTATTGATGTTTCCTGTAGCACTAAAACTCTTGTTTCCTTTAGCAGTCACAACCGAGCTAAAGACGAGTCAAAATATGTTTATTCTTGCACTAAGGATTCAAGTAACAACAAAGAACAGAGAACTCATTTCTAATGCAACGAGTGATCACTGTTGGTTGGGGACTTTTCTTTGTTTGAGTCTACACAGCATTTCACAGCAGATTGGTATCTGCTTCATTTTGTACACTGTACTCGAGAGGTCCGAAAGGAGATACCAGATTCTAAGTTCAGGAAAGAATGTAGGGGACACACGAATGAGGAAAATGCTCAAAAGTCTCTGAAACAGAATGTACAAGCAGAACCAGTCTTAAAGTTGTTGATGACTCTGATGCAAAGTGAGTGATGTGGATCCAGGCTCTCAATGCATACTTTCCATTTCGAGAATATAAAGTACAAGTTTTCAACAGGAAGTCTGGTCTTCTTGAGAAAAAAATTGAGGGTTTTGGCGTTTTATCTGGAGGAACTTTTGCATTTGGAAGAAGAGTTATATATATATATATATATATATATATATATATATATATATGCTTATGGCGANATGGATGTGCAATAATACTCCGATCTTCGGTGCTATGGATATGACCTAGGATTTCCAGTTCTCATCACATCTGGATCAAACACTTGAGTAAAAAGATATGGCATCCGAATATACAAGCGTTGAGAGATTAGCCACAGGCAAGACGTTTCTGGTGAAGATAACTGAAATATTGTTTTAAACAACTGAAAAGGTTTTCCTGGCATGAACTGCAACTACCAACTGATAATTTTGGCAAAGAGAATATGCTTGGGCAGGATGATAATGCAGTATATGAAGCTCAACACACCCAGATTCATTGCCAGGCAGTCTTCAACTGAACAGAGGAGTTTGTCTTGCTCATTGACGTGTCATTCGCCAACCAAAACGGATCTGTCACATATGACGCAGATTGGTCTGTGTCATTCTGGAGGGAGTCTTGGAATTTCTTCAGAGAAGAGTGAAACCAGCGGATAGATCATAGAACCCTGGCATTTGGTGGAGGCATTGGGTTACAGTTCAGCCGAAGGAGGAGCAGCTGACAAATTGACCACATACACACACAAAGGGGCAACAAATCCATCAATGACACCACATTGCAAATCGACTTGGAGGCATGTACATGTACATTTTATGGAGCCGGCTTCTATATTTTTTGTGCCACGATCACAGTGGAAGGATTGCAGCTTTCTTCGGGGAATCCGAGTACGTTGACTGGTTAGAGCGGAGAGCAATAAGCACCTCCAGCGTAGTAATAAATGTTGTGGTTACTGGACACATTCACATTAACCGTTGAATGAAGTACGGGATTAAATCCAACCGTTGATGTGTCTCACAACTACAGCATTTATTGCTGCTCTGCGAGGTGTTTATTGTCTCCGGTTAGAGGCCGGCTGGAGGCAATCTCCACCTGGGATCCAATTCTAATGACCATTTTATATGGGGTTTAGTGTCAAATATAAATATATTTTATTGAAAAAAACACTTTGATCACCTTCATTTGAATATCTGAATGAATGTTTCAATGGGTTAGGTTGGGTTGTTTATGAAGGTGTTTAATTCCGATCTATCAAGAAAGAGGTTTAATCTTTTGAAATGTAATTTTTTTTTAATGTTTTTATGGGTTAGGTTGGGTTATTTATGAAAGTGTTTAATTCAGATTTATCAAGAAAGAGATTTAATCTTTTGAAATTTAATTTTTTTAATTTCAAAAAAATTTAATCTTTTGAAATGTAATTTTTTTAATCTCAAACTTAAGTTTTATATTTCATTTGTTTGATGCAAGGGAGTCTAGAGCACCTAGCTCCTCTAGGTATAACAAATAATCATTATTTTATTCTTTCTACATATAACAAGTAATCGTTTTTTTTTATTAAGATAAGAAAAAATGGATTTAACCACTTTTGAAGAGTTTGTTGAGAACCCATTTGTATTTGGGGACATTTTTTTTTCAGAAGAAAAACTACCATTCTTTGTTATTCATAGGAATCAAAAAACATCATATACAGATACATAATCATGACAGTGAAAGGACATCACATCCAAAACAGCAAATATATGATCGGAGATACAGCACGCCGCCCAAACAGCAGTAAGAAAGATAACAAGGTCTGTACATTGCAGACTTATCTCATCATCCCTGAAAAATCAGGTCAGAATATGCTGATGGATCGGATGTGAACTTCAAATATATATTCCAGAGCATAACCTGCTAGCTGATAGACTTCCAATGCATCACACAGAGATACAAAAAAGCATATCTTAACATACCAATGCTGTAAATGAGGACCAGCAACTAAAAAAGAGAAAAGAGACCATCATGTATAACCATCCCATTCAATGTTTCAGTGAAGTAACCTATCCCATATCCATTTCCAAGGCCTTTTTTGAAAGATCATCTGCCTGCATATTGTGCTCCCGGAATATATGCTTGAAGGACACTTGAGGGACAAATTGTAGCATATATTTTATATCATCACACCAGTGCATCAGATATGGTATATCGAGGGCCGCAAGTTGGTTGATCCAAGAAATAACCACCTTTGAGTCTCCAAAAATCATAAGTATGGGCAACCCCATCAAATAGCACATCCTGAGGACAGCCCAAAGTGCCAGCAATTCTGCCCTTGTATTTGGGGACATTGTACTTTGCCTTTTGACCGTTATTTTATTTTTTGCCAAAGGTTTGAAAAAAGTGGATTTAACCACTTCTCAATTAAGAAGAGATTATTTGTATTTGGGGACATTGTACTTGTGCTTTTACCACTTTCGAAGAGTTTGTTAAAAAGATATTATTTGTATTTTTTACCATTATTTTATTCCTTACCAAGGTGAAAAAAATTAAAATTAACTACTTTTGGAGAGTTTGTTAAGAAGTGATCATTTTTTTTTCAGATGGAAAGATCCACGGGAAACCCAGCAATACTTCCCCACATTCGTGGATGGTAGAGGTGGTAAACCGTCGGCCATCCTAGCAGAAGGCCTAACCCCATATGACTCAAGGCTCAAACCCGTGACCTCCCCCCGAACCAAGAGAGTGTGCGCACGTCTTACCAATTGAGCTAACCCTTGGGGCTAAGTGATCATTTGCATTCAAGGATAGTGTACTTTTTCCTTTTGACCACCATCTTTATGTTTCTTGTTAAAAGGAATTAGTTAAAAGTATTGGGGTTTTTAAATTATTTATTCACCCTAGGCTCGATCTTTAGAGCGACTTATATAAGGGTGGGGTTTTTAAATTATTTATTCACCCTAGGCTTGATATTTAGAGCGACTTATATACGGGTAGGTTGTCTCACTCATTGGTCTTAAATTGGTTTTGAGAGTTCTTTTTTTGGAGCCTAATTAATATATCTTTTTATGGAGCATTTTGAAGTGTGAAGAATTTTTTTTTTTGGTTTTTTTATTGTTGAATGTTGAAGTAACATGCATATTTTTATCATTGTAAGGTTTATGCTCTTGGTTCACTAAAAGGGTAAATTTGCTCAAGGGGAATAATTTTGTGGTTTAGCTTTGCTTTTTCTTTGTGGTTTGACTATCTTAGAAGGGGTTGCTAATCAAGTGGCACAAACTAGGGTACAATCTAGGGCATAGGTTGGAGGTACGTGCCATAGAAGTCACCCTCCCTTAGTGAAATTCTCCATGAAGCTTGAATAGTTTTGGGATAAGAACTTGTCTTACTTTACAAATGTTCTAGCGAAACATATATAAACAAGGCATTTGACTTGAGACTCCATTTTTTCCCTAGGGATTGACACTAGTCTTCATGGTCCTCCCATCACCCATACTACAAAGAAAGACCTCAAGTTTTGTTAAGGCTAACTCTTCAAATCATCTTGTGCCATCATTGCCATAGCCTAGCAATAATAACCCTAGGGAAGCCCCCTTGAGCTCGAGAAGAGACAACCATAAGTGTAGAGAGGTGGTTATTGAGGTGGTAGTGGGAAACACCTCTCGGTTATAGTTGGGTTGGCCTTGTTCTTTGGGGCTTTAACTATACATACTAGTTCAAGTTGTAACAACTCTAATAATCTATAGACCACCATGTGTACTCTCTGGTCCCCTTGGCCTATTTCTTTGTCATTTGTTGGACACTGATAAAATAATATTATCTTATCATTTGCAAAATTTCCCATTTACGAAAAAAATTGTATCAATAATTAAAAAAATGTATTGTTTCATTTAAAGTCCCATGCACTCAATATACTTTTTTTTATAATGAGGGAATCAGCAACCGGGGACTAGGCTGGTACTCGCGTGACACGAGGTCCAAGGATCCATTCCTGCTACCACTATACCCATAGGTGCCCCAAAACAACCCATAAGCATGGGACATGGGTAAGCTCAGGTGTGATTTGAACTCGTGACCTCCTTTACAACATGTGACTTCATATCAAGCGAATCGTCAATGAGCCACACCCGTGCGGGCCATGCACCCAATATACTTATCATTACAACAAATTGGACATTAAAAAAATGAAATACACTATGTATGAATTCATGTAGTGTTTGTCAAACTTCCAGGACAATGACCTTGTGCCAACTATTGCCTAGTGAACCTATTTTTGTCCTCCACAAAAATAAGTTAGATGCTTTCTTGGGATTAAAAAGTCCTTTGGACCTCTCCACTTAGAAGTATCCCAACTCGATTGCCTTGTACCTTAGTTTAAGTTTCTTTGTACCAAACTTGGTTTTCCTTGTTTTGGAGATGTGTTGGCCAAGCTCGACTTTAAGGCTCCTTAGTGGTTGTCACAGTCATTTGTGATTCACACTTAGTATGCAATTCTAACCCACATTGATGGTTAATAGGTGGGATTTGTGCTCCCATATTTTATGTGTTTGGGGCAATGAATCTAAAATCTCACTTCTATATATTTGAGACTTTTCTTCATTTGTAATTATTATGTGAACTATCATAATCTAATTCATTGATTTATTTGGGTATTGAGGATCCCATTCATATTTTGTGTTCTAGTTTGTCCACCATGTTCTTTGGGCAGAGTCTTTACCTTCCTTATGGAATTTTTATTCTAATTTCAAGATTTAGGACCCTACCCTAACCCCCTACTTTATAAATTTACAAATCCATAAGGCCCATTACATAGTTAGTGAGTAGAGTCTTGGCGTAAAAGGGCCTTCCTTATTGAATAAAGGCCCCTAGGTGGTTGGCCCTCCTTAATAGTGGGACCACAAGTAGTTAGGACTTTGTCTATTAAAGCATTATATATATATTAGTAAGATATAAGTGTTGAGTCAATTATTGTCACTATATTTGGAGCTTTTCTCTTCGAGGTTGCCCCCTTAAAGAGGCAAGTGGAGATAGTTATCTATTTTATCTACTCTCTCTTGTGTTTTTTTTTATCTTTTTTTTTGAATTTTTGGGTATAAGTATATTACAAGTGGTACTATAACTCATTATTGGGCCAAATGGGAAGAATTTGTAAAACTAGGGTTTGACTCTTTCAAATGAGTCCTCTTGGAATTTTCACTTCAATTTTTTTATGTGCCATTGTTAGCCCTAGGAAAGTTGATTAAGTTTGGGTTCTAAGTGGAAAAGTCGGTTGCAGTGTGAGCGGGGCTGCGACAGAGCGGGGGTGGAAACGATCGACTCCGACGATCATGGCAGTTTTTTGGGAAATAATAAATATACTCGGTGAGTTAGTTAGAGGCGGGGAATGTAAATGCATCCAATAAAGCCTATATAATGTAAAGGATCGGGATTTTTGGAGGTTAGCTTTTGCGGGTTCTGGGTTCTAGTGTTGTTCCTTTTTTAAGAGCCCTTTTGAGTGTTGGTTATTCCTTTGGTTGCAAGACAAGATAGGGTTGGTCGAAATACTGTTTTGGTATGTTTGTTTATTATAATGAGAAAGAAGAATAAGAGTCGTGAATGTAATGTATTGTTAATTCGCAAGCTATGTGCGCAGATGTAATGTAAAGGGGGCTATGAAGAGATGTCTGAAGGTTGTGTGCACAGACAAAAGTGTTATAGACACGACTCATGCCAAATGAAGAGAGCTTTTGTGGTTTTCTCCCATATGGTTTCCACATTAGGATATTTGTGTTGAATGGTGTATGCTAATGTTGTGAGATGTATTTTGTTTTATTGTGATTGGTGATAATATATTTCTTTTTGTCTAAGTAAATGGAATGACAAATGCTTTAATGGGTTGTAGTATATTGTTATCATAGTTTCATGTCGATGGTTTTGTATGTTGGTTAGTATGTCGACTTTGGTGGCATACCTATCAGTTATTTGCATGGAAATATCCCCTTTACCACTATGGAAACCTAGTTCTTGCAGCCCCCATAGGTATCTCATGTGAGACTTCACTTCCATCACAAGTGTTGCGACAGGGCCACGCCTTGTCAGGACGGTGCCTTGGGTTTTGTTGGAAGGATTAAACCTAGGTCAGTAGAAGTCGAGCCAACAGTCATTTCAAGATTTGAAATATGCAAGGCATAATAAAGATGTATAGAGGTAATTGGTTTCCAAAATTTAGTTTCTACATTGTTATACTTTTGGAGATATACTCTATGAAAGTTAAGGGAAAGTTCCCTAGGGTTTGGCTCTTTCAAAGGAGCCATCTTGGCATTTTTTCTCCAATTTTTTTTGCACCATTTTAGGATATAGAATTTACAAGGTATAACAAATACCTACAAAGTTAACTTGTATCCGATTTTTAGCTTAGAGTTTTCTATAGTTTTAGAGATATACTCTGTGAAAGTTAAGGGAAATTTTCCTAGGATTTGCCTCTTTTCAACGAGTAATATTGGCATTTTTCGATCCAATTTTTTTGTAAAGTTGTGGGGTATAACAAGGACATAGTGATGCAGGGGCATCTTACCCCCCCCCCCCCCCCGATAAACAGTTGAAGTCGAAGCCGACAGAATTTACTAGGGGATGACTCGATGACCCCTAGCCAAGTAAACGTATGGTAGTCAGAGCTAGAAAGGTCAGACGATCAAATGAAAGAGGAAGCAGTCGAGGTAGAGGTAAGTCGAAAGGATACACTGACAAGTGAGCGTTTGGGAGAAAAACAGTTGAAGACGACATAGTAGTCGGTCGATGACCAACGAATGATACAAAATCGACTAGTTAACAGTTACAGCGCCATGCCAGAAGTAGTTGCAGAAATAAATGAGCAGTTGCAGTGGTAGTTGAAGCATGCCAGGTGGCATAAGGAGATGAAGAAATTGCAATTAATAGCCAAGAAAGATGCAAACTGCCTGAAATTCTACAGGTTCTTCTAGAGGAGGATTTGACTGAGCCATGGAAGTTATAAATACGAGATTTCGTGACATGAAAGGGGTGTTGGGGCTGTTGTTATGAAGTAAATAAGTTAGTTGTGAACACTATGTATATAAGTTGATTCGAATTTGGAGCAAAGCATTGACTTTGAATGTAATTTTGTGTGCAATTTTCATCCTTTAAATAAATAGAAGCCATAATCCTTGGCATTCTCGTGTTTCTTTATGATTGTGTGGGTGTTCACTTTTGTTTTTTGTTGCGTACTTTGATCTTGCAGGGGCCTTCCTCGAAAGTCATTGTTATCGCGTATGGAATTAAAAAAAAAATTGAATTACATATTTTGGGTTGCTCAGTTTGGGATATACACTTTGTGTAAGTTAGGCATTTTAAATGGCCCCAAAAGTAGCCTTAAATAGGTGCTTTCTGTAAAGTTGTTATATTTGAAATTTTATAACTCCAAATTGAGTGCCATTAGTTGTATTATAAAGAATATAGACCAAAGTATTTGTGATAACAATTTTATATCTAGACCTGAAAAATCGGACACATGACAAGCTATACACATTTTCCTTTTTGAGATGGTCAAAATTGACAAGTCTTGGGAAAATTACCGTAATTTTTGCTTAACAAATTAGAATTCAATAAAAATTATAGGATTTCAAAGTGGACATCTCTGACTATTGTAGGGAAATAGATTTAGAGGTGCATAAATTTTAAAGCTACATAAGCCCCTAGGTCTTCTCCAAATTAGGGTTTATGAGGAGTTTTGGTTATTTTAAATTTTGGCCTCAAACCCTGCCTTGAAAAGTAAGTTATTTTCCAATGATTTTAGAGCTCTTTATGGGGTTAACAAGCTCATTTTTTATTTTTTTAGAGACATGTTCCAACGTATTTAAATAACAGATATTTGTCATTAAATGGGTTAACTTGCAATCGGGGAAGCTTACCTGCAGAAAATACAAGGGTACTTAAGCCACCTTGTTGTACACCCTTATAACCTCTATTGGTACCCCTTAGAGTAGTACCACATTAGACAACATCTATATATGGAATTTCACTTCCACATAGCCTCGGGTATATCTAAAGCCCCATAGGTGACCTAGAATCAACCTTAGATAAAATAATCAACCATCTTGTTGCTATAGTGAGAAAAACACTTAAGAAGATCACTCTCTAGTACCTTGGTAGTCGAGTAGTATGAATAAGGGAATAGTCTAGCCTCCTTGGGTTGAGTACTATTGCTGGACTTCACACAAATATCAAAGAGTTATAGCATCTGACACTCCCTCTTCTTCATGATCCTGTGAACCTTACTTTCTTCCAACCATCCCATGGTGAATGGTACTCCTCATTATATACCATCGTGTAAGACCTAGACAACATGAATACTCTCTCTAATGTCATAAAGTTGGACGTGCTAGATAGAAAATACAAAATCTTCAAGCCAAAATCCAGGAAAATGATGATTAGCATATGGGATAGATTCAAAAGGAAGTAAGCATCCTGGGGATTTAAAAACTTTAGGAGAGAGTAAGTAGCCTAGAACAAAAGTTTGATAAGAGGTTGGATCGTATATATAGAATACTATATCGATTATCACCTCATGAATAAATCCCTTGGAATACACAACATAGTGAGCCACACCAGGAAGAAACATATCACTCGTGAATGTATAGCCATAAAAAAACCCTTAAGATCCTCACCTCCATCAACCACTCTCCATGGATAATAAGATATGGAACCATTTTCCTAAAGTGGACTCAAACAAATTTGATGGTTCTAACACACCAGGATTGGTCACTTAATAGAAACATTATTTCATCCTTCATGAAATTATTGATGACATGATCAAACTTAAGTTGGAGATCTTGTATCTAGATCCATAACGATGGAAATTGTGGGAGTGGCATATAAAACCCTATGGGAAATTCATCAGTTGGAGTCTATTTCTTAAATCTATCCATGCCTGTTATGAGCAAGATACTCACTATTTTGGGTGGCTTACCAAGTTACACCAAACAGGATCAGTTGCAAACTTTATCTCAACCTTTAAGCAATGAGTCATTTGTATAAATAACTTAACATATTCTTTGTATAAAGAATGTTTTGTTAGTGGCCTCAAGGAGGAAATTAAAGCACAAGTTATAATGCAACATCATGCTACCTAGTTAGATTCATCACATATGGATATAGAAGTAGAGACATTAATCATTGCACTAACCAACAAACCCTCTTTCATTCCCCGCTCAGGAAATAAATAGGTAAACTCCTTACTCATAATTATCTCTCCTCCCTTCAAAGTACAATGGTTGTCTCCATTGGAGACGGTAGACTGACAAAGATGGGGACTCTACTAAAATTGTGATGAAAAATATGCTCTAGGTCATAAATGCAACGAACATAAGTTATTTCACATTGATGTGACTACTCCTACCCATTACAAAGACATCAGTATGGAAGATACCCCTAAGTTGGAGGCTCCTGACCAAACTTCTCCCATTGAATAAGAAGTGAAATTTTAAGTTCATCAAGAAGAACCACTTGTCTATCTTTATGTTTTGTCTGGTATTTCAACCCCTCAAACCTTGAAATGTGTCGGTTACATCAAGCACTACAAAGTGGTATTATTGGTTGAAAGTGGAAGCACCTACAATTTTATTCACCAACAAGTGGTTAAATAACCCCATTGTTATGTCCACATGGTGCCCAAGTTTCAAACTATTATAGCCAATGGTGGGATGATGAAATGTGAGGGTATTTGAAAATGTGAGGCTCCAATTGGGTGATTACCATCTCAAAACTCATATGTTGGCCATCGATATGGGTGGTTGTGGTATAGTTGTATGGGTATAATGGCTATGTACATTGGGGCTGATTACTGTAGAATTCAAGGAATTATGGTTGAGCCTTACTCATAACTCTCATACTCACGTCTTCAAAAGGCTCCAAGCAAGCTCCTCTGAAATCATAAGTTCTCTTTGTATGGAAAATTTCTTGAAGAAAAGTAACTCTAGAATTATTACTCAATTCCATGCCATACAGGCTTTGGACAACATGGCACCTAAAATCCATCCTGACTTACAATAGGTTTTGGACAAACATCAACAAGTATTTGAGACACCAAAGGGTTTACCCCCATATAGAGGCGATCATGACCATGATATACCCTTAATTGTAGGTATCCAACTACCAAACGTACACCCATATAAGCACTTGTTTGCACAAAATAATGAAATTGGGAGGATCACTCAGGAGCTATTGGAGGCGGGAGTCATTCATCCCAACAATATTCATCTGTAGTGATCATGGGTTTAAAGAAAATAAGGGAATGGGTGCATGCATCCTAATTTTTGTACCTTTGCATGGAAAGAAGCAACAAAAAAAACCTTTGCAGTTTTAAAGCATGCCATGTGCACCATTCTGACCTTATCCATGCCTGATTTTAATATGACCTTTATATTGGAATGTGATGCTTCCATAAAAGGTTTGATGTAGTCTTAAGGCAATACGGGAAACCCTTAACATTCACAAATAAGCAATGGTGTAATAGGGATTTGGATAAGTTTACCCACAAGGAAGAAATGATGCCATCCCACATGCAATTGACACATATCAAAAATATCTCCTATGGAAACACCGCTTGAAGTATAATGTTGTCATCTTGGAGCAACATAAATGGGTCATCAAGTTGCTTGGATATGATTATGAGATCATCTGCAAAAGGCAAAAGTATAATGTTGTGGAAAATGCTTTATCCAATGAATATGAGGAAGATGGATCCATGACAAAAAAAAAATCATAACAAGAATGGCTTCCCAATGTTACCAGATCTCAACTCATTAAACAACATAAGGAATATCCCAACATTAACCAACTATCCAACAACCCTTCACCAAAGTTTTATGACCCATATAAGATTGCTCAAGATAAGGGTTGAGTGGATTACAACTTAGCACTCCAAGCACACTCCATGATATACCCTATATTTCATGTGCTTTATTTGAAGAAGGATGTGTGTCCCAATGGAAGGGTATGCAACTAAAAGATGCTACATTTGGAACTGCTATCCCTTTTACAATAGTTTCCCATCTCCAGCCTTGAGGACAAGGTTTCTTTTGAAGAGGGGGGGGGGG
>LPNX010036709.1:809990-821060 GCA_001517045.1 Pseudotsuga menziesii
GTCTTAAAGTAAAAGTCTCTTAAAAGGTCCTTCTTTATTGCATAAAGGACCCTAGGCGGTTTACCTTCATTAATAGCAAGACCAAAAATAGTTAGGACTTTGCTTACTGAAGCACTACATATAGAGTAGTAATATATTCAATGCCGAGTCAAGAATTATCATTGTATTTGGAGCTTTATTCTTGGAGTTTTCCCACTTGAAAAGATAAGTGAACATAGTTACCTATTTTATCTATTTTCTTTTGTATTTTTTTTAAATATTTTCTATGATTTTTGGGGTTTAAGCATATTACCCAACATCTTGAACACAACATTCATGGTTCCATTAACACACTTCTATCTCAATTCTCTAAGCATTAAGCATGCATTTTTATTTCTTGATAACTGTACTATAAAGCACTTATTGGGATGACCTTGCTTCATTGCTTCTAACCTCTACTCAATGATTTCTAGACAACTAGAGTTTCTAGAGTTTAGATGGACACACTTAATGATTAAAACAATGAAGATAATGAAAATGATACATCTCATCTCAATTTAGATTAATAATCATGCTAAGTTGGTGGAGTAAATGCAACTAGCTAGTAATTAAGGTGTGACTTGATCTTCTAAATGTGTGCCTACATAATGGCACTATTTAGATGGTCATCAATGATGCACTTGTAATAAAAAAATACACCTTATGAGGCCATATTTTCTATTGTTTAAGATCTTCGCTTTGGTCAATTTCTTTAATTTCCCTTTCCAATCTTTGTCTTCTAATATTCACATTGTTTTTATGGTTTGAAGGCTTAAATCACTTAAACTAATAACCTCGTCAGCAAGCTAATGAACAATCTAATTAATCTTATTACTTAATCTTTATACATATACATTCTATTGACTATCTCTACTCTTCCATAAATTGTATTCCTAATTGAATTGCTTGGGATATCCAATATTTAACTATTTATTAAAAGTAGAAAATAAAACCAAGATTCAAACTCTTCAAACTTAAGCTTAAGCATGTGTAAAGTAAAAGGAGTTTCTCATGATGAACCTATGAACAACGATCTATCAATTTTACTATACCAAGAGAAGTAAGTTGAACGTTGAAGACAAAGCCAACATTTATCCATAACGACATTAGAGTTGCTATAAGTTGTGATCCTCTTTAAATTTGGACTAGGTATGTGTGGAGGAAATGGAGTGTACCACTTTTCATTTTTCTTTTTCTTTTTCAAAAAGGTAAAAAATTGCTTCTTGGTATTCATTTTGGAATCAAAGAGAGCAATGCTCTATACATGCATAAACTGTTCACTAAAGAATACAACATGTTGGTAACTATCTCAAAAATAACACAGAAACTACGTCGAGTTCTAAAAATTGACTAAACTACAATCATGATCCCTATAATACATCATCAAAATAAATGCATTGATCCATAAGACATTCATGTGCATGAATACTGACATTTCATAGTAACAACAGAGCCATAGTTGATCAAAAAACAAACTACAATTGAGTCAATATCATACTCGATATATATAGAAAGAGCATTTTGAAGTTATTGAACTTCCCATATGTTCTTCAAAACACAAGTGATCTTCCTCCAATGCTGTAGCTTTTTTTGATAAAAGATCAACACCAATATTGAGCTCTCTATAAATATGCTAGAAAGTAATGGTATTGAAAGAATATATCAGTTTTTTTATATTTTAACACCAGTGGTCCAAGGAGGACACCTGCAAATTTGATAATCCAGCTTCCCAATTGATGATGGTCTTGGAGTCTCCTAAAACCTGCATTAAATTGATACCCAAGTGAGTACCAAAACATAATAATGCCCATAAAGCCAACAATTTTGCTCTCGTGTTGGTCCCTTGACTGCATCCCATCCATATAAAGAAGTGATGTTCATCATTGATATTTACTATCATGCCTCCCCCACAACACCCATCTTGTTCATAGCCATCAAAATAACCCACATGAATGTCACCTGTAAGAACATGTTCTTTGCAAATTCTCATCTTTCTTTTCTTTTCCCCTCTAATATGCTCCTGAAAGTATGCCAATATTTTAAAGCAAATCATGTTTATGTTCTATTTCTTATAATTGAAGAGAATATCATTTCTATATTTCCAAATGCCCCAACATATGGAAACAAGGAGTTCTTTAACCCTTCTCATTTTGGGAGTTCATCTCTTCATACCTTGTACCAAAGATAGAGTGTCCCAAGAAGAATTGATGTGAAGCTCATTTAAGATTATTCTCTAAATATTCTTAGTAATAGGGCACAAAACAAAAAGATGACGAATATATTCAACATCCTTATGACATAGAATGCAAAGATTTGGACCTTGCTGGCATATTTTCACTAAATTATCCCAAGTTAAGATCTTATTTTCAAATCAAATCCAAATAATAATTTTTTTTTTAAATCTTTAGAGGGAGAGACCATTTCCATAATTTGTTGTGCCACCATTTATCAATGTAATCAGTAGAAGAGGAAGATATAACAGAACAAATAGACTATGCATTAACCTGACAATTTTTATTCCAACTCCATAGAATATAATGTTCATTGTCTGTCAATCTGATGCCAACATGTTTGAGGCCCTGTGCATATAGATCCCATTCTCGTGCCATCTCGCCTTGCAATCCCAGATCTACAAAAGAGAGCCAATGAGGAGCTTCTTAAAAAATTCCACCAGGTTTCCAAATTTGTGAAAGGTATTCAATCCTAGCATCAAATATCACATGAATCAGAGGTGTAGATAATGTAAAACATTCCTCACCACCCACATAGGGTTCGATGCCAACTTTGATTTGAATTCCATTCCCAATTTTCCAAGAGAGCCATTTACCCAACCATGGTTAATGATGGATACAACCTTTCCAGTATATTGATCCGTTATGTACCAGTTTATTTTTGTTTCTAATCCACTCCACTCCAAATGTCCTCCTAATATACTTGGCCTTCAGTACTTCATTCCAAAGTTCCACACTAAAAACCCCCCTCCATAATTTTTTTAAACTAATAGCAACATTGAACCCTTCCAGATTTAAAATACCTCATCTGCCTAGTTTTTGGGTAGACACCTTTCCCCAAGCCACCAGATGAATCTTGTCTTTATATCCTGTATCAGACAAAAGAAAATGCATAATTTTCCTCCTTAATTGGTTTATAATAGAAACATGGATCTTTAGAAGGGACGCACAATAAAGACAAATACTAATCAAAACAACTTTAACCAAAGTGAGCCTACCACCCAAAGATAACCATTAATAGGACCGATGATTGGTTCCATTTTCCACTTTATTCACCAACCATATCTAGTCTTCGATTAAGTATTTGTTTGGCTTTAAAAATTATCCCAAATATTTGAAGCCAACATTTATTGAACCATATTTATAGGGAAATAATTCTAAATAGCATCAAAGACTTCATCAGAAACACCACATCTTAAGAAACTAGATTTTACAGGGATGACTTCCATACCAATAGTAACACATAATAGAGTGATAATCTCATGAAAAGAAAGGCAATCCTCAATAGTGCCATTCCTGAATAATAATACATCATCAAAAAACAAAATATGAGTGATAAATTGAGAAGTAGTCATCGTCACTCCTCTAAGTTTCCCTTCATTTTTTGTTTTATTAATAAGTTTGTCGAGACCCTCTACAACAAGTAGAAAAAAAAGGGGATAAAGGACATCCTTGCCTCAAACCTCTACTATTCTCGAAGAAACTAGTGGGTGTGCCATTGATAATAACTGCGAATTGAGCACTAGTAACACAAGCCATTATCCAGTTTGTAGCTGATAAGGAAAGGCCAATCTGTAGCAACATTAATCTGAGAAAGACATAGTCAACCTTATCATATGCCTTCACAAAATCCATCTTTAATATAAATGTATCCATTTTTTTAAATCTTAATAGAGTGTAGGCATTCTTCAATAATACCTCCAACTTCAAGGATTGTCTATTTGCCATAAATCCAAATTATTCCTTAGTCATCACATCAAACATAAATCCAAATTATTCCTTAGTCATCACATCGGCACATTTACCTTTGATTTGGTTAGATATCACTTTAGAGATGATCTTGTAAATCATTGTGCCAAAGAGGTGCATTCTACAGCCCAGTAGGGGGAGATGTGTAATTCCTTCCGTGCTCATCCTAGAGTTGACGTGTGTCCTTTTAAAACAAAAAAAATATTATTAAAAAATAACATGTCAGCTCAAACTAGATTTAAAATATTTCCAAAAACATATATCTTTTAAAACTATTCATCAACATTTACACTAAGAGATACAAGTAATTTATACTCGAAAAGATTTAATTCCTCTCCAAACTTGGTAGATACCTCGATCTATGATGATATTACATATAAGATCTATGATGATATTACATAAAGTTATAGGTTTAAAATCATAGAAATATTCAGGTTTCCACACTTAAGAATAGTGCTCAAGTGTGACGAAGGTAGATTATACAAATTGTGACACAACCATTAATTCTAGAATCTTCAACCATTTTAAGAATATCCTTCCCATCATATCATAAAGATGTAAAAAAAAAATTAAAATAAAAACTATTATAATAATATGTAAAGTTTAATAGTTATTATTATATTATTTTTAAAAATTTAATTGGTTGACGCAATAGAGTTTAATGTAGGACTCATTTTCAGTCCCTCTGTATGCTCTTAATAGATCGAGATGGACAGAGCTCTTGTCGTTGTGATATGCTTGCCTGGCAGATTATGAAGTTCTTCTAAAACAAGTCCAAAGGTTCGGGCAGCACAACGAAGCAAGAGCAACCATGGGATGGGATTCTTAATGTAAACAACAGAGACTGGTGGTGGGCTATGTCGATTTAATTTTAAGTAATGAAGGGTAGACTCACAGAATTAGGGTGTGTAGCATGCGAGGAATTAGGGGAATTGGGAGCAGGCAAAGAGGGATGGCTTCAGACTACCCCGAATTTGTTCCTTGCAATCACCTCCGACTCACTTGCCCTGGCCAACAAATCCCTGCTTGTAATTCTCACCTGGAATGGCGACGAGGGACCGAAGTTTATCGTCCGCCCTGCTATCTTTTCAGAAGGACACATTACTGCAATTGAATGGCTGGCGTTTGACCAGAATCGAACCCTCGCCCTTGGTACTTCTCAGGGGTTTCTGCTTATTTACTCTTCCAGTGGTGATTTGCTGCACAAACAGGTAATTCGTTATTTCTGTATGTCCGTGGGCTTCAATTTTCTCTCGAATTTGCTCAAACTGATCAACACAGTGGGCAACTGTTTAAAAAATGTCGATTGTACGATTCTGATCTGTTATACGAACAGTTAAGTTGTTATTGGGAGTTTGGGCTTCAATATTCTCTGGGTTTTACTTCAACAGATGGATTTAGCAGAGCCATAAGGTTCTCTAGATCTTAAACATATGAAATTAGCATCGAAGCCAGGTTTGCGAATTTTACACAAGGGGATGAATTTGACAGAGACAAGGTTCTCTGGATTTTAGATAAACAGATGAATTAAAACTAGAAATAAAGTTCTCTGGGTGTTTTACATAAACGGATGAATTTAGCAGAGAAAAATAAGATTCTCCGGATTTTTACTGAGTGTTCTGTTTTTTTACAATATATGAATGCCGCGGAAAAACAAGTTTCTCTGGATTTTACTTAGACGAATGAAATCGACAGAAAGAGAAGGTTTTTGTGATTTTAATTAAACGGATGAATTAAGCAGAGAAATAAGGTTCTCTGGATATTACTTACATATATGAAATTAGCAGATAAATAAGGTTATCGGGATATTACTCGAAGAGATGATTTAGGCATGAACTAATGTTCAGTGAATTTTAATTAAACATATGAATTTAGCGGGGACATAAGGTTCTCTGGACGTTTACTTAAATACATGAATTTAGCAGAGAAATAATGGTCTTTGGATTTTACTTTAACACATGCATTTAGATGAGAATGCAACCTTTCGATGTGGGACATCTTGTCAGAGTGTTTTTGGATGTAACTGCATAACATATTTTGAATTCCAACGATCGGGTGAAGTTTTCACCCATCTTCAGGGGTGCAAAACAATGAAGAGAAAAATGTTGCAAACGAGGAAGGGAGTGTCTCTATACAAGAGATAGAGAAGAACGTTGCAAATGAGGAAAAGGGGTGTGTAATTATACAAGAGATTGCAGGTGGAGGTAGACAATGGTGGTGCAAGTAACTAAATAAAATAAAATAAAATCAACAAATGAATAAAATATTTAAAAATAGGAGAATGGAAATAGTATTAAATTGAATTGAAAAGTAATTAACGCTGGTATATCAAGAAGGGCAAGAATTTAAAACCAGAGAATTAGGAGGCAGAGTAAAGTAATAAGTTAATAACATTGTAGGGTATGTGGATAGCATAACAAATTGATAAGGAATAAAACATCGTACTTAAAGTATATTACACAGTTACATCCAAAAACACTCTGACAGCATATCAATTTAGCCAAGAAACAAGGTTCTCTTGACTTTACTGAAACGGATGAATTTAGCAGAGAAACAGCATATCAATTTAGCCAAGAAACAAGGTTCTCTTGACTTTACTTGAACGGATGAATTTAGCAGAGAAATAAGGTTCTCTTGATTTTAGATAAAGGATGAATTTAGCAGAGAAATAAGGTTCTCCTGATTTTGCTTAAACGTATGAAATGAGCAGAGAAATGAGGTTTTCTTCATTTTAATGAAACATAATAGCTTAGCAGATAAATAAGGTTCTCTGAATTTTACTTAAACATATGACTGAGTAGAGAAATAAGGTTTTCCGGATTTTATTTAGATGAATTAAGCAGAGAAATATTTATTTTAGGATTATTGATCCTATCAAACCTGAGAGTTAATGTATAGTGTGAACGGGAACCTTGTTGTGAATTTATGGAAATTAAGCCAGCGACCACTGAGTGGAATGTGCCACCCCTAAAAAAATACACTGCATTCTTTGGAAAATTTATGATCTATTTCATAAACTGGCTATTTTCTCCCGAGTCTTCCAAACAAAATAATTTTGGAACTACCGAGTTTATCTTATGGAGCTTATTTATTAATTCCTTGTGAACATTTTCTATTCTTAAAAATTAGGATAAGGTAACACGAATCTCTCTCTCTGTCTATTTATTTCTACATGTGCATGAACGATTTGCATTATACATCTATATTGATACTTTTTTTTTCACAAACGGATAGACTTGTATTAACAAAATCTGCTGCAGGGCAGAGTCTAGAAAATTTTCCATTCCCAGAATATATTCCAATCCAGGCAGGAAATTGAAAGAGGTCCAAAAAAGTTATTACAGTCCTCCATAGTTAAGTAGAAACAGCAAATTCTACTGGTATATAACCAATAAAAAAGGCCTAGGATCAAAATGCATTTACAAAACATGAGAAGTTACTTGCTAATTTGATTGCTGGTTGTCTCCAGATGACTGAGAGATTCTGACTATTTCCACATTTTCTTGAGATTGCTGAACTGTTTCTTCCTCTCGAAGCTGGCAATGATATCCTTCCATTGTGCTTTGTTGATCTGACACTGGTGATGTGGAGTTGTGATTCCCATTGTCGACCGAGTTACGAAGAATATCCACCTCTTCTTCCAAAACTATCAAATGCTGATGATGAGCATCCAGAACTTCAGCAGTAGAGGCACTTTGCATTCCCATATTTTGTATCTGTGATGAGAGAGATTCAATTGTTGAGCTATTGCTTTTTAGCTGATCTCCATGGCGTCCTAGGGTCTTCTTCAGTTCCACAATCTCATACATATTCTTATTGCAATTTGGGCACTCCATTTTAGTGTTGAAATTTGGGTTAGGTTAAGGTTTGAGGTAGAAAAATTAAAATATTTGTACATTGAAGCATTAAAATAAATTTCTAAATTGCTGCTAGAACGAAATAGTACAGCTGAGACAAAACAAGATAAATTAAAAACATATTTTTCATCTCTTTCAACTTTAACACTCCCACAGGTCCCTGTGTTAAAGTTGAAAGCTTATACGAGCAATAAACAACAGCAGTAGTAATTACGTAGGCTAATGAACAAGTTAACAAAACTATCAAACAACTTCAGTAAAAGAGAAAACGAACAGTACTAGTTCAGACTTTCCTTCTACTCAGATATCTTTTCTAGATCAGACATTGTCTTTTGGAGACAAGTATCCAAGGAACAGTGGACATACCTTAGAGAGAGAGAAGATGGGCAACTGTAGAACAAGGTTAGACAAGTACAGACCTCCGAGTGTTAAACAAAACCGTCCAGAAGTGAGGATGAACCTACAAATCCTTGATGCAATAATTTACAGGCTTCTGGACAGTCAATATGTAACAGTAATCCAAATATCAGCACCAATCAGAAGAGCGGAGGCAGCCTTAGTCCATACTCTACCATACTCAGACTGTGGCACACTTTCATACACAGTAGCAGCCTCACTAGCATCCTCTAAACAGGCCCAGGCCACTACAGCAGGTTTAGCAGCCTACAAGAGTTACAGCCCAGCTTGAAACCCAACAAAAGTGTCATGGCCCAGCTTAAAACTCAGTCAAAAGGTCACAGCCCAGCTTAGGAGTCAACCAGAAGGTCACGGTTAGGTTTAGCAGCCCCAGATAAGGTAACATCCAGCTTTAGCAGCCCACACTGAGGTCATGCCCAGATTAACGTCCCAAGTTAAGGTTACGACCTGCATAAGTAGCCCACAAAAAAATCACGGCCAGCTTTAGCAGCCCACACTAAGGTCACGCCCAGGTTTAGGATAGCCCAAACAGGTCATGTCTCACCCTACAGCAGCATATAAGGTCACGGTGCAGCATATGGATCAGCCCAGACAGCAAACAAGGGTCACGGCCCTAGTCTAGCAGCTAGCAGGAGGTCACGGCCTGCTTCAAACAGCAGCAAGGAGGTCACGGCCTAGATCAAACAGCAGCAGCAAGGTGGTGGCAGCCCTAGATTGTTGAGGGAGAGGTGACGGCAGCTCCAAACCAGCAACAGCAGCTAGGAAAAGAAGATGGCGGCCTTAACAAGCCTTAGATAAGGTGGCAGCCCACAAGAATAGCAGCAAAACCCTAGACGTCATGCCAAGAAGCAGCAGCAAACCCTAAGAGCAGACAATGAATCAGATCTCTAACTTTCTCTTGTCAAGACACTCTAAAAATGAAGTTTAGACTTTTATTTATAGTCTTGACATATCTTCTAGAAGGGTCACCCAACTAACCCTAGCTTTTAGGATAATTACCAAACAAAACATAAAATAAAGTTAAGTTGACTTAGCATAGGATAACAATGGTCAAGTGGTCATACAAAATAAAAACATTAAGGTTAAGTCATCATGGCAAAAGGGTTAAGGTACAACAACCAAGATGGGCGCTAGGACCAATAGGGAAACATAAGACCACAAGTTAACAAGAGGGGTCACATCAAGGTGAGAAGACAACCCTTTCACCCACAAGACCAAGGTGTACCATCAAGGTGGGGAAACAACCCTTTTACCCACAAGACCAAGGTTTACCAACAAGGTGGGGAAACGACCCTTTTACCCACAAGACCAAGGTGTACCAAACTTTTATCTTCTCTCTCAAGGTATGTTGTCCACATGTGTTCCATACAATAACTGTGAGTTTTATCATCATCGTATAAGGAAGGTCCAAATTGGATGATGTGATCCTCTGGTCCTCCATACTGCTCCTAAAGGTTAAGTGCTAGTGACATCATAAAGGGGTGTCAAGTCCCTTTAGAAACAACCTAGCAATAACCATTTAGGAAAGGAGGACATCACACATCATCATCTTGGTCAATCGACCAAGATCTACCTCGTTATTGATCAGGTATGTACCTGTAGGAATTGTTTGGTCTCAGACTAAGAACTTGCCTGGTCAGACCAGGAAGTCTCTGTTTCAACTTACAGGATCTGCTTGGTTCTTGTGACCAAAAAACTGTCTGGTCCCAGACTAGAATACCCTAGAGGCATATAAGGGCCCTAGCCACATGCTAGGGACTTTGCCATGGCATCAACCTGCCTGGTCCTAGACTAAGAACCCCAAGAGACTGTTGGGGGCCCTAGGGTACCTTATAGGGACTTACTTTGCTTGGTTAATTGACCAGGGTCCCTAGTTAATTGACTAGGGTACCATCCTCCCTAAGAATGGGTCTCGTAGCTACATTAACTTTAACACTCCCTCTCAGCAAGAGAGGCATTCTTAGCAATACTAAGCTTGTCTCAGAAGTACTCAGACTTTGACAGAGGCTTAGTCAACACATCGGTAAACTATATACTTGACAGAGCATACTGCACCATGTCCTTGACACAATGATACTTCCTCTTGATGTGTTTCAACCTGTCATAGAGCATAGGATTTTTTGAGAGCTCCAAACAACTCTAATTGTCAGCAAGAAGCTGTTAAACTAGCAGCAACAAGGAAGGTCTTCCTGAATGCATGTGTTCTTGCATGCAGAAGACTTAAATTAGGAAACCAGTTGTATTTAATTTACTTTTCCTAAGTTTACTTTGTAAAATAAATTAAAGTGATCTAAATTAACTTTAGTGAACCACTAGTTAAAGTGAAAGTGAAATTAGGGTTTTTGCTTTACCACTAGTTAAAGTGAAAGTGAAATTAGGGTTTTCGCTTTACCTAAAGTTATAAAAGAGAGATCAATTGGTGGAGAGAACACACACACTTGTATTTTAACAGAGACAGGATACAGACAGGGAGAGAAAGTCAGACAGAGGATTTAGCTGAGAAGACGGAGGAGCGAGCAGTAGGATCATCGAGCTTCGAAGTTCGTATAGCTGGGCCATACACTCACACAGGAGGGTGTTGAAGTTTAGCTGGGATTTTCCCAGTGATTCTGCTGGGTGCTGCATTCGCCAGGTTTGGGTGAATTTGCAGTGATTGTAAAAGTTCCATATTTTCTCATAATAAAATCTATATCTGACTTTTGCACCGGTTTTCCCATCTTGGGTTTTTCTGGGGGTTTCCATACCCAAAATAATAGTGTCAATATTGTGATGTGATGTTGTGATTTATTTCTCAGTTT
>LPNX010036709.1:821106-862521 GCA_001517045.1 Pseudotsuga menziesii
TTTATTAGTTGATATTTTGCATGCACTGTTTAGCCCTAGTTGAATATTAAAGGAAAATTTACATGGTATCAGAGCTTTGGTGAGCTAAAGCTGAGAGATTTGCAGCAGTAGTGATAGATCAGGGGCATATCTATAGGAAGACACAAACCTAGACTTCCAGATCTAGGGTTTGACAGGTACACTTCATTATGGCCGTGCAATTGAGAGTTGAGGATAGACTCCAGGGTGCTCAAAACTTTCCTACATGGAAAGAAAGGATCAGAAGGATCCTGGACGTCAGTGATGCAGAGGAGCACATTGACTCCACGAAGGTTGCACCCACAGATCCGACAGATCTAGCAGCTTGGAAGAAGATTGATTCCAGAGCCATGTTGATTATCATGGATGGAGTGAAGGACCATATAGTCCCTCACCTTTTTGGTAAGAAGACCGCATTAGAAATGTGAAAGGCTTTGGAGAGTTTGTACCAGAGCAAGAACGAGAACCAGAGGATGGTGTTGCAAGAGAGAATGCGCAACACTAAGATGACCAAGGGAGAAGGAGTGGTGCCTTATCTCACGAGGTTCACACAGATCAGGGATGAGCTTGGAGCTGTTGGCTCTAAGACAGATGATGATGAGCTAGTTCGGATAGCCCTCAATGGCTTCTCTAAGCCATGGGACATCTTTGTCAAAGGTGTTGTAGCTAGGGAGAAGCTCCCTGATTAGCAGAGACTATGGGATGACTTTGTGCAGGAGGAGACCTTCATGGGTCAAGGATCAGGCTCATCCAATAGTGCCCCACAGATTGTGGATGAGGAGGCTCTAACCCTTACAGGGAAGAGCAAGAGGAAGGCAAAGAGGAAGAAGGATGGTAAGAAGAACCTTGGCGTGTCAAAGGTCAAGTGTTTTATCTGCCACAAGCAGGGACACTTTGCCTCCTAGTGCCCAGACAAGAAGAAGAAGAGTAACACTCAGATGGCTGGATCTGAGGTGGATGAGTTCAGCAGGAACTTTGATGAGGAGTTTTTCTTGATAGCTTGTATGGCAAGCACCACAGGGAGCAGCATATGGTATATTGATAGTGGAGCATCTAGTCACATGACTGGACATAAGAGATTCTTTAGAGACTTGCAGGAGGGTGGAACAGGGATCCACGTTGAGTTGGGTGATGATGTGGGGTATCAGGCGCTGGGAGTTGGCACTGTTTCATTTGAGAGGGAGTTTGGCAAACCCCTCTGTTTTGCTGATGTGTTATATGTTCTAGGACTGGCCGAGAACCTTATATCAGTCTCCACTCTGGAGGACAAGGGATATCAGGTGAAGTTCCGTGACCATAGAGTGTACATCAGGCCCAAGGGGTCAGATAGGAGCTTGGATTGGGTGATTGGCAGAAGGAGTGGGAAAGTGTACAAATTACAGTTTGAGCCTGCAAAGGCTCTAGTCAGCAGTAGCAGCAGTCAGGGTGAATTGTGGCATAAGAGGATGGCACACTTACACCATGGAGCATTTAAGCATTTAAGACATGTAGTCATTGGAGTTCCTTAGGTACAGGAGGAAAAGCATAACCACTACAAGGGTTGTGCTTTGGGGAAGAACATTAGGAAGCCTTTCCCACTGAGTGAGCACAAATCTAAAGAGCCCTTGGACTTGGTGCATTCGGATGTATGCGGACTTATGAGTGTCCATTCATTCAGTGGTTATAGTTACTGCGTAACCTTCATTGATGACTATTCCAGGAAAACCTGGATCTATTTTCTGATGGCCAAGTCAGAGGTCTTTGAGAGGTTCTGAGAGTTCAAGACTCTTGTGGAGAACCAAACAGGAAAGAAGATTCGGGTATTGAGGAAAGACAATGGGGGTGAGTACACTTCCAATGAGTTCATGGAGTATTGTTCGGCTGAGGGGATCAAGAAGGAGCACACTGTGCCCCATACCCCACAGCAGAATGGAGTTGCAGAGTAGAAGAACAGGACTATGGTTGGAGCAGCCAAGGCCATGCTATTTGATTGGGGATTACCACTATTCCTCTGGGCCGAGGCATACAGGATTGCAGTCTACATTAAGAACAGGTGTCCCCACACAGCCTTGGGGAGGAAGACACTAGAGGAGGTCTTCACAGGCACTAGGCCAGATGTAAGTCACATTCGTATATTTAGCAGTGTTTGCTATTGTCATGTTCATGTCGACAATAGGAAGAAGCTGGATCCTTTTGGAGGGAAGGGGCTACTTGTTGGCTACAACGAGATTTCAAAGGCATATAGAGTTTACATTCTAGCTTGCAGGAGGATCATTGTGAGCAGGGATGTCCAGTTCGATGAGGATAGGGCCTTGCGGAGATCTCTGGACTTACCAGCAGAGCAACAGCCAGCACAGGAGTTAGGAGTCAAGTTGGAGGAGCTAGATGTACAGGTACATGTACAGACACAGAGCAAAGGTTCTGGTGGTCAGAGGGAGTCAGGTGGACAGGATCCTTCAATCATTGACTTGAAGGATGAGTTGCAGCAGGAGACAGATATCCAGCAGTCGCAACAGGTTGACACTAGGCTAAGGCCTAAGTGGTTTAGGTCCATAATGCAGGATTCCAGGCAAGTAGATCCTCCACAGACATATTTTAGACGGAGTGTACCCCCAGAGAGGCTTAGTTATGTGGCACTGAGGACAGAGTTGATTAACTCTGAACCTTCTAGCTTCAGGGAGGCTGCACAACATGATGTGTGGCAGGAGGCTATGGTTGAGGAGTATGACTCCATTATGAAAAACCAAGTATGGGAGGTTGTGCCGAGGCCACAAGGGAAAAAGGTGGTGGGATCCAGATGGATCTACAAGGTGAAGCATGCAGCAGACAAGAGCGTGTAGAAGTACAAGGCCCGCTTTGTGGCAAAGGGGTTTTCACAGAAGGAGGGTATTGATTATGAGGAGACCTTCGCCCCTATTAGCAGGTATTCTTCCATTTGGACCATTATCTCACTAGTAGCTGAGATGGGTCGTTGTGTCCATCAGATGGATGTCAAGACTGCCTTCCTCAACGGAGTGATAGAGGAGGAGGTGCATATTGAGCAGCCAGAGGGGTTTGATGTGAAGAATAAGGAGACGTATGTATGCAGACTGCATCGAGCTCTTTACGGGCTCAAGCAGGCACCTCGAGCATGGTACTCGAGGATTGACAGCTATCTACGGGAAATGGGATTTCAGCGGAGTGAGGCTGACCACAACCTGTACTTCTTGATAGGTGAGGTTCCTCTCATATTGGTCTTATATGTGGATGATCTCTTTTTGACAGGAGATGAGAGGTTGATTGGAGATTGTAAGTCTAACCTTGCAGTAGAGTTTGAGATGAAAGACCTTGGGCTTATGCATTACTTTTTGGGCTTGGAGGTTTGGCAGAGAGATGGATGCATCTTCATCGGACAGGGGAAGTATGCAGTAGAGATCCTGAAGAGATTCAAAGTGGAGGATTGGAAGCATATGGCCATACCTCTAGTTTCCAACTGGAGGAAGATTGATGCATCAAGGTCAGACGGATTTGATCCTACCTTGTATCGTCAGCTTATCGGATCGCTTATGTATCTGGTCAACACTCGACCAGACATCAGCTTTGCAGTCAACTCTTTGAGTCAGTTCATGGTGGACCCTCGGAGAGTGTATTGGACGGCTGCGAAGCACATACTTCGCTACATCAAAGGTACAATGGAGTATGGATTGGTTTATGAGCACAGGGGGAGTGTACAGTTAGCAAGTTTCACAGATGCTGACTGGGCAGGATGTGTAGAGGACCGAAAGAGTACTTTAGGTTGTTGTTTTAGCATTGGATCAGGGGTTGTCTCTTGGCTCAGCAGGAAGCAGAAGTCAGTTGTATTGAGCTCGACAGAGGTTGAGTACATGGCAGCCAGCATGGCTGCTTGTGAGGGTATGTGGCTGAGGAAGTTACTTGCAGGGTTGTTCAAGTGTAAGCTAGAGGCTACAGTAGTTCACTATGACAATCAGAGTGGCGTTAGGCTATTTGAGAATCTAGTGTTCCATGACTGGAGCAAACACATAGACATCAGATACCACTTCTTAAGAGATTGTGTTCAGAGGGGAACCATTTGGTTGGAGTACATACAGATAGATGAGCAGGTGGCAGACATTTTCGCCAAGGCACTTTGCAGACAAAGTTTTGTGAAGTTTAGGGATAAGTTGGGGTTGCTACCGAATCCCTTCCTTGTTTAGAGGGAGTGTCAAACTAGCAACAACAAGGAAGGTCTCCCTGCATGCATGTGTTCTTGCATGCAGAAGACTTAAATTAGGAAACCATTTGTATTTAATTTACTTTTCCTAAGTTTACTTTGGAAAATAAATTAAAGTGATCTAAATTAACTTTAGGGAACCACTAGTTAAAGTGAAAGTGAAATTAGGGTTTTTGCTTTACCACTAGTTAAAGTGAAAGTGAAATTAGGGTTTTCGCTTTACCTAAAGTTATAAAAGAGAGATCAATCGGTGGAGAGAACACACACACTTGTATTCTGACATAGACAGGATACAGAGAGAGAGAGAGTCAGACAGAGGTTTAGCTGAGAAGACAGAGGAGCGACAGCAGGATCATCGAGCTTTGTACAGCTGGGACGTACACTCACACAGGAGGGTGTTGAGGTTTAGCTGGGATTTTCCCGGTGATTCTGCCGGGTGCTGGATTCGCCAGGTTTGGGTGAATTTGCAGTGATTGTAAAAGTTCCATATTTTCTCATAATAAAATCTATATCTGACTGTTGCATCGATTTTCCCATCTTCGGTTTCCGGGGGTTTCCATACCCAAAATAATAGTGTCAATATTGTGATGTGATGTTGTGATTCATTTCTCAGTTTTATATTCCGTTGCATACTGTAAAATATATTCATGTGTGGTTATCAGTTGATATTTTGCATGCACTGTTTAGCCCTAGTTGAATATTAAAGGAAAATTTACAAAAGCCTGATTTTTATAGATTTACATGGAAGTTATAACTGACTTCCCTTGATAGTTGAGAACCACTTTCAACACGTCATTTGTAATATTCCAAACTGATATTTTCCTGTTTATGGGTATACCGTAGAATCAAAGAGGAAAGCAAACCCCGAACTTTGCATGCATGCAAATATGTGCCCCAGAAAAATACGGAGATGCTATAAAATAGGAGAAATCAATGCATGTACATACCAGTATATAGATCAAATAAATAAGCTGCTGCTGGGAGCTCGGACGATGTGCTTGCTTTGTCTGTGATCACGGTGACACGGTGTGACGGTGAAATCCTCTGGCTGGATGAATAATCAACCTCCTGGAATAACTGTTGAATGTAACCTGATGATGAACTAGTGCTGAATCTGTATGATCCAACCTGATGATGAACTAGGGCAGATAGATTTCACTGTCGAAATACACCAGTTAGCTGAGCATGCGCTCAACCCCAACTTAGGTCGCCGAGCTCTCCAATTCGACTCCACAAATCAATTATCACATAAGTCCCTTCTTCATTCACTTTATCTTTCTTTTATAACTTTCAACTGCGAAAACCCTAACTTTTGACCTAATTAGGTCAGTTTAACTTCTAATTTGCAGTTGACTTGCATGCATGCGCATGGAGACTTAATCGGGTGCATGCATCATTAAATAATGCTCAAATGTCATGCATGTAGGTGGCCTTTGGCTCTGGTGGCCCTCTTCGACCCAATGGTGATATAATATTGATGCCCTAGATCTTTTGTAGATGGCATCAGTCTTCAGCTGATTCCTTGACTGTCAGTACCCGCTCGAATCCACAGGAATCACATAGGTTAGCGGGTTGGTCCTCAATGTCTAGGCAAAAGAGGACATTACATCATTTAACATCTTTACATCTTCCAAACCTGATGTTTGGCTACCTCCTCATAAATTGAGGATTTTGAAACAATGACGTGGCTCATTTGAGATTTCCAACCAGAGCAATCATGAAGCCTCTCAATAGGTTTCTCAAAGAGATCAACTGAAGACTCCCTGACCTCCTCCCTCTGCTCATCTAAGAGAGATGACTCATGAATTGGGCTTATTTCCATGTCTATAACACTCGGAGGTTCTCTGAACAACTTTCTCAAGGGAGATCACATCTTTACTTTGCAATCCCATCGTGCTAGGGATTGAGGAGCACATTTGGCTCCCTCTCGATCTCTGAACTTAACAATTGTTCCACTCTAGTAAGGAACAAGTCATCAATATCAAATACTTGGTAGGATCTCTTTTGTAAGCAAGTAACTTGACTGACTTTATGCTGACACTTAGGAGGATAACTAATCCTGCATCCTGTGGAGCCTCCTGCAGCCTGCTCCTTCTCTTATCTGAGCACTTAGCTCCCTCTGGAACTATACATTCAACTCTGAACATATTACTTGTCTTTCAGAGTAAGTCATATCATCCACCTCTTGAGGGTCTTGTCAATAAGTGAAATTCAATCCAATAGTCAGCAATCGCCAAAAGTCTAATACAATATCAGTTTCACATGATGACATAGTCTTAGCATCTATCCATATGCTAGACAACTACCTAGATTCTATTAAGAGCATAATATCAGTCACACATATATGCAATATGTCATGAAAGAATGTTTCATCACAAGACATGATAATTTAACAAAAAATCCTCCCTCTTAATTTCTGCCTCCAAGCAGAAGTCGAGTCATGTAAATATCTTTGAATTTTCTGCATTCTAAACCATTGTCTTCTAGTTTTTTTCATGCACCTCTTAATTTCAAAATTTCAAGTGTCATCACACATTGTAACTATATGACCACTATTAATAAATGACCTTTAGTGTAGCTGCTAGGCTTCTTTTCATTTGCATACTCTGATCACATTATTCAACGAATCACAATTCTCTTTAGACTTATAGTGTAAATGAATCAGTTAGAAGATATCAAGATCTAAATAAGTATGCTTCTTACTCACCATACCTGAGCTAAACCTGCTAGATATAATTGACATGCCAATCTCATTATCTCTTATATAAGGCATACTAACAACACTACTGAAATAAACACATCATTTTCTTTAGCTGTCTCAGAAATATTGATTTTAATTCTTGCCAATTAAATCTTGTATAAGGTCATCCAGCTGTTTGTAATGACATCTGAATGATCTACTGTTCATGAAAATAAACATCAGATCTTTACTAGCTTTATCACTTTGATGGCCAATGAACCCTTGTGGCCAGGTTAGATAAAGTTCAAACTTGATGTGGTTTACCAAGAAATCCCTGTAGTCAAGTTGATTAATGTTGAAACCCTTACCTTAAGATCTGTGTAGATTTTGTTAGCCTGGATAACAGAGTTAGCTACACACCGTAAGCTCTAATACCATGTTGAAATTTGGGTTAGGTTAAGGTTTGAGGTAGAAGAATTAAAATATTTGTACTTTAAAGCATAAAAATAAATTTCTAATTTGCTGCTAGAACAAAATAGTACAGCTGAGACAAAACAAGATAAATTAAAAACATAATTTTCATCTCTTTCAACTTTAACACTCCTACAGGTCCTTGTGTTAAAGTTGAAAGCATATATGGGCAATAAACAACAACAATAGTAATTAAGTAGGCTAATGAACAAGTTAAACAAAACTATCAAACAACTTCATTAAAAGAGAAAACTAACAATATTGGTTCAGACTTTCCTTATACTCAGATATCTTTTCCAGATGAGACCTTGTCTTTTGGAGATAAGTCTCTAAGGAACAATGGACATACCTGAGAGAGAGAAGATGGGCATCTGTAGAACAGGGTTAGACAAGTATAGACCTCTGAGTGTTAAACAAAACAGTCCAGAAGTGAGGATGAACCTACAAATTCTTGCTGCAATAATTTACAGGCTTTTGGACTGTCAATATATAATCCAAATATAGGGCCAACCCTTTTTCATGCTGGATGTAGGTCAACATATCCGTACAGTACCAGCCCTTTTTCATGCTGGCCTCTTACAGTTCCAATCATTTTTTATGCTAGATGTACATTTTTGTAGTGCTAGTCCTTTTTCATACTGGATGCCTATCTTTGCATTGCCGGTCCTTTTGCATACTGGATGCATATATCTACAGTGCCAGTCCTTTTTCATATTGGATGCTGGCCTAGATCCATCTAGGACTTCATCATCTTTAGAGCCAGTCCTTTTTCATACTAGATGTGGGCCTAGAACCATCTAGGACTTCATCATCTACAGAGCCAGTACTTTTTCATACTGGATGTAGGCCTAGAACCATCCTACAGAGCCAGTTCTTTTTCATACTGGATGTAGGCCTAGAACTATCTAGGATTTCATCATCTGCAGGGCCAGTCCTTTTTTCATACTGGATGTAGGGAACCATTGGGATTGATCACTCTCTCTTGCGATGGACACCGATTTGCACAACTCCAAGCTTGTCCCAGAAGTACACAAACTTCACTCTCTCCAAAGGCTTGGTCAAGACATCTGCTATCTGCTCATCCGTCGCAACATACTGGAGCTTCACTGCTCCTCTTTGCACCATATCCCAGATATAGTGATACTTGATCTCAATATGCTTTGACTTGTCATGGAACACTGGATTCTTGGACAACTTCACCCAACTCTGTTTGTCGCAAAAGATACAAGTTGCCTCTAACTCGAGATCAAACAAATTTGACAGTAGCTTTCGCAACCATACTGCCTCACAACTTCCTAAACAAGCTGCAATATATTCTGCCTTAGCTATACTCAGTGCTACACTCGTCTGCTTCTTGCTGAACCAAGAAGTCACGCCAGACTTCAAGCTGAAGCAACACCTTGAAGTGCTCTTTCTATCTGTAGCACTACCAACTCAATCAAAGTCAACATATCCTTGCAGGAAGATTCTTTGATTTTTGCATATCTGAGGCCATGCTTGATCGTACCCTTCAGGTACCTCAGCACGTGCTTTGCCGCAACCATGTGAACCTGTCTCGGCTCCACCATGTACTGACTCAAAGTGTTCATCACAAAGCAAATATCTAGCCTCATGTTCGTCAATGACATCAATGAACCAATCATCTGCCTGTAGACTGTGGCATCAATTGTCTCTGAAGTAGGATCTCACAACAACTTCAAGTTCGATGCCATCGGTGTAGCCTTGCAATCCAACATCTTGACCGCATATTTTCCTTGGCTAAGGAAAATCTCCTCTGGATTTTGCCACACCTCTAATCCAAGAATCATGCCAAGATTCTCGAACTCTGAGATCTACTGTAGTCACTCCCTCTGAAGCGGAGCACCATCCTCCCTTTGCATCTTGTACTCTTTGCATCGAGGCATTCTGTACTAGAGTGACTGGTAGTCTCCTTTGCTTTTGTGTATCCATCTATGTCATCTCTCAAGGTTATTGGATACCAAGATCCTCCATCTCGCACTTTGTTGAAACTTCCTTTTGCACCCGATTATGAGCTTCTCGTCCTCTTTAAAAAATTTCTTTACCCCAACCCGGTTTCAGTTTCAGTTTGTAGCACATGGCTTAATGCCCAACCCCATCATGCATGTACATTTAAAATTATTATTTTCACTGAAAAACTTGAAACACATGAGATATTTTTCTACTTTTTAAACTCTGAAATTTTTGTGACAGCCAAACATTTTCAAACTCAGAAAATTATTTCGGCCACATACATGAAAATTAAAGACTGAAATTTTTTGACCAAATGGCCTAGGAAAAATCCCGAAGGGAAAACCTATTCTTCAGAGAGAGTTTATTCTTTTAGGCAAATTAAACAAATTTACAGCAGTACTTATCTCAACCAAAACGCCTTGGTAAATGTGCTAAACAATCACTAAATGGTCTGCTGAAATTTTTTCAGAATTTTTCTCGAAATTCGTGTTGTACAGAATTGTACGGACAGACTGTATGGATCCGTACGGTACGGACTGTACTTTTTAAAAATTTTTCCAAATTTTTTTCTCAATTTTTTTTCTCAAAAACCGTGTTGTACGGACTGCCTGTAATCTGCCTCGTTTTTAGTGTCCAACCTCCTCGATTTCTGTGCTGTACACTGCCTTGAAATTTGTTGTACAGTCTCCTTGGAAAATGTGCCCAATCTCAGTTTTTCTCTCCTTGGAAAGTGTGCCAGAAATTTAATGCTCTCTCTCTTTGTCTTTGGTTTGAAATCTCGTCAAACCCTTGTCTTCTTCTTCTTGCTCTCTCCTCTCCAAAAATATCTTTTGTGAAAGTGAACAATGAATTAGATTTGCCTTTTCCAAGCCCTTTTTGTTTGAGTAACTTCCATCTCCAAATCAATGGCCTAGATTAAAAGCCAACTAAATGAGATCAAGGGCCCATCTCATTTTCTCATTAATTTTTTTTTTTAAATATTAAATGAGAATTAATGCACGCTCACCTTTTAATCTCATAAAGTCACTTTTAAATAATTTTAATAACTCAAACACTCATTAAAATGTCACTTTATTAAAAAAGTCATTCTCACATTTTAAATAGGCTAGGGACCACTTTTTAAAGAGTCTTTGTCCACCCCAATGGTGAACAAACACTTCCTAGGTAACTTTTCAACACTCTGTGGCTTCCATCTTCGACCTTGTAGCAAAGGTTGAGATCTCCATCACTCTAGGTGATCCTCAAGCTCCTCATGTAACTAGATGTGCTTTCCCATGGGTGCCTTCTAATCCTGTGCAAAGCCTTCTGCGCACATGTGGTTCTTTGTAGAGAGTCCTAAGTTTTGAAGGTTGCTTGATATGCACTTCTACTTCATTAAAGAAGTGTGTCTGGTCAATGGAGCAAACGTCTTGCCATAATCGACTTCCTCTTTCTATGTGAAACCACTAACCTTTGCTTTGTATTTCTCGATGTTGTCGTCTGCTACATCCTTGATCTTGTAGATCCTCTTGGAAGACACTATAGACTTCCCTTTAGGTCTCAGAACCTCATCATTTTTCATGATCTACTGGTATTCTTTGATCATAGCATCCTTCCACTTTTTCTTCTTGGCTACTTCTTCATAGCTGGAAGGCTCTACATCAACGATGTCATGCATTAGTGCCACATAACTAGAGTATGTTCGAGGCTTCTTACTTTCTCTGGAAGTCCCGTCTGGAACACCATACTTTTCTTCATCTTGGATGATCTCTCGTGCCCAAGTTGTTCTTCTCTTGTGGTGTTTGCCTATTGGGGTGGATCTACAAGTCTCTGTGGTTTGGTCATCTCATGATCATCATGTTTTTTGGAAGTCTCCTCTTCTATATCTGTGCCTCTGACTCTGGGAGCTTTAGGTTCTTCGTTATGTCCTTTATCTGAGTAAATATGTTTTGAGTGTTGTGGTTGAACCGTCGTCACTTGTTCTTCGAAACAAACCTCATCATACTCTTCTTGTAGGTGTTTGAATACGATCCTTCCTACAAGTCAAATTCAATTGCATGATTAGAAACATTTCATATATTTCAAAAACATATTACTAATGACAAATTCTTATGTATAAAGACATATGTCACATTCATGCAACTATCTTAGCCAATGCTACAACACAACATTCATCCATATCCCGTATACATATGGTAGCTTTCTAGATGCCATCCATCTCTACCAGAACATAATTAAGAGCGTGCACTACTCTAAACATGTCAGCAAAGAGGTTTCATTCTAGATAAGTAGCAATGGAATGTTGTACAACACCATAGGCCACTTACCTTAGTAGTATACTGTTCATTAATGCAAACACTCAAACATGCATGATATATTTCCTCAATCTAGGAACACAAATATGTACACAACTAAACAATATCACTTAATCAACGGGATATACAGGAAGTGACCATTCACATACTTATCTTTGTTTGTTTGTTTGGTGGACTCCCTCTTGATCCTTGTCTTCTTGCAGGCACTACTGGAGTCTCTGATAGTGTGCTCCACTCCATCATCTGATTCTGAGGACCTGTTTCTGTCTTGCTCATGATCGACAATGCTGAGCAAGTCTTTTGCACCATAGATCACAAGGGACAGTGTACTAGTTGTGAGTGTCCCTTCTTCTTCATTCACCACTGCATCCCTTCTTATCCAAATAAGAGGTTCTTCTTCAAATCAGGTCAATAGAGCATGCATGATCTTCATCATCATGGGTTGAGTCCTTAAAGTACATATTCGTCATCACTTGAGGAATCTTCTTTTGTTCTTTTCCTTTCTGGTTCATCCTCTTTAGCAATGTGAGCATGATGCCTCTTCTTGTTTGTCCTAGTGGATCCTTTGTTTTTGGGGCAATCTTTAGCAAAGTGGCCTTTTTCATCACATGTGAAACATCTAAGATTGAAGTAGTGCCTTTGAGATCTATGATTCTTTTGGAATCTTTTAGGCCTTTTGTGAGCGCGATCCTCCCTCTTGCTTCTATCCTTCTTTGCATGAGTTGTTAGGGCTTGATCATCATCTGCCCCCATCTTCTCTTCTGTCGACACTAATCGAGTTTCTTCTTGGGTGCATTTCTCCCACAATCTGTTGAACTTGATTAGCTTCTTCCTGGCGCATATCCCTTGGATGAATGAGTCCCATGATCTTGGGAGACCATTCAAAGTAGTCATCATGATCTCTCGTTCTTCGACATTTTCTTCAATGGCCTCAAGTTGTTCTTTGATTTGAGAGACCCTTGTGAAATAAGATTGGATGGTTTATGAGTGTTGGATCTTCACATTCTTGAGTTGATTCCTCAAAGTGATCTTCTAGTTGATGTTCTTTCCTTCAAATAGTTTGATCAAAGCATCAAACATCTGCTTGGGTGTCTCAATGATGAGACATGAGGAATGAGATGATCCTTGATGGAGTCCACAATAATCCTTTTGGCTTTGATCATGTTCTTCTTGTGAGTTGCTTTAGCCTCTTCTCTCTTTGGTTCTGGAACCTCTGCAGTGACATACTTGTCCAAGTCATTCTCTTCTAGGATAAGAGAAATTCTATACTTCCATGCTCGAAAGTTCTCAGTTCCTTCTAGCTTGTCCTAAGGCTTGGTGCGATTCATCATTCTGATATGAGAACCTCAAAAGGAAATAACAAAGAATCAGATCTTACCAATTTGAAATGCCCAAACTGCTCCTTGAACTGCAGCACCTAGAGTTCGACAGAGAAAACCTAATTTTTCAAACTTGGAATCTTGAAATTCTGCTTGATAGATAGATGTTCCTCCTCAAGGCAAGTTGTCCTATGGTGTCCTTTTTTCGGATTGGTGGATGGAAGTTCCAAAAATATGATGCCCTAGTTTCTTCCCGCAGTGTCCTGCAGTAAAAAATTGAAACTTCTTCTAACTGGAATCTGCTTCCACCAAAAGATGCGCCTCCTTGAGGCGAGTTGGCTTGGCCTTCTTTTCCAGACAATTTGGGGAGAAAAGTGCTAGAACTTAGAAGCCCTGTTTTCCGCAGCTGTAACTAGCCTTCTTTCAGGGTGGCTTTGATACCATGTTAGAGTTTGCACTTTAATTCAAATATGTTAGATCTATAATCTAATGCAATAGGATCACTGAAAGATAGACAAGCACAACACTAAAGAGACACAAAGATTTTATCCTAGGAAAACCCTCTCTCGAGAAAAACCCAACAACTTCTTCAGTTTAGATTTGTCACTTAGTACAATGTCAAACAAAGATAGAAAAGCCAAGGGATAAGATAACTTCTGCAACTTCTTATTCTTCCCAATGAACTTGTCTTTCTCTTCCTTGAAGCGAGCTTGCTTGTGTTTTTTGTGTGTCTAAATGAGGGAGGGCGACTCCCTACTTATACTCTTTAATGTGGGTGACCTTTTACCCCAACAGGGCCGACTTCCTAACCTCACTGGGCCGACTTCTCTTAGGGAGACTAAGTATAATAATAACATCTTCGAACGAAGGAATAACATCTCCGAAGAAGGTACAATAACAATAAGATTTCAATAAAAAAAATGAAGAATATCTTTTGAAGTTACATTTACAACAACATAGTCTAGCAGCTAGTAGGAGGTCACGACCTGCTTCAAACATCAGCAAGGAGGTCACGACTTAGATCAAACAACAACAACAAGGTAGCGACAACCCTAGATTGCTGAGGGAGAGGTGACGACAGCTCCAAAATAGCAATAGCAAATAGGACAAGAAGATGGCGGCCTTAACAAGGCTTAGATAAGGTAGCAGCCCACAAGAATAGCAACAAAACCCTAGACGTCATTCCAAGAAGTTGCAGTAAACTTTAAGAGCATATAATGAATCAAATCTCCAACTTTCTCTTGTCAAGACACTCTCAAGAAATGAAGTTTATACTTTTATTTATAGTCTTGACATGTCTTCTAAAAGGGTCACCCAACTAACCCTAGCTTTTATGATAGTTACCAAACAAACATAAGATAAAGTTAAGTTGACTTAGCATAGGATACCAATGGTCAAGTGGTCATACAAAATAAAACAATAAGGTTAAGTCATCATGGGAAAAGGGTCAAGGTACCACAGCCAAGATGGGCGCTAGGATTTATAGGGAAACATAAGCCCACAAGTTAACAAGAGGGGTCACATCAAGGTGAGAAGACAACCCTCTCACCCCCAAGACCAAGGTGTACCATCAAGGTGGGAAAACAACCCTTTTACCCACAAGACCAAGGTGTGCCAATAAGGTGGGGAAACAACCCTTTTACCCACAAGACCAAGGTGTAGCAAACTTTTATCTTCTCTCTCAAGGTTGTCCACATGGGGTCCATACAATAACTGTGAGTTTTATCATCACCGTATAAGGAAGGTCCAAATTGGATGATGTGATCCTCTGGACCTCCACACTGCTCCTAAAGGTCAAGTGCTAATAACATCATCAAGGGGTGGCCAGTCCCTTGAGAAACAACCTAGAAATAACCATTTAGGAGAAGAGGACATCACACATCATCATCTTGGTCAATTGACCAAGATCTACCTGGTTAACTGACCAGGTATGTACCTGCAAGAACTGCTTGGTTCCAGACCGAGAAGTCTCTGTCTCAACCTGCATGATCTGCTTAGTCCTCGTGACCGAGAAGTTGTCTTGTCTTAGACCAGAATACCCTAGAGACATATACGGGCCCTAGCCACATGTTAGGGACTTTGCTATGGCATCAACCTACTTGGTCCCAGACCAAGAACCCCAGGAGACTGTTGGGCGCCCTAAGTTACCTTCTAGGGACTTACTTGCCTGGTTAAGTGACCAGTGTTGATTTTTTTACCTAGAGAAGTGTTTGTTCACTCATGCCTTGGGGTGGACAAGGACACTGTAAATGTGGTCCCTTGCCATATTAAAAGGTGAGAATGACTTTATGATAAAGTGACCTTTTAATTAAATGTTTGAGTTTATAATTTTAAAGTGACTTTATGAGCATTAATGAGGGGGAGTATTAAAGTCTCATTATTATTTAAAAAGTGATTTTTATAATGAGGAAATGAGATGAGCCATTGATCTCATGGAGTTGGTTTTTAATTCTAGCCTTTGATCTAAAGGAGGAAGTTAACCAAACAAAAAGGGAGAGGGAAAGGCAAATTGAATTCATTGTTCACTTCCAAGAGAGATTTTTGAGAGAGAGAGAGCAAGAGAAACCCAAAGAGAAACCCAAAGAGAAACCCTTGCAAAATTTTTCCAGAACCAGGAAGAAGAGAAAGGGCATGAATTTTGAGACAACAGTACCAATAGAGTGGCACGGATCTCGAGGCAGTCGTACAACACTTAATGCAACTGTACATAAATTAATGCATGGCGTACAATGACCGTACAACACAACTTTTGAGGAGAGAGAAGGCATAGAGTTTGAGGCAGTTTGCACAAAAATTGAGGTAGTCGTACAACATTTATTGTTGTTTGTACAGTGACTGTACAACACGAATTTTGAGGCAGGGTTTTGCACAGAAATCGAGGCAGTTGTACAGTCACACGGGTGGTAGATTTCATGGGTTCTGTACAACAGTTTCTGGGTGTTTTTGATGGCACGTTTCGAGATGAAAAGAGATAAGTACTGCTGTAATTTTGCTGAATAATAGTCTCTGAAGAAAAATAAAATCTCTCTGCAAATAGGTTTTCCCTTTGGGGTTTTTCCTGGACTAAGTTGACCAAAAATCTAAGTGTTAAAATTTCATGTGTGTTGCTAAAAATTAAATTCTTGAGTAAGAGTTTAGGGCTGCCTTTAATTTTCAGAATTCAAAAAAAGAGAAAATCTCGTGTTTTATGTTTTTAGTACAAAATTATTAAATTTTTATGTGTATGCTAACCTTGGGGTTTGGGCATTAAACAATGAAAAACTGAAGCTGGAACCGGGTTGGGGTTTTGAAAAATTTTCATGGTATCAGAGCTGAGTGAAGAATGAAAATTTGGACACAAACATAAATTTCAGATGGGGAGGAATAAGGGAAAACAGGGTTGAGTAGAAAATAGATACTTGAATCTTTTTAAAGTCATGGCTACCGGTCTTAGGATAGAAGATATGTTGGATGGGGTTGGAAATTTCAGTCCTTGAAAGGCTAGAATAGTGCTGATTTTACAAGATGGTGAACTATGGGTTATAGTGAAAAACACTACTACAAATCCAGTGACTGTTACCGCAGATGCAGTGGCTAAGCCGCATTCGTCAAGAGGGATATAAAGGCCAAAAGAATCCTTCTTGATGCAATAAAATACCATGTGATTCCGCACATTTCAGGTAAAGATCATGCTCATCAAATGTGGACTTCTTTAACTAACTTATATTAATGTTCCAATGAAAATCAGAAGATGGTATTAAGGGAGAAGTTAAAGAGCATTTACATGAACAAGGGTGAGAATATGACCTCTTACCTCACCAGGATTACACAGATTCGTGATGAGCTTGGAGCAATATTGGAGGTGATACAGAGTGCTGAGTTGGTGCGTACAACCTTGAATGGTGTTGCAAAGCCATGGGCTGTATTTGTGGAGTTAGTGGTTGCTCGTGAGCACATGCCTTCATGGGATTGTCTTTGGGATGATTTCATACAGGAGGAGACACGTAGAGGATATGTATAGGAAAGTGCATCTCATAGTAAGGATGGTGAGGAGAATGCACCATTAACAACAAAGGGAAAGAAGAAAAAGTTCAAGAAGGGTTCCAAGGGTGGAACCAAGCAGCAGGATGGAGAGAAGAAAGACATGAGCAAAGTGAAATGCTTTGCTTTTCAGAAGCTTGGGCACTATGCTGGACAGTGCTCAAACAAGAAGAAGAAGAAACAACAAACAACAACTTCAACAGAGATTGATGAGTACGCTGCTAGATTTTAGAGAGATTTCTCTCTCTTTGTTGGTGCTTGTGTAGAGAGAGCATCATCCATCACCAACAGGGACTTTGAGGGTCACATGGAGCATTCCATGATTGTTGGGCATTCGTTGAGTGTTTCCACTACTTCCTCCACTTGGTACATTGATAGTGGAGCTTCGAGTCACATTATAGGTGATCGAGACATGTTCATTGAGATTTCAGAGACAGACTTGGAGTTGGAGGTTGTATTGGGCGATGATACAATAGTGAGAGCAGTTGGGCGTGGGACAGTTTGCTTTGACAGGGAGTCCATGCAGCCTATGTTTCTGAGGGATGTCTTGTATGTCCCTAGGATGAAGAAGAATCTTGTATCAATTTCCACAATCGAGGACAGAGGCCTTTGGGTATATGTCCTAGATAGGAAAGTTCACATCTTTCCCAAAGCAGAGGGTCCATTTGCTTCATATGCGATTGGAGTCAGATGCGGGAAACTATACAAGCTTTTCTTCCAGCCACATCATGCACTGTCACACACTCAGAGCAACAATGAGTTGTGTGAGTTATGGCACAGGAGGATGGCCCACCTTAATCATTCAACTTTGAGGATGCTGAGAGACATGACTACAAGTTTGCCAAATTTCAACACAGAGCAGAGTGGTGTATGCAGAGGGTGTGCTTTGGGAAAGTACACCAAGACTTCTTTTCCGAGCAATGATAGCAGATCAGAGGGAGTGCTTGAGTTGATTCATCCAGATTTATGTGGTCCCATGTCTTCTGGTTCGTCGACAGGTTTTGAGTATTACATTACATTCATCGATGACTTTTCCAAGAAGACCTGGATCTATTTCCTTAGAAGCAAGAGATCAGAGGAAGTCTTGCTTCGGTATTAAGAGTTCAAAGCTCTTGTGGAGAACCAGACAGGAAAGAAGATCAAGGTACTTCGATCAGATAATGGGGGTGAGTATACTTCCCATGCATTTGATGAGTTTTGTAGACAGGAGGGGATCAAGAGACAGTTGACAGTACCTTACACTCCACAATAGAATGGAGTGGCTGAAAGGAAGAACCGCTCGATTATGGGTGCAGCTAGAGCCATGCTGCATGATCAAAGTCTTCCTTTCTTTGTATGGGTAGAGGCCTGTAATATCGTTGTTTCTGTGCAGAATAGTAGTCCGCACCGTGCCTTGGGGTGCAAAACTCCTGAGGAGATGTTCACCAGGAAGATGCCTGAGATAGGCCACTTCCGCATCTTTGGATGTCTTACATACTCACATGTCCCTTTTGAGAAGAGAACAAAGTTGGAGGCTACTAGAGAGAGGGGTATTTTTGTTGGATATGACGAGACTTCGAAGGCTTTCTGCATTTACCTTCCTACACAAAGGAAAGTTTTGGTGAGGAGGGAGGTGATATTTGAAGAGGAGCGAGCCTTCAGAAGATCTCAAGATTCTGAGATAGAGGAGCAGCAAAGTACTCCACAGGTGACAGCATCACAGAGTTCAGCGAGTCAGGGCACAAGGTCACAGGTTTCAGGAGTGACTGGGTCAAAGGTGATAGGTCCATCAGTTTCAGAGACTCAGTCTACGGGGACTTCTGGTATAGGAATAGGTTCACGGATCACAGGTTACACCTTCAGGTGATTCAGATGCACTTGGTACAGGTTCAAGTTCACCAGGGACAGGATCTCAGACCGTTGGTACTTCTTCAGGGAGACATTTGTTTGATGAGGATGTAGAGGAGGGTCTGTGACAGGATGCTTCTTCCAAGAAGAGAAAGCCAAGTTGGCTTAGGGAGCTTGTGAAGGAAGCAGAGGAGCCTGGCAGACCACCCAGGAGGGAGGTCAGAGAGAGAAAGGCACCTGAGAGATTTTCCAGCTACATGGCACGGGTGACTAGCTTGTGTGAGTCCGAGCCTACTACTTATGAGGAGGCTTCCTTACACCAGGTTTGGAGAGATGCCATGATGGAAGAGTACAATTCCATCATGAAGAATGGGGTGTGGGAAGTTGATCCAAGACCAGAAGGGAAGTCAGTTGTGACTTCCAAGTGGCTCTACAAAATCAAGCATGTTGCAAATGGCAACATCGAAAAGTACAAAGCTCGATTTGCAGCGCGTGGGTTCTCACAGATAGAGGGAGTTGATTATGATGAGACCTTTGCGTCGGTTGCCAGATTTTCTTCGATTAGACCAATAATCTCCATCGTGGCAGAGATGGGTTGGAGGATCCATCCGATGGATGTGAAGACGACTTTTCTCAACGGTCTTCTATAGGAGGAGGTATATTTGGAGTAGCCACAGGGCTTTGAAATTTATGAGAGAGATTCTCATGTATGAAGGCTGAAAAAGGCCTTGTATGGTCTGAAGCAAGCCCCTCGGGCTTGGTACTCGAGGATTGATTCCTATTTGCTTTCGATTGGGTTTCAGAAGAGTGAGGCTGATCCCAACCTTTACTACATTGTGGTTGGTGGTGTTCCGCTCATTCTTCTGCTGTATGTTGATGACTTGTTCATAACTGGAGGAGAGCACTTGATTGATGCATGCAAGAAGGATATTGCTTCGGAGTTTGAGATGACCGACCTTGGGTTGATGCACTACTATCTAGGCATGGAGGTATGGCAAGATGATGGACATGTTTTCCCGGGGCAAGAGAAATATGCTGCAGATGTTCTGAGGAGATTTCAGATGGAGGACTGCAGACCTATGTCTACACCCATGATCACCAACTGAAAGAAGCTTCATGCTTATGAGGGAGAGTTGGTTGATCTTACTTTGTTTCGTTAGCTCATTGGTTTGTTGATGTATTTGGTCAACACCAGACCAGATATGAGTTTTGCAGTGAACACTTTCAGTCAGTTCATGGTGGAGCCGAGGAGATTGCATTGGGTAGCTGCAAAACATATTTTGAGACTATGGTCTAGACTACAAGAGGTCAGGTGGAGTGGATTTGGTTGGCTTCACGGATTCAGATTGGGCAGGCAGTGCTTCGGATCAAAAGCGAACTTCTTGTTGTTGTTTCAGGTTGGGCTCGGCTGTTATGTCGTGGTTCAGCCAGAAGCAAAAGTCTGTTGCTTTAAGTTCTGTAGAGGCCGAGTACATGGCAACCAATCGGGCTAGTTGCAAGGCATTGTGGCTTCGCAAGTTCATGGTTGATTTATTTGGTCAGGAGTTGAGGCCTACTATCATTCACTATGACAATCAGAATTGCATCAGGGTTTTTGAGAATCCAGTGTTTCATGACAGGTCAAAACACATTGAGATCATATACCACTTCATTAGAGATTCTGTTCAGAGAGGAGCTGTTGAGCTACAGTACATTTCTACAATTGAACATGTGGCAGATATTCTCACGAAGTCTTTAGGAAGAGGAAAGCACATACATTTCAGAGACAAGATGGGAGTGGTGGAAAACACCTTCCTTGGTAAGAGGAAGTGTTGATTTTTTTACCTAGGGAAGTGTTTGTTCACTCATGCCTTGGGGTGGACAAGGACACTTTAAATGTGGTCCCTAGCCATATTAAAAGGTGAGAATGACTTTATGATAAAGTGACCTTTTAATTATATGTTTGAGTTTATAATTTTAAAGTGACTTTATGAGCATTAATGAGGGTGAGTATTAAAGTCTCATTATTATTTAAAAAGTGATTTTTTTAACGAGGAAATGAGATGAGCCATTGATCTCATGGAGTTGGTTTTTAATTCTAGGCTTTGTTCTTACGGAGGAAGTTACTCAAACAAAAAGGGAGAGGGAAAGGCAAATTAAATTCATTGTTCACTTTCAAGAGAGATTTTTGAGAGAGAGAGAGAACAAGAGAAAACTAGAGAGAAACCCTTGCAAAATTTTTCCAGAACCAAGAAGAAGAGAAAGGGCACGAATTTCAAGACAACAATACCAACAAAGTGGCACGAATCTCGAGGAAGCCGCACAACAATTAGTGCAGCCATACAACAATTAATGTAGAACGTACAACACTGTTTTTGAGGAGAGAGAACGCATAGATTTTGAGGCAGTTTGCACAGAAATCGAGGCAGTCGTACAACATTTATTGATGTACATACTGTGACCGTACAATATGAATTTTGAGACAGGTTTTTGCACAAAAATCGAGGCAGCCGTACAGTCACACGTGTGGCTGATTTTTTCTTGGAATTCGTACAACAGTTTCTGGGTGTTTTTGATGGCACGTTTTTCGAGATGAAAAGAGATAAGTACTGCTGTAATTTTGCTGAATAATTGTCTCTGAAGAAATAATAAAATATCTCTGCAAACAGGTTTTCCCTTCGGGGTTTTTCCTAGGCCAAGCTGGCCAAAAATCTGAGTGTTAAAATTTCATGTGTGTGGCTAAAAATTAAATTTCTGAGTAAGAGTTTAGGGCTGCCTTTAATTTTCAGAATTCAAAAGAAAGAGAAAATCTCATGTGTTTTATGTTTTTCAGTACAAAATTACTAAAGTTTTGTGTATGCTAACCTTGGGGTTTGGGCATTAAGCAATGAAAAACTGAAACTGGATCTGGGTTGGGGTTTTGAAAAATTTTCAACAAGGATCCCTAGTTAATTGACCAGGGTACCATCCTCACTGAGAATGGTTCTTGCAGCTGCATCAACTTTAACATTTAGTAGCCCAACAAATGATATCCAATATCCCTTTCAAATCTTCAACATTCCAATCCTGGAATCTCCAAACAACACAAGGGATTCCAAACTGAGCAATGACAAAAGAGAGGCTAGATGGTCCAAAGAAAAGCACGGTGGACTGAAACGCTTGATGATTACAAAAATTAGCTTGCCTTCTCCATGAATGAAATTGCACACATTCACAGACCTGAGAATCCTCTTGCAGACCTAAAAGTTCTTCAATATTTTTGGGCAATATTAGCTTCTTTGACAACTTGACTTTGACCTGAGATTGAAACCACGGAGCTTGGAATTTCTTACCTAGTGAAAGTAGTGAGGCCTCATGCTAACCAAGAGGACCTCCGTTTGAAATGAGGAATAAAGCCTGCGAACAGGGTTTGAGCTTATCTTGGAGACCTCTAAGACAATGGAGCATGCTTAAGTACCTTTATACAACTCTTTCCCGGTGAACAACGAGAGCTGAGTCCCATATTCGTTGCGAATGTTCTGGAGGAACATAATATCAATCAACTTGGAGTTTAAGTCTTCCTAGCTCACGCTTGTGTGAGCAAGATTGTGATCCCTGTGTGTAGTTCGGATAGTACATAATGGAAGGATGAGAATTGAATGTTGGCACTTAAAGTCTTAAACAATTCATGCATTGGATACATTAGGGGATGTGGCTCAATGATATAACCCCATTTTTTTGAAGAGTCCCTTCAATGCTCCTAGCAACATTATTTGCTCTTGCATATGCCTTTTGATTGTGATGGCAAAGAACATGGAAGAAGGGAATATTGTTGACTTTCTTGATCTTCATTGTCCATTGAGTAAGAGTGATATTCTTTCGAGGGGAGGAACTTTGCACCGGCTTGATCATAATCTCAGAGTCCTTAATCACTATGAGACGGTCTAGATTGAGCAAATGAGCTTGAAGAAGGCCTTGGTAAAGAGCTGCAGCTTTCGCTTGGTTATTAGTGGTCTTTCCTAATCCCCTTTCATAAAAGAGTTCTTCATTTCCATCGGTATCGAGTATGACCCCCCTGTGCCCGCCACACCTTACGTCTATATTGATACTAGAATAGCCTTTGATGACACAATACTTCATGAATCATGAATGTAAGCCATTTTCTCTTCTTAGGGTTGATCTTCGGGCCTTATGAGGCTGGAGGGCTTCAGGTTGTCCAATTTCTTTAGACTTTATAGGTGTATAGGGCTCATGTTGTCAAGGGTATCTTTGGACTTCATAGGTGTATAGGGTTCATGTTGTGAAGGGTGTTTTAAAATTCTTCAGCACATGGTAACCGTCCTAGTTTGATTTCGAACCTACCTACTTTACATAAAACTGAAATCTCTATCAAAACTGCGTTTGATTTTTACTAGGAAATGAAACACACGAATAATGTAACAAGTATAGAGATCTGAAACTCAAATCACATCACTGTTAATTACTCTTGAAAACAAGAAATATACAAAAAACTACAAACTCTACCTCTCAACTATTGCCTCCCTACTTTGAAAAACTGAACGAATAAAAGTTTAAAATCTATACCCCTGCCTTCTCCTTAATAGACTAGGAGGTGCAACGAATGGACGCATGCACAACAACACCTCAATTGAAATAAACCCTAGATCTATTCCTGATATTGGATTAGCTCCCTCAGTCTGCAAGAAATAACTATTCCTAGGCCCACTCAAGGAGAGTGCAGGTATGCATGCATGCATCTCTCTCTTCTAGGGATCTGTGCCCCAACTATTATTGGAAATTTTCCACATGCAAAGTGCTTTAGTTAATTGTGCATGCAACTACTAACTAAAGCAAACTCATAAATGCTTTGCCTACAATTGTAGAGAAAGAACCTATCTGAATTTTGTCCAACCATCTATCCTGTGATAATAAAGACACGCAATTGTGTGCCAAGTCTGAAAAATACTTTGTGAACCGTTGATGCTACATCAATGGACGAACAAACCAATCTAGATTCCACCTCATAATGTACTCATGAACCATTGATGCTGAGTGGTAAACCTTGTAACATTGAGCTCACCCTTAATGACATGAATATGCACTATAGATTAACTCTTAGATTTATAAGATCAAATCCCATGCTAACAAGACCTATGCTTGTTGCTTGGGAAAGCAACCTTGGCATGCTTGCCAAGTGCACACCATTTGCATACTCTTTATTGTTGAATGTTGAACTCTGGAAGATGTGACAATCTCCCTTAAAATAGGCAATGCACTATGATGAAGGTGCCCCATCCTCTTGTGCTACAACTCACATAGGTTGTCTATGTTATGAGCTAGGGCTTTGACAGTTTCACCTTTTAACTTGTATAAGTTGCTTTCCCTAACCTCAATCACCGAAGCTGATTCCGAGCTAGACTCCATTGGTCTTATAAGGACTTGTTGGTTCTTGAACTCCATTGCAAAGCCCTTAACTTCCATGACCAAAATTGAAAGCGGATTTTTCCCGAGTTTTGGAGCAAACAACAAATCATCAAAGTCTGAGTTTTGGAATTACCTAATTAGAACTAGAAGGAAATGGTACCAACGCTTGCTATTGGATACTTGGCATCATCACCAAGCTTGACTTAAATTCCAAAGACGTGCTCTTTTAGACTTGAAATAACTCCAGGGTTGATGTCATATGCCTAGAAGCTCAACTGTCCACATACCAAGCGTATCTTGGAACTGTGCTCATAGAAAGGCACGATACCATTGAGATATCCTTCTTGAACTTGGAGGCAAATTCGTTCATCAAAGTTTTAGTAGAGGTTGCTACCTAATTTTGTTTTGCTTCCCTTTACTCTTCTTCTTGTTTGGACACTCTGATGCATAATGGCCATGCTTACGACATATGAAGCACTTGATTTTACTCAACTCCTTCCCAGGCTGGGGGGTTGACTCTTCACTCTTTACCTTACTCTTGTTGGGCCTTTTACCTCTGTCTTTCTTTGTTTGACCAAATAGGGCATGATCACTGTCACCTCCTTGCTTGTTGTCTTTTGACTCTATTCGAGTCTCCTTCTAGATATAGTCATCCCATAGTATTTCAAATGAGGGAAGATTCTACCAAGCACAAACAATGTACAATGTTTTCCATTGAGATGAGAGCCCATTCATTTCTTGATTCATTAGCTCTTTGTCTTCAATCTTTTCTCAACTGCTGCAAGTTGATCACAAATCTACATGACCTTCATCATGGAATTGGTAGCTATGTTAGATTTGGTCATCTCTACTGATCAGAGTGTTAAAGATAATACAACTGCGAGACCCATTCTCAAGGAGGATGGTACCCTAGTCAGTTAACTGGGGTCAATTAACCAAGCAGAGTAAGTTCCTAGAAGGTACCCTAGGGCCCCCAATAGTCTCCTGGGGTTCTCAGTCTAGGACCAAGCAATTGGATGCCATGGTAAAGTCCCTAGCATGTGGCTAGGGACACTATGTGTCTAGGGTATTCTAGTCTAGGACCAGACATTGTTTTGGTCACAAGGACCAAGTAGATCCTGCAAGTCGAGACAGTGACTTCCTGGTCTAGGACCAGGTAAATTCTTGGTCTGGGACTAGGTAGATTCTTGGTCTAGGATCGAGTAGTTCCTGCAGGTATATACCTGGTCAGCTAACCAGGTGAATCTTGGTCAGTTGACCAAGATGATGATGTGTGGTGTCCTCTTCTCTTAAAATGGTTATGGTTAGGTTATTTCTCAAGGGACTAGCTACCCCTTAATGATGTCCCTAGTACTTGACCTTTAGGAGCAATCAGGAGGACCAGAGGATCACATCATCTAGTTTGGACCTTCCTTATACCGTGATGATAAAAACTTACAGTTGTTGTAGGGAACACTTATGGACTATGTACCCTGAGAGAGAAGATAAAAGTTTTGTACACCTTGGTCTTGTGGATAAAAGGGCTGTTCTCCCACCTTAATTGGTACACCTTGGTCTTGTGGGTGTAGGGGTTGTTTTCCCACTTTGTTGTGACCCCTCTAGTTGACTTGTTGGTCCTTATGTTAGTGACCCCTCCTAGTTTGGTACCTTGACCCTTTTGTTATGATGACTCACCTTCTTGTTATAACGTCTTGAGCTTGGTACCCTATCCCAAGTTAACTTAACATTATTTTATGTTATGTTTGGTATCTCTCCTAAAAGCTAGGGTTAGTTGAGAGACCCTTTTAGAAAACATGTCAAGATTATAAATTAAAGCCTTGAACTTCATTTTAAGTGTGTCTTGACAAGAGAATATTGGAGATCTGATTCTATGACTGCTCTAAGAGTTTGTTGCTGCTCCTTTCCTTGACGTCTAGGGTTTGCTACTGCACTTTAGCTTGACGTCTAGGGTTTTGTTGCTGATCTTTCCCTGTTAGTGCTGCCGCCTTATTATCTAAGCCTTTGATGCTTGTCCAAATGTTGCCTAGGTTTGCTGCTGCTATTTGTAGTGGGTCGTGACCCTTCTTCTGTCTACTAGGGTGCTGTAGAATCTAGCCATGACCTTATTGGGGCCGGAGCTAGCCATGACCTTGTTGGGCTTCTTGGAGCTGGGCCGAGACCCTTGTGGGCTGCCTAGAGCTAAGCCGTGACCTCCTGTTGGACTGTTAGGTTGGGCATGACCTCTTTGAGCGCTGATAAGACTGAGTCATGACCTCCTAAGCTGAGCCGTGAACTTCTTGATGCTTCTTGGGTTGGGCTGTGACCTGCGTGACCCTTCCTGGACTGGGTTGTGACCTCTTGGGATGCTATTTGTGGTTTGCTAGCTGTTTTGATGTCTGAGTTGTGGATATGTTCTTGCTGGTGCCTACTGTGACCTCCTTTGAGTCTGCTAGGGCTGCCATGGTTCTTGGTTAATTTACTGTAGCAGGCCCAACCTGTTTATAGGGTTCTTTTACCTCTTTTCATCCTCTTTGAGGCTGCTACAACTGTGCTTATTTGTGCCTGTCCTTGTATATGAGCTGGCACAGTTTGGGGACGCTAGTGTATGGTTTGAGGCCGCCTTTGCACATCTGATAGGTGCTGCTATTTGGATTTTATACGACTGTCCTGTAGACTGTCATTTATTGTAGCAAGGGTTTGAAGATTCATCCTCACTTCTGGACTGTTTTGGTTAATTCTCAGAGGTCTGTACTTGTCTAACTGTGTTCTACAGTTACCCATCTTCTCTCTTTCAGGTATGTCCACTGTTTCTTAGAGATTTGTCTTCAAAAGACAAGGTCTGATCTGGAAAATATATCCTAGTATAAGGAAGGTCTGATGTTTTCTCTTTTACTGATGTTGTTAGATAGTTTTGTGTAACTTGTTCATTAGCCTATATTATTACTGCTGTTATTTAATGTTACTGCATATTTCAACTTTAACACATGGACCCGTGGGAGTGTTAAAGTTGAAAGAGATGAAAAGTATACTTTACATTTTTCTAATCTAGTTACAGCTGTACTATTGTGTTTCTAGTAATGTTTTAATGCATTAAAATACAAGTTCTTTACTTTTATGCTCCTAACCCTAACTTAACCCAATTTAAGTCTATTATGCAATATCATCTTCCTATTGATGTTCTCACTCCAATAAAGGCTAATCAAAGCATCAAACATCTCCATCATTGTCTTCTCAAATATGTAGAAATTTGACAAAAAATCAGACTTTTGTCAAACACTTAGTTAAACCCAGATTTCAGACTTTAACTTTCATTAAGTAAAAATACTTCACATGCATAAAACCCAACAACCATGAATCTAAAACACTGAAAAACTAAGTCTATAGCAGTGGAAAAGAATATAAAACAACAGATTGATGAATCCATTAAACAACAAAAAATTTGGTCAAAATGACCCTGGAAATTTTATTCCGGCATTTTTCAGGTAAAATATTAATTTATAGCAGCATTTAATGACTGTACTAGTGCCTTGATTTCCGTGCAGCACCTCGATTTCTGTTCCCAACTGACAGTACGGCCTCCACAACAACAACCCATCTCGAAACTCATGCCCAACTCTTACAAAAAACATGCCCAATCAATCCGTACACTGTATGGCCTTTTCGAAATTCGTGCCCAACAAGTACAGTATGGACTGTATTGTACAATAATTCGTACAGTACGACCCAACTGATAAAATGTCATGGGATGCGTGCCCAACTCCTTGGGATTTGTGCTCACTTGAGAGAAAAATTCTCTCCTTGGGATTTGTGCCCACTTGAGAAAAAAACAGCTCCCTCTCTCTCTGAAAATTGACCTAGCCAAAATGCTCACTCTTGGAAAATGCTTTCCTTGTCTTGTACACTACCCTAGGCTCTCTCTTATAACTTGAGAGTGACCTTTCACCTTCCCCAATCCCTAAATCCAAAGGCCAAGATTTAATCTTGCCTTTCCAAGATCAATGGTTGAAATTTTTTTTCTCCAAAAGCGGTTACTTTTAATTTTAATAAAGTCACCTTTTACTTTATGAAATAAGTGCACTTTATCTCATAAAGTCACTTTATAAAATTAAAACAAGGGTTACTTTATAAAAAGTCCCATTACATAAGAGTCACTTTAAAACTCTATAAAACACCATTACAAAGTAAAGTAGCCTTAGCTAGTGCATGGTCACTTCCGCATACAAGACAAAAACATGTGGAGTGCCTCCAGAGCTAAATAGCTAACAAAATATATATGAGAGATCAAATGATCCTTTATAGCATCCATGATCCTCCTTTTGGCTTTCACTTCTTTCTTCTTGTGAATTGCCAAATCTTGTAGATCTATCGACAGAGTTAATGCAGTTTGGATGACATCCTAGAGATCATTCTCTTCCAATAGAAGAGGTATCCTAACTTTCCATGATAGGGAATTCGAGGCACCTTCCAATCTGTCCTCGAACTTGAGGCTAGCTAATGCTATCTTTGAGCTACACAAACTCCTAAATCTAATAAGAAATACCTCTGAAACCCTCTAACTATTGGCCCTGGTTCTCGATGGTTGGTTTTGGTAGTTGTTTCCAGCAGTTGATCTACTGCGATAAAATCTTCAGATCATCTCAATCAAAGAAGCTTTGCTACCCTGTGAAAATTCCAAACCCTAGGTGACTATTGTCCTTGTGTTCCCAACTAACCAAGTCTATTATGTAATTGCAGAAATATAACTCTTCACATAACAACAAGCACACAATAGCTGGAAAGTAAATAGTGGAAGGGTAAAACACATTTACACACAAATAGAATTTCTCCTTCAAATCAGCATATCATTAATTAATCAAAGGTTTACAAGGCAACCTCCATAGCTGTTAAAAACCAACAGCTGCATGGTAAAGAAATTCACCCCAAACCTAATGTGTACGACCTCTAAAAGAAGTTTTGCCTGCACCAAAATAGAGGAACAACACTGTTCTATGGCCTTCTGCTGTACCAATCTGCTGTACAGCCTGAACTGTATGACCTGAATTATATGGCCTGCCTGTATGAACTGCTTCTACAGATGTCTTCCTCTTGACTGATGCGCTATGCTCTCTCTTTGGTCGCTGTCCCTATCCAACAAAATTGTGCCTAGACACTCTATCTTGATCTGCCTTTATATTTGAGCTGAGACCCTAATCTTTCAAAACCCACATCTCTCAATGAGATGTACGATTGAGATTAATCTAAATCACTAATATATGAATATACTTTATTAGATTTTCACTTTATTCCTAAATTGAATTACAAAATAGAATTTACTTGAACCACTTCTGGCACGTTCACATTGAACTTGTGTGGAAGTTTCTGTGTGAGCAACATTCTTCAACATAAAAGCACCTCCCATAAAGTACCTTAAAAATATTAAATTTGTTGAATTTTAACATTAGCATGAATTCTTTAAAATTTTGTAGTCTGTAAGATAACAAAAGACAAGTGCAGTAGAAACATCAACAACATCACACACATTGAACACAATAGTTTTTCACGGGGAAACCTTTAAAGGACAAAAACCCCAAAAGCATTAGTAATTCATCTCTTAAATGAGATGACTTGAGTTTCTCAGAATTCTGAGATGAATGTTCTTCAGTAATTCTCAAACCCTAATGGGTTTGTACCACAGATAAAGTCCACAGAAGGTGAAGTTTACAGAAAAACCAAATTAGGGCTTGCTGCCCTAATTTCTCTCAACTGCCCAGAATCTTAGATTAGCTGCCCTGAACTTTTCTTGCTGCCCAGATCTGTACGGATCAGGCTGCCTGGATTCCTGTATAGATCAGGCTGCCCGGATCTGTACGGATCAGGCTGCCCGGATTCGTGAAGAGAGAGAAGATGTTGCTGTTGTTGTTCATCAAGGGTGAAACCCTAGTTTAGGATTAGACTGCAAAAGAGTGGGTTCCCTAGCTAGAATCCTCCATGCTAGGGCATAACCACAAAAATGTCCTTCTCCACAATGCCAGCGAAAATCTTCCTTGAGTAGCTGTAAGATCATGAGCAAGTTGTGCGTGACAAAATGAAATGGATTGATCTTCTTTTATATCCTTTGAATCACCTGTAAGTGGACCAAAACTCAAAAGAACAAAATAAGATTATTTTATTCTTTTATCTTTTTGACTTTTACCTTTAGTGGTACTAAAGGTCTTTTTGCACTTTCACTTTGACTCCTTAGTGAGCCAAAGGTCCTTATGTATTTTTGACTTTTACTTTAGCCTTCTTCAAGTGCCCCTGTGGTCAAGAGAAGTGGTCATAGGGGTCCTTTATCCCCACTCAAAGTACATCATCATAAATAGAGAGAATTACTAATGCTTTTATCTCACACTCCATGTGACACCAAGATTGGGTACTAGGTGTCTTAACCAAGGGTAGCTAAGCCTTGGAGAAGACCACGAAGGCCACAGATCAAGGGTCATAGTGTCTCACATGCCCAGACCCAGTCTAGGGCTTATAGTGATATCCTGGTAACAGACCAGGTGCTTCAGCCATAGGCTGCATAATTTGACCCAAGGTCAAATACTTGGCAACAGACCAAGCGCCTCCATTCTCCCGGAGAATGGCCCTCAGCTCCAGGCTGAGTCCCCCAGTACTAGACTGGGTCATCTTCTTGGTAACTGACTAGGTACCTCCATTCAAATAATGGCCACTTAGCTCTAGGATGATTTCCCTAGTGTTGGACTGGTTCCACATCCTGGTCCTTGACCAGATGTCTCCATTCAACAGAATGGCCACTCAGCTCTAGGTTGAGTCCTCCAGTACTGGACTGGTTCCACATTCTGGTCTCTGACCAGATGTCTCCATTCAACATAATGGCTACTCAACTCAAGATTGAGTCCCCCAGTGCTGGACTGGTTCTACATCCTGGTCCTTGACCAAATGCCCCATTCTCCTTAGAGAATGGCTCTTGATGCTGCTCAGGAAAAATCAACACTCCCTCTCAGCGAGAGAGGTATTCTCTGCCATGCCAAGCTTGTCACGAAAGTACACGAACTTTGTTGTTGTCAGAGGCTTGGTCAGGATATCTGCGATCTGTTCATCTATACAAATGTACTACAACTTCAGAGTGCCTCTTTGTACTAGATCTTTGATGAAATGATACTTCATTTCAATGTGTTTCGATCCGTCACGAAACATCAGGTTCTCTGAAAGCTTAATGCAACTATGATTATCGCAATGGATGATCGTTGAGTCAATCTTTCCACCGAACAAATCAGATAGAAATTTCTTGAGCCAAATTGCTTCCTTGCAGGCATCACTTGCAACAATATACTGTGCCTCAGCTATACTCTGAGCTATGGAACCTTGTTTCTTGCTGGACCAAGAGATCATTGCAGATCCCATATTGAAGCAGTAACCAGAGGTGCTTTTCCGGTCTACTGCATTACCAGACCAATCTAAATCAACATATCTGGCTAACAATACTCCACTACTGGAAGTATACCTGAGCCCATAAGTGATAGTACCTCGCACATATCTGAGAACATGTTTGGCAACTACCTAGTGTATGTGCTTTGGATCGGACATGAACTGACTCAAAGCATTCATTGCGTAACAAATATCTGGTCTTGTGTGTATGAGATACATCAAGGATCCAATGAGCTGTCGATACAGAGTAGAGTCCACATCTTGTGAACTAGTGGCTGAGTTTCGCAACTTTGTCAAGTTGGTAGTCGTGGGCACGATCATGGACTTGCAGTCCTACATCCCAAATCTCTGCTAGATGTCCACTGCATACTTCCCTTGTGTCAAGAAGATCTTGCCTGGCTTTTGCCAGGCCTCTAAGCCAAGAAAATAATGCATCAAACCGAGATCCTTCATTTCAAATTAAGAGGTAAGCTCCCTCTTACACTTTGCTATCAGGTATTCCTCACCCGTGAGAAACAAGTCATCCACATATAAAACAAGGATCAAGATATGATTATGAACAACCTTAAAATATAGATTGGAGTCAACAGTACTTTTGGAAAACCCCAAGCTGTGGAGGAATCCATCCATCCTCGCATACCAGACTCTCGAAGTCTAATTGAGTTCATACAAGGCTTTCTTCAGTTTACACACATGGGTCTTATTCCCATGAGTCACAAAACCTTCGGGTTGTTCAATGTAGACTTCCTCATCAATCTTGCCATTCAGGAAGTCTGTTTTTACATCCATCTGATGTAACTTCCATTCGAATATTGCAGCAAGAGAAATGATGGTCCTGATAGTAGTATACTTGGCGACGGGAGCAAAGGTCTCATCATAGTCTATGCCTTCTTTTTGAGTGAAGCCACGAGCTACAAATCTGGTTTTGTACTTCTCAACACTGGCATTAAGGGCTACAACATGAATCAACAACTTGCTGAAAATGTTGGTAGCCATCTCTGCCACTAGTCAGTTGTCAAGTCTACAAATTATCCCAAGGTCTAGGAAGACAACAATAATCTGCCTCTTACTGGGTCTTCACATGCTAAGCTCTAATACCATGTTGAATTTTAGCATTAGCATGAATTCCTTAAAATTTTGCAGACTGTAAGATAACAAAAGACAAGTGCGGTAGAAACATCAAGTTCATCACACACATTGAACACAATAGTTTTTCACGGGGAAACCTTTAACGGACAAAAAACCCAAAAGCATTAGTAATTCATCTCTTAAATGAGATGACTTGAGTTTCTCAGAATTTTGAGATGATTGTTCTTCAGTAATTCTCAAATCCTAATGCGTTTGTACCACAGATAACATCCACAGAAGGCGAAGTTTACAGAAAAACCAAATTAGGGCTTGCTGTCCTAATTTCTCTCAACTGCCCAAAACTTTTCTTGCTGCCCGGATTTGTATGGATTAGGCTGCCCGGATTCCTGTAGCTGCTTGGATGCCCTAACTGCCTGCCCAAACCTTCTATCTGTTGCCTGGATGCCCTAACTGCCTGCCCAAACCTTCTGTTTGCTGCCTGGAACACCCTGCTGTTGCCCAGAACCCTGTTCATCCTGCCCGAGCCCTATTTGCTTGCCCGAGCTTTGTCTGCCTGCCCGGAATCCTGCCTGAGCTCTGCTTTCCTGCCCGAAACCCTTGTCAATCTGCCCGAGCCTTGCTGCTACCTGCCAGAAGTCTGTGGTAGGAAGACTAAGGCTGGCCAGGGCTAGTAGCAGCTTCCCGAGGGTGTTGGTAGCCTGCCCAAGCCTTGCCAGGGCTTGTTGTAGCTGACGGAGGGCAGAGGGAGCTTCCCAGAGAATATATCTAGCCTGCCCGTGAAGGGACTGAAGTTGCCTGTGAGGGAAGAAGGCTGTCCGTGAAGAGATCAAGGCTGCCCATGAAAATTCAGAAGGTGCCGTGAGGGTTTTGAAGTTGCCCTAGCTCGTGAAGAGAGAGAAGATGTTGCTGCTGTTGTTCATCAAGGGTGAAACCCTAGTTTAGGATTAGACTGCAAAAGAGTGGGTGCCCTGGGTAGAATCCTCCATGCTAGGGCATAACCACAAAAATGTCCTTCTCCACAATGCCAGCGAAAATCTTCCTTGAGTAGCTGTAAGATCATGAGCAAGTTGTGTGTGACAAAATTAAATGGATTGATCTTCTTTTATATCCTTTGAATCACCTGTAAGTGGACCAAAACTCAAAAGAACAAAATAATATTATTTTATTCTTTTATCTTTTTGACTTTTACCTTCAGTGGTACTAAAGGTCTTTTTGCACTTTCACTTTGACTCCTTAGTGAGCTAAGGGTCCTTATGTATTTTTGACTTTTACTTTAGCCTTCTTCAAGTGCCCCTGTGGTAAAGAGAAGTGGTCATAGGGGTCCTTTATCCCCACTCAAAGTACATCATCATAAATAGAGAGAATTACTAATGCTTTTATATCACACTCGATGTGCCATCAAGATTGGGTACTAGGTGTCTTAACCAAGGGTAGCTAAGCCTTGGAGAAGATCACAAAGCCCACAGATCGAGGGTTAGAGTGTCTCACATGCCTAGACCTGGTCTAGGGCTTATAGTGATATCCTGGTAATAGAAGAGGTGCCTCAGCCATAGGCTGCATAATTTGACCCAATGTCAAATACTTGGTAACAGACCAAGCGTTTCCATTCTCCCATAGAATGGCCCTCAGCTCTAGGCTGGGTCCCCCAGTACTAGATTGGGTCATCTTCCTAGTAACTGACCAGGTGCCTCCATTCAAAGAATGGCCACTCAGCTCTAGACTAAGTCCCTCAGTGCTGGACTGGTTCCACATCTTGGTCCTTGATCAGATGTCTCCATTCAACAGAATGGCCACTCAGCTCTAGGCTGAGCCCCCCAGTACTGGACTAGTTCCACATCTTGGTCCCTGACCAGATGTCTCCATTCAACAGAATGGCTACTCAACTCAAGGTTGAGTCCCCCAGTGCTGGACTAGTTCCACATCCCAGTCCTTGACCAGATGTCCCCATTCTCCCAAGAGAACGGCTCTTGATGCTGCTCAGGAAAAATCAGCAAAGTTAAGTGAACAAGAAGAGAAAGAAAACCCTACATATGATAGGGAGTTTACCATAAATACAATAATAACATAGTGGTGAGATAGGCTGTAGTGAGAAGAAGGATCAGTTGCTATCATCCTTAGATCAAAGAATGGCAATGTCCACCTTGTGTCTTGTCCGATGATTGGCTTGGATTGATGGGCCATTGGGGAGTGATCTGTGCTGGCATCTGAATGTTCCTTCTAGGGTTGAGAGTGAAAACTGAAACTGAGGTGGAACTCAGTGTGAAAGCTCCCCTAGCATCCAAGGACAAAATACTCATGGTAGTAGAGAAGGTGCTGGTGATCAGAATGATGTGATCATAAATAATGGCCATTTGCACCATACAAAATAGATTCTTGAATGAGGTTTCATTCAAGGATGTAAGAACTTATATAAGATGTAAGAACTTTGAAAGAACTGTATATTATATTCAATATTTCCTGGTGTTTGAACTTGGAAAGTTGGAACAAATTCTTGAAGCTTTGTCTTTGAGGTCTGAAATGCCAAATGGTATTTATTGTATCAAGATGTCTTATTCTGTAGGGTTCCTGTCAGTTGCTGCTACTAATCAGAAACATAACATGCTTTTTTCTGAGGAAGGTTGAAATAATGACAGCTCAATTCACAATTCGACTGATTTGAAGAATCACAATTATAAGAATTCATCCTTTCTTTATAATGTCTCTTTGGTATGAGAGAAAAGTTTAAATTAAAGCCTGAAGGATAGATCAAAGGATGGGCTGAACGAGGAGTCTGATTCTTCAGTTTTCTGTTTAGTGCCTTGTCTTTAAGCTTGGTTGAAAACTAACTTGAAGGAGCTGCCAAGCACTGAAATGCGAAATATGTGTAGTTTAGAGGCTGTTTTGTGCTTCTGAGTTACTACAGGCTTGTTACTAACAACTTCTTGGTTGCTTGTAGATGTTACATCCATGTCCCATAACAAGGTTACATGTTCGTGGAAGTAGCAGTAGACCAGTAGAAAATGCAGGTTCAGAAGAACTCTGTGTTGTTTTTCCAGCTGCAATTTTGCGGATTGATGCATCAGATTTACAGGTTTGTTTTGACTTGTGAGATAAATCGACTACTTGATTAGTTATGTAATTATTTTAACTAGATGAATACAACTCTTCCTATAAGGAATAATGGTGTCTATGCTTATATATTGTTATTCCTTGATCAATTCTAAAAAGGTTTAGGGCATTATTGGTTCATCTAAGTGACAGTACATTTCAATGCATACCAACGTGAGATTTTGACTTTTATTGTACACTTGGGGTTGTAGTCCTTGTTAAAGCGGTGTCTTGAGGAAAGATCCTATAATGCACGCTATCCTATATCGGCAAAAAGGGACACTCAGGGATTGGATGATGTTTATGGAAAGCTAAAGTACCAACTGTGGAATGTTAGCAAGTTTGGACCTTGTAGTGATGCAGTGATCACTGGTATTATGGCTCCACCGTTGATGGAGGATCAGGTAAGAATTCACAAACAGTGATGAGCTGCTAGCAATTTCTGCCTTTGTTAATTGGGACATGTCATTGGCTGGAAAGTTTGTGTCAATAATTGAATAATGGAATACTCTTAAGGAGTTTTTTCTCTCCCATTCATGTATCCTTCATGCTAGTAGGTGTTTGTAGTGCGTATTTTATTTATTCATTTGCTTTCCTAACAGGCATAACAAGTTTGTGTTCTTTTTCCTTTGTTTTGCTCCCCCTCTGAAATCTCAGTGTTTCTTTTACAAGTAATTTAATTTTTGGTGAATCATTCTTTGGGCTGATATTATTTTGTCTTCTTTATTGTTTACCAGTCAAGGCAACAATATTACTGTGCAATTACTGTTGGGGAGAATGCAACATTTGCAGCTTTCAGGTGAGATTTTGGCTACAAATTAGGCTGTTCTTGTCAATAGATATTATGCTATTTGCATCATACTCACAATTTTCATTGGGTCATGTGTCAAGAGATTCTCTATTTGAATTTTCTCACTAGCAGTTGTAAACTATTCTCCTTTGTTAATTTTAGACCCTTACAACAACCTTACAATACTCTTTGTTGTTATCTTCATTGGTCTATAGGCTTTCAGAGGACAAGAACAAATCTCTAGTAGGTGCAATTTTGTCAAAGGTCATGCCGGCCACAGTATCAACCATAACGTCTTTAGCCAAAATGTTTTGGCGGAGTGACCAATCAGAAGCAAGACCTGCTGAAGTTAAGCCCCAAGCATTTGCTCGAGGTGAGGAGTGGGATGCAGTGCATTTGATAGAGGGGGAGAATGGAATGGACTATGATCCAGTAAGCTGCTCATATAAGAAGACAATTTTATAGTACAAGTTTATGATGGATTGCATCTTCTTACCCTTATTGTTCTCCGCCTCCTGTCCATAATAAAGTTTGATGCTTCAAGCCCAGATTGATTTCCTAGATATGTTGAACATTAGAGCTTACAAATTCTAGAACCATACTAAGTTTTTATTATTTGACATTGCTTCTAAGTTCTCCTCTGAGAGATTAGTATGGGGAATTCCTCTCCGTAGTTCAAATTTCGTACAACTAATTTGTTCTAATATTAATGACCATGGATGACCAAAAACAGTCATGGGACTGAATAACTAGAGATGTGTTACATGCAAGCCAAGGTGGTGCCTCTAACATATGCATTGAAAAATGGAGAAGGGAACTAGAAAAAGATACATAAACAAACAAAACACATTAAGATGGTGCCATGTAAACACTAGAATGATGATGTAGACCAAAGTTGCCAGACCTGACTCAGTGCTTGCTCTTGACCTGTTTTGGTCTAATGGTCAAAGACAACCCGAGGATTGACTTGGCAAATAGAAAAATAAAAAAATACACATAATATAAGGCCTAGTAGATAAAAGGCAAGAAAAATATAAAAATCAGATACATAAATGAATTGATTCAGACATTCTGCAAAAAATGCTTCCCAAGCTCTGAAATATTTTGACCTATCTGATGAAAATGAGCTCAGAAGTTCTGAAGAAATTTTCTCTAGCAGTGAAAAAATCAGTTCTGCAAATGGGTTCAAACTTCAAGAATCTGTGCCCTTGAGGGTGAAGACCAGGTTGAAATCTGGTGGAAATCTGTGCCCTAGCAGGGTAGCTCTCCAAAATTGCTTAGAAAATAAACACAAGATCTGTGCCCTACCTGCTGCTTCTATTAAAAACTCATAACTTACAATGGTGTAAAAATGGCAAAGTTATGTTGCCGTTTATGTGCCCAAGGCACATGTTTAATGTGGTATCACTGTGCATAAGAATCTCTGCAAAAGTCGCTTCAGGGTGCTCTAAAATTTGCTGCAAACAAGGTAAAAATGACCAAAATAGGAGTGCTTCTGGGATTTATAGACAAAGGGGATGAGTCGACTCAGTCTGACCTAGCTGAGTCTGACCAGACAATGGGTCTGATGGGGTCTGGTGAGAACCAGCTGGGTCTGACTGGTTCTGACCTGGGTCTGGTTTTAATCGGCTCAGTTTTAGAACCGGGTTATGTCCAAGCACCAGTTCCATGTCAACCCAAGAGTCTGTTTGCTTTGAAGACCTAGGAAATAAGTAGATTCACGAATGTAGAGATGTGACATCAATCATTATCCCCAAGCTTGAATTCAGCGAAGAATATATACAACTATATGGTAATAAATGGGTAATCCAACAATGTTTAGTTGATACCTTTTGTTGTCTCTGTAGTATGCATTATCCTTGAATTCCCTACAGTGAAGGAACTGATGAGAAGATCCGTGTATCTTGGTACAGATTATAATCTAATTCTTATGGGTCCACTTTTAAGCCTGTAGTTTGTTCATCCCACTTTTGCTTGGTATGAGTCTTTAAAAAACGTTGTAGATCATGATGGGTACTCACTATGGTAGAGGAATAATTTTATTCTACTAATGGTGCCATTGTTTGAGAGGATTTGAAAGTTGAATCTTATCTACTTTTAAGTCCTTTCTCTCAGTAGTTGCCTCCTTTGCAGGGAAAGCTTCTCAAGGAAAAGGGCTTCACATCATATGTGTGTCTATGAAGCAAAGGTTTAGGTATATCAGTAATCAGACACCAAAAGGCAGAGTCTTCCCAGTCTCCAACTCAGTTAAACATTGACGGTGGGAGAAGATACTAGTTGAGGCACACAACTCTTCACCCAACTAATTAGGAGCTCTAATTGATTTCTTTATAATGGCTCACCTCATGAACTAATAAAGAACATCGTCACATAAAAATAAGAACTCCATCAACCACATGTTCAAGTCAGTAAAGATGAAATAGACTTCATGACAAAAATGACGTAGTGACCAACTTGGCATTCAGATCCACCTTCTACATTTTTTGAGCGGCATCGTCAAGTATTCAACAATTTGTTATCTTCCTTTGGTGACATTTTGATCATTGTCAATGATGTTGATGTTGAAACTGACTTGAACTTGTTTTCATATCTTTTTGCATCTCATTGTTAGAAGTGATTTGTTTCTTTGATAATCTCGTACACCCATTATTCAACAATCAATACTTTATATCATCGAATGCAAGTTCTTGGATTTCACCCCATTGGAATGAAACATTCTTCCCTTACATCACTTAGAGGATGACTAGTCTTGCTAGTATTCTTGATGAATTTTTTGTACTTGTAGACAAGTCGAAAAAAGATTTAACATTATCGATTTTTTGCTAGCTAGCCATTTGGAGATCTCCACAACTTAATTGTTTGACAAAAAGTTAGTGGGATCAACACAGCCGTGCCACTGAAAATGTCACCACACCCGTATTATTAAGTAAAAGTAGCGATGAAAAATTGGAAGTTGGAACATAATTTCATTGCAATTATTTTCTTCCCATCCTTCTATGGAACCAATAAGTTGGGATTATTTTGACATGTAGTTAAGATATAATAAGTAATTCTTACTACTGAAGTTTCTTTTGAGCATGAATGCTTGAAGGGGCTATTGGAACCCCCTCCACTTAAATCAACAGAAAGGATCACGTTTCATCTTACTTTATGTCACATTCATTTTCTAAACGTTCTCTCCCCTCATGTTCTTTTCCTTGGACTTCCTTTTCCTTTTCTGCCTTATCGCTTGCAAATGTTCTCAATGCCCACATCAAGACCCTCCAGATGTTGAATCATGACTTAAATAAGGATTCACTATGCTAGTGTGAGATGGACCTGTTATCACGAATCTTGTAGTTGCCTTGTAGAGTGATTCTGTATAGGATGGCAGAGGGGAAAGGCAACTAAAGTTGTGACCTACGAATACTCCAACCCCCAAATGATGGAATGGTTGTCACGCCGGTTGAGATATCCTTTGCTTTATGCCACTAAAGCCCAAGTGACAAAGGGGGAGACCTAGACCTATCCTAGAAGAAAAGACCTAAAGCTAAATCACCAGATCAAACTAAAAGCATAGAATACGTAAGGTGAAAGATGTATACCCTAGATTTAAGGATGAAGCCATAGTTTAAGGAATACTTGAGTAGAGGGTGGTTACAGATGTTTGAAATGCTACTCAAGTCAAATTACTTGGTGATTTATGGATTTGATTACTGGATCTAGAATTTGTGTGTTAATCCAAATGACCAAACTTGAAACCCTCGGTGATTTGGATGTGAAATTAGGGGAATACCCAAGGTAGGGTTTGATTAGTAAATTAAGGCTTTTAACACACTAAGTTTATTGCTTAGATATGAGATATGACAGTGTTCAAATTCCTAGCAAAACCAGAACAAAACATTCTTAGAAAATTGGTGACAATGAAGGGAGGGCGATTTGCCTAGGAGATCGGTGCCACTTCTGCATGGGTAGATGGAGTCCAAGGGTGGTGCCTAGGAGGGAGATTAGGTTTTGGATGATGGCCGTTAAAACCCAAATCGCTGAATTTTGGATTTCTAAGAGCAAATTGTTCCGATGATTTCCCTACTAACTATAATGGGGTTTTCAATAAATACTAAAAATAGATGATGGGCAATGCATGAAAAATTAAAACAAAGAGAAAGAAGATGAGAAACTCACCTTGAATCTGTAGATACCTTCCTAAGTGGCGAGGATTGCTTCCTCATAGATCAAATGAGAAATCTAGACAAGATCTTGATGAAAACGTTTTGCTTAGTGACCCTAACATCCTCTCTATTTGCCACACGAAGGGAAAACCAATAAGTAATGACAAGCAAATTGGGATCTGCAAAGTAGAAGCTAATAATAAAGAAACGAAGAGTCATAAAGAAGTAATCACTCCCTTTTGAAAAACCAATTTGAAGCCAGACGTCAGCGTGAAGCTTCACCGATGTGTCCCCTCTCCAAATCGCCTTCTTTGCCTGCAAATCAAAATGGATCTAAAAGATACAAGAAAGCTATGCCGGAATAACTCAGTGCAATAGAGAAACAGTTTCAATCATCATCACATTCATTCATCTATAGAAACACAAGTATTGAATCCCAGAAAAATCTCTTTATTTAGAAGTTCCAATGCTAGAGCTCATGGTTTACAATGGGGGGGGGTCCCTTTTTGTTAGATTAGCAGCAACAAGGAAGGTCTTCCTGCATGCAAGTGTCCTTGAATGCAGAAGACTTAAATTAGGAAACCGGTTGTATTTAATTATTTTTCCTAAGTTTACTTTGGAAAATAATTGAAGTAATCTAATTATTTATTGACTTTAAGTGAAAGTGAAATTAGGGTTTTTGCTTTACCTAAAGTTATAAAAGAAAGGTCAATTGGTTGAGAGGACACACACACTTGTATT
>LPNX010036709.1:862628-873745 GCA_001517045.1 Pseudotsuga menziesii
AGATACCGACAGGGAGAAATTTAGATAGAGGATTTAGCTGGGAAGATGGAGGAGCGAGAACAGGATCATCGAGCTACCAGGCAAGATAGAGCCCGTACAATCGACAGGCAACAGCTGCAGAGGGAGCCATACAAGATCGTACGGATTTCGTACAGCTGCAGTACAGATTGTATGGATTCAGTACAATAGATGTACAATCGTACGGTCGTACAGATCTGCATGTGTGAGGCCGTACAGCTGGGCTGTACACTCTTGCAGGAGGGTGCTTAGGTTTAGCTGGGGGTTTGCCCAGTGATTCTGTCGTGTAACTGCATTAACCAGGTTTGAGTGAATTTGTAGTGTTGTAAAAGTTCCATATTTTCTCATAATAAAATCTATATCTGACTACTGCACCCGTTTTCCCATCTTGGGTTTTTCCGGGGGTTTCCATACCCAAAATAATAGTGTCAATATTGTGATGTGATGTAGTGATTTATTTCTCACTTTTATATTTCGTTGCATAATTTAAAAGATATTCATGTGTGGTTATCAGTAGAGATTTTTGAATGCACTGTTTAGCCCTAGTTGAATATTAAAGGAAAATTTACACTTCTTTATATAGATTTTGAGAGATGTAAACCCTAACTTACTTTTTCATCCAACAGTTGAGATTAAAACATCAATGGTGGAGATCACTTTTACACGGATCAACTTGACTAGATCAAAGGGGGGCGCACTTTTTGCCCAAGGATGTTTTCTCTAAGTCAAAATACATCATAATATAAGATATAACATGATAATACATCAAGGGGGTCACCTTAGGGGCTCAATTCTCCCTAGGACCCAATACAACATCATAACATAGGATATATCAATGTAACACATCATATCACCAAGGTGAGGGGTGCCCCATGGGGAATGTCCTCCCTAGAATAACCAAATAAATAATCTTAGACATAAGACTGACTGAAACTGATGTGGAAGTGTCTGGAGAGACATAATAAATCATTTGGAGAAATTCTCTTTCCATTCCCTTGACCACACAAGCCAAATCGATTTCTTCAGTGATTTCCTAGTTCATTTTTTGGTGGTACAACCTCTAAAAATCATAAAAATCATCATATCTTCTTTTAGGTTGAGAACTGGGGCAAATTGACTGCACAAACGTGTTTGGAGACATAATACAAGTCACTGCTCATACACCTTGGAGCACTGTGGCGCCCTAGGAGAACCATAATATTTGCAATTTGTAAAAAATATGATCCGACCAATAATAAAGTGATAATAATCACTGATCATGCAATCTGGGGCCAAACTCTGAAAACTGAAACCATTGTATTGGTATTGGGCATGTCTGGAGCAAATATAAGCATTGCCAAATTTTTAGTCACTACCGTGGGAACCGTGTTTGACTTGGTCAACTGGGTTGACCAGGTCAAGATACCCAAACTGAAGATGAGATGTTGAACTAAGTTGAACCTGCATACATCCAAGGTAAGAATTGCTCCAAAATGTATATTAAAACCCAACTTAAATTATTCCATTCAGAATCATGGTGACAATAATAAATAATAATAACAACCAATAAGATATACTTGTCTTTGAGTAATCATTGAATCTTCTGGAAGTCCCTTGTATATGCCATATTTACAAAGTTTAAACAACTTGCTAGTGCTGGGTGAGGATGGAAAACAAGGTTAAAGTAAAAGGGTGATGACTACTAGTTGTTTTTAGATGAGGTGATCTCTCCGAATGATGACAAGTGCACACAACCATAATTACATATGCATGACAGATAGCAATAGGGGATGGTGGTGTCTCACAAACGGATAAAGTACTTGGGCTTGCTTCCTTAAAGCTCTAACAAGTTTTCCATTTAAAATATTTAACAATTTGCAACACTGGTGAACCTCCAAAGGCAAGTGCCCTGGAAAGCCTTCTAGGCTTCCAGAAAATGACAAAGGCATAACCTTGACAGGCCAACCTCACCCTGTTGCCTTGTAGGGGAAAATGAGTCGAACATTATACAATGAATGAGTGCTCATCCTTTGACCATTGACTTTTCAAAAAACATTTAACTTTAACACAAGATAATAGCCAACCTCCAAAGGCAGGTGTCCTAGAAAGCCTTATGGGCTCCAGAAAATGACTAAGGCCTAGCCCTGCTGCCAACGAGCGGCCATAGCCCGACGGGTTTGCCTTACCCTGTTTCCCTTGTGGGGGCAAATGAGCCTTACATCATACAATGGATGAGTGCTCATCCTTTGGCCACTGACTAATTTATAACATTTATAAATTTGCATCATTTAGATATATCATATATGTGTTCCGATGTTTTAGTGTCTAGATACACTGTTGAGTGGAGCAGTTGTTTTGAGGACTAAAGGAAAACCATCCAGTGAACTTGGCCACATTGACCAAGCCACATACTTAATAGCTAGAGACACATAAAAATATGGAGGCTATCATGCACACGGGTCAAGATGGGGAAAAGGATCTTCAATCTCGTAGGTCTCAATTAAAAAACTGGTCACGGGAGGAAATCAATTGTGGATGAATTGGATGGACAAGGGCAAGTGATACATGGAATCAGCATGGCACTAAAGTTTAAAGTTGTGTAAAGCACGGCACAAGCAACAATCTTCAACATTAGATTCTTTAATCATTCTCAACACAAGTTTAGGCATTATTACAACATGTAATATAAGCATAGGTCACCAAAATCATCTTAGCATAACAAGTCTAAGGTGTTAGTATACATCAAAGAGCAAAATCCAACCGAGGAGCCATATACTTGATGTCAATCTGATATGCCCATCTGTAAACTGTGTACTGCATCTTCTACTCTGCTCAAATGAACTAAGCCACCACTGAAGTCATCTCAGAGGACAAGAAGATCTCAGTCCTGGCAAGGAAATACTCTGTATATGAAATCTAAACAAAGGCTCTGAATGGTTCAGGATGCAATGATCCATGCTATAATCTCATCTGAATGTGTAGCTCAAAAAAGTAAAGAGATCAATCTGTATGCTGCATCATGGTAGCCCAACTACAATATATATGTGATAACAGGACCTAGAAGATGTTGGATTGCAATGCAGTGTAACAAATGGGTTCAACATAATCATGGCTTACAAGAGACGCCTCCAACTTGGTGAATCCCATGGTCTCTTTATCCTTACAAGTCTCCTTAGCTACCAAGACTCCAATAGGTGCTCTTGCTCCCCCCACAGTGGCGGGGCTAGTGTGGTTGATTATTCCCTTGCAAGCATAACTTTGATCTCCTATATTTAGAACTTCTTTATTTTCCATCTGCTTACCATTACTAAGCATGCCTACTTTGCCTTTACCATCTTGGGGCCTGTGCCTTTCTTACCCCCTCCTCTTATGAGATCCCAAGACAACTCACCTATCATTGATCTTTTTGACACTAGGTATACCAATACCTATGTCCTTGGCCTCCCTCAGTTTACTTCTAATTTTTTCTCTCTCCATTGCCACTGCCAAATATAACTTTTTATACCATATTGTTTGGGAGGCCATCATTTACTCCCACACCATCCATCACTACAAGCCTATCCAACGCTTTGGTAATGGTTCTATGAATTGATGGTATGATGATGAATGTATAGATATATCGTATGCACAAAAGCACCTTTGTTTTGTTGAACCATCTTCTATTTTGATTGTGTGTAGTGAGTGCCAACATCTTCTATTTTGCCAAGAAATGATTTTTATTGCTTTGGGAAGACTCTATCATATTGTATACCTTCGAACATCCCTTAAAACCTTTTGACAAACCCTCCTTCCTAAGAAAGCCCCTCCCCCTCCAAATATTGACTCTAGTTCTTGGGTCTCTCATGCTACCTTTCTTTACGATTTGCTTGTCTAGTTCTGGGTGCCTATACTTTTTTCTCCTATCCTTTTTCACTTATTTACCCACGAAGATCCAAAATTTGAGCACTATTAAAGTTGTTGATGGTGAAGGGTTCTTGGGTGAGTTATGTATGGTATCTTCTCTCTTTTTCTTTCCATAGGTGATTAATTTAATGATGTATTGTGTTGCAGTTTTCCTCCTTCATGGTCATAACATATTATTCACCCTAGTTTTAAATTAGGTGACAATTTTGTCCCAAGTAATTACATGACAATCGTGAATGAGCATGCTTTTTCGAAGCTTTATTGTAAGATCTTGAATATAGTGCTATCTAGGCATTTGGAGAGGAGTAAGTTTAGTTCTCCAAGCAAGCTTTAGAAGAGATTATTAGACTATTGATCACATCCTCACATTTTGAGCTATCCACGAAGATGATAGGTAGTGTGGTCCTCAATAACCTTTTTTGTTGTTTACTTCTTGAAGGCCTTTGATTTTGTGCAGGTTTAGAGTCTTGCCCATGTTCCTCTAGCGTATGGTCAGATACAAATGGATGATTTCGTAGGTCATTATCCAACCTGAGTTTGGTTCCCACTCTCTGCATTCTGCATTGAGAGCATATTTATGCCTTCTTTTTTTCTTGATAGCCTTTGGACTTTAGGTGATATTGGCTAAGGACGAGGGAGTTAACTATATTTCGCACTTCATTGCCCTTTATTATTTAAAGGAGATTGTTCCCATTGGTCTTCCAAAGCAATTACATTGTTGGATATTTGAGGTTTCTTTTCTTCTTTAGTCTATTGACATCTCTATTGAGCGTCTCCTCTTTTGGGGTAATCTTTGAGTGCACCAACCACCTTCTCTGTAACGTAGCCGACCACCTCATTTGGCCATAGAGACGACGAGACACTCAAATTCTATATCCGAATTTAATAATCATGTCCAATTTCGTTTTTTTATGTTCAATTAGATTTCATTTAACAATAGAAATAAATAATTATGGTCGCCCAAAACAGTATATGCATTCATTTAATTTACAAGCAACACAATCATGAGCACACATGACATTCCAAGCAAATTCAACGCATTTCAACAGTTATAACAACAATTAAATAAAATGGAAACACACAAAATTTCAACCATAACATTCATAAACAAATGAAGACTTATTTTTTAAGAAATTATTCTGCAACTGGCTGCATGTGAAGGACATTCCTCCCAGCCATATGCTTTGCCAAGCCAAAACTTACTTTAATAGGCCTCCCCCGAGCTGGGGCTATCAATCCACAAGGGCAAAGCTCTCCCTTAATCCAAATTTACTCAGTTGAATTCTCATGCAACTCATTGGTGCCTAAACTCCCTCCACAATTGTCCCAATCCTCAATTCTCCTTCCCCATCAACCTGTACAACGCCAGGAACAAGCTCCCTTCTCTGAGTTAACAATCCCTTGGGAAGTCTCCAGTTCCCTTCTAGCGCTCCAACACAGGATGGACAGGAAGTCTCTGAATCTTTTGGACTCTAAGGCATAAATTGTTGGCCAAGTTTCTCTCTCACCAGTCTATCCATGGAATCCTCATTGTCTATTACAGTATCAGGCTATGGCTTCCAAAGGTGATGGCTAAGGAGTCAAATTCGAAATGGTGGAGAAGTGATGAAGAACGAAACCCCTCTCTAGCTGGAAAACTCACTTTTATACTTGTAAATCAGCTGGTCATGTGGCCACTCCACATGGAGCCACTTTCCCTGCCTTAATCCCCTTTTTAAGTTAATGAAATAAGGTTTAATCAAAGTATGGTTCTTAATTGTAGTTTAATAATTGAGTTTAATTTTCTAAGGCTAGGGAGATAAACTAAGGCACACTCCCACTTTCCCACTTGTGGACTCATAGCCCCCCATCTCTTCTTCGTCCTTCTTCACATGCAGCCATTTAGATATTTATATATTAACATCAAAATATACATCTTAGCATAGTCTTGGTTATTCCAACCATTTGTTTCCAGTTTTTAGCTTTTTACATCAGTGTTTACAAATTTACATTATGGGGTTAAATTGGGGAATTGCATTTTCCCCTTAAAAGGGGAGATTAATAAGGTGATCAAGGAGGACATATATAGACAATATGTCTACTTTATTTGGATGTCCCCCATAGCATCTCAACCCCAAGATAGCCTTTTACTTAGAGTCTTTCTTATAGATTGTTGCAACAAAATTTAGCACTCACAAAAGCTTAAAGTCCCAAGCGCCATATTGATAGTTTTGTGTAATTGAAGGAGGTTTCCCACTGTCACCTTTGTAGCTCTTCCTCACACTTTAGGTTGGCTCTTCTCCCACCCAAGGGGGCGTCCCTAAGGTAAGATAACTTAAACTATGATAATAGGGCTAAAGGTGATTATGAAGAGTACCTTTAGCAAAATAAAGTGTTGTAATATAATAAAGTAAAATTAAAATTGAGGCGATGGAGGACCAGGACCAATGCCTATGAAATGTTTGGGCAAATGGGGTTAAGAAGCATTAATCAAAAGAGGGTAGTTTGGGGAATGATTAATGAAGAAATGGCTCCTAACAAGATGGCCCTCATACATGTAAGATGTTCACCGCCTCAATGACATGGTCTAGGCTTACTACAATCTAAGGTTTTGGGTGAAGTAGATTGACAAAGCACTTGACACAGATTCCATGAAATTAGATGAGATTGGCACCATAGGTTTGTGGAGGGTGTAGACCGAGAGGCCTGTCATGGTGGAGGCCCTTGAGTGGTTGGAGCAAGATGATGATGTAGTGGAGGAATCAAGAGTCAGAGTTGGAAGATCCACTTTTAGCACAAATAGATTTGGAGGAGATTGAGAGTGCATCACAGTCAATAAGACCATCTCCACAGAGACTGCGAACTAGAAGAGGTGGAAGACATCCCACTTCAACTTTGACCTTTGCCCCGTCACCCTCCACCTTAGTCCCAACAATGGTAAGGTCACCTTCCACATCAGGATCAACTTCAACACATCCACCTACTACTTCCAGAGGTGACTTTTGCTTGTAAAAGGGGTTGAGGGAATTGTTGAAATATTGTAACTTCGAAGAATATTCTATATGTATCTTTTGTGGTCCCCAATGGTCCTTCCAGGAGAACCAATTGTATTTCTTTATACTCTGATGCTTCTAATTGGAAGAACTAATAAGAGTCATGAGGTAGTCCCCTCAAATTTTAAAGGTGGGTCAATAGCACCCCAGTTGTGGTTACTCTAGCCTGCATGATTAACTCAAGCCTACATGTCTGAGTTAATTATTAAAGTGAACGAACGAATATAAATAGAGGTGTGGCACTCCTCATTTGGAACACACACACTCACTTATGTAGCGCATTAGTGAAGGAGAGAGAAGTAGCTGGAGAAGGAGAAGGATCAGTCTTTTGGTTTTACCTTTTATCTTTTGGGGCATCTATATTGAGGAAGCTTTTTGCTGGGTTTTTCCCTTTAGGGTTTTCCTAGGATAAATCTGTGTTGTTCTTGTGATACTGTTTCTTTCAGTGATCCTGTTTATATGCTTTTGTTATGAAATTGAAATGAAATACTGATGATTTAGCTAAGCATATAAAAAATTTAACATGGTATCAAAGCTACCCTGAATAGGACACAACATTCACAAGGTAAAATAGTCCTCTCTCTCTCTCCCTGGAAGAAATTAGGGTTTCGGGAAAATTTTTGAGTTTTGGAAAACTGCTTGCATAGAAAGTTGCGCTCTCCCAGAGCGCATCTTTTGAGCCTGGAATCAAGGTTTTTGGGTGTGTGAGTCTCCGAGAAAGTCAAACCCTAGTTTGATAGCTGCACCAGAAAACTGCTGAACCATAAAACAGCTGGAAGTTGCAGAAGCTGAATCTTGCAAGTCTGATTTGGAAGGTGAAGAGTTGAAATCTCCAGAATCCAAGCACACCAGTCAACTCACCTCATTCAAGCGCATCTCCTGGTAAGTTCAGTTTCTCATTCCACAGAATTTCAATTTTTTGTGATTTTCTGACAAGATGGCCCCAAGCACTTAAGCTTGAGGACAAGCTAGAAGGCATAGAGAATTTTCGAGCATGGAAATACAGGATTGGTCTCATTCTCCAAGAGAATGATCTTGATAAGTATGTCAAAGAAGAATTTGCAGAACTTGAAGAAGTTGAAGCCAAGGAGAAGCACAAGAAGGATATGATTAGGGCACAAAGGATTATTGCTGACTCCATCAAGGATCACTTGATCCCTCAAGTGTCATCCAAGAAGACTCCAAAAGAAATGTATGATGCCCTATCCAGAATGTATGAGGGAAGAAACATCAACAAAAAGATGAATCTAAGAGCTCAACTGAAGAGCACCAAGATGAGTCATGGAGAATCCATCCAAGACTACTTCACAAGGGTTTCTCAGATCAAAGAGCAACTAGAAGCTATTGGAGATAAGCTTATAAGCTTTATGACTGCTCTCAATGGTCTCACTAGACCCTGGAAATCCTTCATTCAGATGATGTGTGCCAGAAAAGAAAGCATGAGCTTTGATATGGTATGGGAAGACTGCATTCAAGAGGAGACTAAAGTGGCAAATAGAGAAGCCTTACTAAAGGAAGATGATCAAGCCCTAGCCGCTCACACCAAGAGAAGAAGAGGTCAATCTAATTTCAAGAGAAGAAATTTCAAGGAGTCTCAACCTCCTAGAAGAATCCAAAGGATAAGAGAAAATCCTCCAAGTAGAGACTACTCTGGATTTCAATGTTTTCATTGTGATAAGATAGGACACATTGCTCGAAATTGTCCTATGAAGAGGCAAGAATATAAGAAGAGGATCAACAACAACAAAAGATATCATGCTCATCTAGCGGAAGATGAAGATGAAGAAGAAGAAGAAGGACCTCCAAGAAAACAAGCAAGAGAAGAATATGTAGAAGAGTGTGTACTATTCTTTGCACTCTCTGGGTTTGTAACACCTGGAGAAGACACTTGGCTTATTGATAGTGGTGCTTCAAAGCACATGACGGGACAAAAGAAAACTCTGTCCAAACTTGAAGAGAAGAGCTCTCCTCAGAAAGTATCCCTAGGAGATGACTATCAATATCTGATCAAAGGAGTAGGTGAAGCAAGCTACAAACTTGATTCATGTAATCCCCTAAAGATGAAAGATGTATTATATGTACCTGGTCTAAAGAGGAACTTACTTTCTATCTCAGCTTTAGATAAGAAAAGATTCAGAGTTGCTTTCATAGATGGTCAAGTACTCATGTGGCCCAAAGGAAAGAATATTGAAGATGCAATCATCATTGGCGAAGAAGAAGGAGGCTTGTATAAACTCAAGGGGCACTCAGAAACAACCTTTGTTCATGAGTCCACTGACCCTAGTGAACTATGGCATAGAAGGCTTGCCCACATTAATTACAAGGCTCTACCTCATGTGAACAAAGTAGTGACGAGATTACTAGATATGAAGATCAAGCATGAAGGCATTTGCAAAGGATGTGCAAAGGGAAAGAACATCAAGAATCCATTTCCGAAGAGTGAAACAAAAACAAAAAGTACGTTGGAATTGATTCATTCAGATGTATGTGGTCCAATGTTTTCTACATCCTTAAGTGGCTTTGAATATTATATCACATTTATTGATGACTTTTCAAGAAAGACTTGGATATACTTCTTGAAAGCAAAGAGTGAAGTGTTTGAGAAATTCAAGGAGTTCAAAGCCTTGATAGAGAATATTTCAGACAAGAAAATAAAGACACTCCGATCAGACAATGGGGGAGAGTATACCTCAAAAGAGTTTGAAGCTTTTTGCAAAGATGATGAAATCAAGAGGGAACTAACTACTCCCTACAATCCTCAACAGAATGGGGTTGCGGAAAGAAAGAACCGAACCATCATGGAGGCAGTGAAGACAATGATATATGATCAAGATCTTCCAATGCATCTATGGGCAGAAGCAACAAGAGTTGCTGTGTATGTACATAATAGAATATCTCACAGTGCTCTTGGATTCAAGACTCCAGAAGAGACGTTCACAGGAAAGAAGCCTGAGGTAAGTCACCTCAAAATATTCGGTTGTCCAGTGTATATTCATATACCAAAAGAGAAAAGAACCAAGCTGGACCCTTCCGGAAAGAAGGGGATATTTGTTGGATACTGTGAAGTATCCAAGGCATTCAGAATTTACATTCCTGGATTCCATCACATGGAAATCAGTGGAGATGTGACATTTGATGAAGAGGCAGCCCTCAAGAGATCCAGGAAGTGCCAACATGAAGAAGTATATGAAGAAGAGACACCTCCTAGAAATAAAGAAACTACATGTCTCCCTGAAGAAGGAACTCCAGAAGAACATGACATGGCAGAACCCCAAGAATCTCCTACAATGGAGATGTCACGAAAGAGAAAGCCTGCTTGGACAAGAGAGATTATATAAGAGGCAGAAAGATATGGAGCTCCTAAAGGCTCCATAAGGGAAAGAAAGAAACCTAAGACTTTTTCCAACTATGTAGCCTTGATGTGTGATCTTGTAGATCAAGAACCTACAAACTACGAAGAAGCGATGCAGAAAAAAGAATGGGTAGAAGCAATGACTGAAGAATACCAGTCAATAATAAAGAATGATGTATGGGATATAGTTCCCAAACCAGAAGGAAAGAGTATAGTATCCTCCAAATGGATCTACAAGATAAAGCATGCAGTTGACGGAAGTATCGAGAAGTATAAAGCAAGATTTGTGGCTAGAGGTTTCTCTCAGAAAGAGGGAATTGATTATGAAGAGACATTTGCCCCAGTAGCATGGTATACTTCGATTAGAGCTATCATGGCACTTGCATCCATGATGAAGTGGGACTTACACCAGATGGATGTGAAAACAGCTTTTCTGAATGGTGTGATTGAAGAAGAAGTATACATAGAACAACCACAAGGATTTGAAGTTGAAGGTAGACATACTCACGTATGCAAGTTGAAGAAGGCCCTGTATGGCCTAAAACAAGCTCCTCGAGCTTGGTATGAAATGATAGATAGTTTCCTGACGAGCATGGGCTTTACCAAGAGTAAAGCTGATCCTAACCTTTACCTCAAAGTTGTAGAAGATGAACCTGTCATCCTACTACTATATGTGGATGACTTATTCTTGACAGGGAATGAGAAACAGATTATAGAAAGCAAGAAGAATCTCGCAGAAGAATTTGAGATGAAAGACCTTGGGTTAATGCATTATTTCCTAGGTCTGGAAGTATGGCAAAGTTCAGAAGGAATCTTTCTCAACCAGGGAAAGT
>LPNX010036709.1:875802-901733 GCA_001517045.1 Pseudotsuga menziesii
GAAAAATTAATAAGAGTCATGAGGTAGTCCCCTCAAATTGTAAAGGTGGGTCAATAGCACCCCAGTTGTGGTTACTCGAGCCTACATGATTAACTCGAGCCTACATGTCTGAATTAATTATTAAAGTGAACGGACGAATATAAATAGAGGTGTGGCGCTCCTCATTTGGAACACACACTCACTTGTGTATCGCATTAGTGAAGGAGAGAGAAGTAGCTGGAGAAGGAGAAGGATTAGTCTTTGATCAGTCTTTTGGTTTTACCTTTTATCTTTTGGGTCATCTATATTGAGGAAGCTTTTTGCTGGGTTTTTTCCTTTAGGGTTTTCCCAGGATAAATTTGTGTTGTTCTTGTGATACTGTTTCTTTCAGTGATCCTGTTTATATGCTTTTGCTATGAAATTGAAATGAAATACTGATGATTTAGCTAAGCATATAAAAAATTTAACAGGAATCATTGATTCCTTAGTGCTTGTAGTGTCTAGATGCCTCATGATGATTCATGTCATGAGATACATTTATATTAGTTTTGATGTGATTTAGTATCATCTTGTCAAGACTTTTGATTCAGGTGTCACAATAGATATCATATTTCAATATTGAGGTGTGATGTTCCACTTGACATCATCTTATACATCTTATATATCAATTTTATTTTCATATTTATTTAGCAAACTAGCAATGTGTTTGATTGATGTTGTTGTTGCTTTAGATGTTTAAAAAGTTGAAAAAATTGATTATTTTTGTATGTTTTTAAGTTTCTTGATAATTTCCTATAATTTCCGACATTTTCCTCGATATTGTCGTTACGGTAAATTCCAGACCCCCGTCGATAAATTCGTCAAGAAGATAAATGTAACATTGCAAAAAATCAAACGGAGCATAAAACTCAGCTAACCATGGAGGCAATGCCATGCTTATCTGCTTCAAATATTTAATATAAAAAATGATGGAACTTAAAAATACATAGCCATTATACCTCATATCAGAATGGTTGACTTGCAAAGATGATAAATTGATCTTCATCAAACAATGTAGCTTGATCTATTGAATCTTCAAGGGAAAGGACTTATTTTTACTTATTTTTGTGCATAGGTGTTGCCTTTGACATTCCCACAATGACATGTACTTTCTAGTTCCATTGACCTATTTTGGTCATCTGTGGACATACATACAATTTCCGTTCTTTCTTTCTTGGTATCTTTATTGCCATTCAAACACATCTTTGTCTTTCTGCATCTCATCCTTTATATTTGCATGCATGTTAGCTTCTTGAATATCTTGTTGCATGTCTAGGTGCATGCCTTGATACATGTGAGTCTCTATGTCATTATTATGCTTGCTATTCTTGGATCATATTATGGTATTGTCTTTCATGGCTTCCTCATTGCACATATCATTAGTTATTATGTTATCAACATCTTGGCATATGTTATTTTCGCTATCTTGGTATATGTCTTTCTTTGCATCTACAACATACACGGTACTTTCTATTCCCATTATCAAACAATGTAGCTGATTACTGAATCTCTAGGGAAAGGACTATTTTTTACTTATTTTTGTGCCTAGGCGTTGTCTTCGACATTCTCACATTCCCACAATGACATGTGCTTTCTAGTGCCATTGACCTATTTTGAATATCTATATGGACATAAGTACGAATTACTTCTTTCTTGGTGTTTGTTGCCATTCAAATAAATCTGTCTTTCTGCATCTCATCCTTTATATCTGCGTGCATGTTATCTTCTTGAATATTTTGTTGCATGTCCAGTTGCATGCCTTTATACATGTGAGTCTATATTGTTAGTTTTATGCAATATTATAGCAGTATTACTTTATTGCAAATGAAAAATAGGATCACTAGAAGAAAGACAAAGCACAGAAACAAAGAACACAAGAGTTTATCCTGGGAAAACCAATTGGGAAAACCCAACAACCTTTGTATAGAGATGATAACTTCCGAGAACAGAATACAAGAATGAGAGAGAGAAGAAAATCTCTCCAAGAGAAAAACCCCAGAAAACACTGCTTCTCTCTGGTGCTGTGAACTTCTCCTTGAGTAGGTGAACTTGCTTGTCCTGAGTGAGTGAATAAATGAGGCGCCTGGCCTCTCTATTTATACACTTTACAAAAATGACTTTTACCCTAACTGGTCCGACTTGCCTTGGGGGAAGATAAAATAATATTTATTTTTATTATTTTTCTTGTGTAATCTTCCCCAAGGTTTACATTGATTCTTTTAAGGGTTTAAACTTTATATCAATATAATCTCCCGCAGGAGGTACAAGGAAATACAATAAAAGTATAATAAGAATAACTTCTGAAGTTGCACAAATTCCAACATATGTCATTATTGTGTCTGTTATTCTTGTAACACATTATGGTATTGTCTTTCATGGCTTCCTCATTGCTCATATCATTAGTTATAATGTTGTTGACATCTTGGTATATGTTATTTTCATCATCTTGGAAGTTGGTATATGTCTTGTTTTGCATCTTCAACATATATGGTATCTGTATCATATGAAAGCAAGCTATCCTTCATGAGGTAGGTTGTCTTCATGGGATGGCTTGTTCTTATAATGCTGATTGTCCCCATGTCACAAGCTGTTCTCACAAGGTTTGCTATCTTCTATGACGAGGTTGTATTAGCCAGGATGTCCTCCACAAGTTGTCTAGTGAGCTATGCAGGTGTTTTAGGCTTTCCAAGTTATAGACATTGTTTGAGTTTGTGAGTTGTTCATGTGTTGCAAGTCGTCTAAGTTGTGTGGGTTGTCTAAACTTATAGAGTGTTTTAAGCCATCCAACTTTTGCAGCCTATCCCTGTTCTGTTGATTTTCGAAGTTTCAATGACTATTGAAGTCTCATTCTCTGTCTATGTGCTATTTCTGTAGACCATCCAAAAACTGCTTGCTTCTTTTTCCCTTATTCTCTCTCATTCTTTCCTACTCACATGTTATTGTTACAATGTAATATTCCTTCTTTCAATAGGTTTTGATATATAATATACTCTGTGTATGCTTTCTTCGTTGATTAGATTGTACATAGCAGGTTAGACATCCCTTGTCTATGTCATTCCCATTGACTAGGAGATCATCATTAATGAATTTTCATGCTTTTTGTCTAGTTACCTTTTGCTTTTATGATATCATCACTCATCATTTTTGTTCTTGTATAACATCCCACACATTACATTATGCACTTGCATAATATCATTTCTCACCATGTTGTTCGGTACATGCAATCCATTCATGACATACATGACATCATCTATAATCACGTCCTCCATGCTCGTTTGGACTTCATCACTTTCATCTTTTTGTTTTCTTCTTGAAAATGGATCCCTTCCATCTTTGTTAAATGCTTACTCAGGCTCACTTTGGCAGATTGTTGTCTTTACAACACTACTATGTTGCTTCCCTTCACAAATATTCTTAATAGGTTCACACCCTAAATTCTAACTCTAGAGCTATAGTGCATGTTTTCTGATTATGAACTAGGCATGGGATTGACTTCTAATTCCTCAACAATTACAATATGCTTCATTTTGCATTCATTATTTGGCATAGTCACTTCGGTTGGAACATTGTATCCATCCATCCTTGAATTGATGTCTTTTTGACTCACAAGGATTTCCTCGATGGTTGCATCTTCCACAATGAGCTACCTATTTCTTTGAACTTTTCTATAAGGGTTGCTGTTATCACACAATGTGTAGTTACTCGCTAAAGGTATCCCATCGGAGATGGTAGAGGTGGGGTAGCTAACCGGTGACACCGCAAGGGCCTTGTCCACTACGGATGAAGAGTAGTTGTCACACCGGACGGGCTCTTGTCGCTTTAGATCAGTCCAGAAAATGATCAAGGGGGAGACCCTACTAGCCTAAAGGGGCTAGTGAACCTACTCAAGACACTCCTAACGGTAAGCAGTGGGTAAAAAGGAGATATAATGAGTGAGGTAGTCTAGATCTAGGAAATATATGTGGTATAGGAGTTGAGGTGAAGTTGGGGAGACTTAGTGAATTAGGAAAATAGGCCAACTTAAGAAAGAAAGTACCACAATGAGTTAAGTAAAGTAGATTTAGAAAGATCTAGCCATATACAAGAGAAACCTAAAAGACCCACTTAGGATTTTATGCAAAAGTAGACAAAGTGGACCCTAAAAGGTAGATCACGGCATGGAATGACTAGATCAGGGTGCTTAGAGGATAGATCTGTGGAAATCAAGTGGGGTCAAGCATACCCAACTAATAGATCTGAAAAGATCTAGCCACTCGAATGGAAATCCTAAAGGGACCTGCATAGGGTTTATGCAAAAGTGGGCATGGCGGACCCAAAAGACTAGATCGGGGCAAGGAGTGACTAGATTGGGACACTTGAAGCATAAATATGTGATTTTGAAGTGGGTTCGAGCATACCCAGCTGATAGATCTAAAATTTTGGCCATCCACCCAAAGGTGGCGCCCCACCTGGATAGATTAGTGCTAGATCCCGGGGAAAATGGAGTCTGATTTACATGAAATTCGATATCTAGGGTTTATTCAACAATCTCCAAGTGGGTTTTGATGGCCGTCATAAAAAACTCACTGGATCTATCAAATCTACAAAACTAGGGTTTTAAGAAAGAGGGTTTGGTTGTGACAATTGGATCAAACACCTGAAAAATAAAATAAATGCAAACGCACCTGGAAATACTTGCTACGAACCTTGTATGGCGATGATCTTGCCTCTCCGATCAATTACGAGCATTTTCTATGCCTCTCCAAGTGAAATCGCTATCTCCTTTCAGATGCCAAGTGCTCCTTCCTCCTGCAAAAGAGATCTACGATGGAAATCGATTTACAATAGGATAGATGAAATGACGAAGAAATATGAATCAAAGAACATCCAGATGGCCGTAAGACACAATAAAGATACTCCCTAAATCATAGACAACTGGAGAGGACACTATGGAGCTCAGTCACAATAGCACCCCTACCCAAACGCTCCCTTCACCAGATGGATGGCAACCTGCAAAAATATTAGAAATGCATAGATCCGCAAGAATGCTAGAGAGAACAAGACTTTCCAATCTCCATACAAGACATTCAACAAAGCTTCCAAGAGTTTTTGCAAAATATCTTATTAATCCAAGAGTTTGAGAGCCAAAAGTCTCTTTACAAATGAGAGAGCATCTCAATATATATAGATCTCTCAAGTACATAAAACCTGTATCCAAAAAGATCAAGGGTCAAGATCATAAGATAACATCATCCTAATCTACGGCTAAGATTAGCCGGATACATCTCACATAGATCAACTCACTAAAAGAAGAGGGCACATCACTAGAAATGCCCAATGAGGGGGCACACCACATAAAGTATGACTAATAACCACAAAGTAGCACATGGTGGGGCTAGGAGGTCATGTTATCCTTTGCTAGCATGGCCCCATGGCACAATAACCAGCCGTGGTGACAAATAATATAAAGGAGTGATACAAATCACTAGGGTATTTCCCTCAAGAGTCAAAATACATCAAAACACACTCAAATTGCATAAATCAAGGATGTGTGGACCCCAAGTGAAGTGAAGCTGATGCCAGATGATGAATGTGACCCAAATACTGTGCCTCAGACCAATTCCATGCCATTTCCTTGCCTTAATTTCCCAAATCGATTTCCTCATTAGCCACTTTTTATTATTAAAATGCTGCCTTGGGAACATAAAACAACCAATATCTCACAAGGGACCAAAAATTGAAGCCAAATGACTGCACGGATGGATCTGGCACCATGGTAGTATGGTACAATCGACTGGCTACACCCCAAGATTCCCTCTGGCGCCCTTGGAGATCTCATTGTTCTCCATTGTTTTTTATTTTCATTTTCCCATGGCAAATTTGCTGCAAAAAGCCTAAGAGACCCATATCTGTCTTGTAACTGCCTGAAATTGAAAACCAGTTGCACCAATGGACTCATAATGTCCAAATCAACTAGGAATGAGTACTCATACACAATATTTCCATCACAAAGGTACATCAAAGGCCCCATCCATGTCAGAACCATAATAATAATAAAGCTTGTAAATGCTGATAATCATAGAAATAATACAAGCCATCATAACAAATCACCATCTGAAGCATGAATATGTCTAATGGACTCATAATGTCCAAATCAACTAGGAATGAGTACTCATACACAATATTTCCATCACAAAGGTACATCAAAGGCCCCATCCATGTCAGAACCATAATAATAATAAAGCTTGTAAATGCTGATAATCATAGAAATAATACAAGCCATCATAACAAATCACCATCTGCAAACCATAAATAATCATCATCCATAAATATTTGCCTATAAACTCATCTTGGACCTTGCCCATGGCCTAGTCAACACTGGGTTGACCAAGTCAAGACTGATCAAATGATGACCCAAGTGCTAAACTTTGATGCCGCAAAGTACAAATGGACTTGCATGCTCAATTATCTATGCTAGCAGTGACACTCAAGTATGATTAGATTTTGTTGGCAAGTATAAGCACAATACATATATAATAATCTAAATCAAAATGACTAGTTGCTTTAAAACAAGAGCCTCCAATGTATACTCATTTATGGATTTAGCCCTTTTGCTAGTCAGGGGTGAAGGAAACAAAAATCAGGTAAGGCCATGGGATGACTTGATAACTCAACACTGTAAGCACTTGGGCTAAAGGACAAGGGGATCCACTCAACACATAAGTTGGACTAGGTGAACAATAGGGCATGGCAGTGTCTCACAAATGGGTGGAATGATGAGAAGGCTCCACTAGACTCTAGACAAGCGACCTTTTTATACTTTATTTGCTCAACATTTATTATACTAGTTCACCTCTAAAGGCAAGTGCCTTGGTAAGCCTTCTGGGATTCCAGATAGTGACAAGACATGACCTTCTTGGGCCATTCTCTCCTTGTTTCCCTATGGGGGAAAATGAGCCGTACATTATACAAGAATGAGTGCTCATCCTCTAGCCATCAACTTTATTTCTTATTGCTAACTTGCCATCCTCCAAGAGCAGGTGCCCTGGAAAGCCTTCTGGGCTTCTAATGACTAAGGCTCAGCCTTGAGGGGCTTGCCTCACCTTGATACCTTGTGGGGATAAATGAGCCTTACACCATACAATGGATGAGTGCTCATCTCTTGGCAACTGGCTAGTTTTATTTTTATATTTCGAGTAGTGTCTAGAGACACTTTTATTTTGCTGGCCTGACATCTATTTAGAATAACTTTAAGCTCCGATGCCTTAGTGTCTAAAAACACTTCTTTGGGAGGACTACTTGTGTTCAAGACCTAGAGGTAGACACTCCCTGTGATAAACATAACATAAACCAACACCGAGACACAATTTATACATGGAGACCTATTCCAACATAGAGGTGAAGGTGGGGGAAATCCCAGAAGTCACAAGTCAAGTTACAAGTCGAGGATAATCAATCAACAAGGGAAGGAAATGAATGAACGAAGACAATGGTAATGATGCCAAGACTAGCAAGCTATGTCCCTAAAGGGAAATGACCAAATCCATACTAGAAGTAGGGCAAGGCCAATGAGTATACAAAAGAATCTCTAGGTCAAAACAACTATATCATCTATACTTTAGATTCCAAGTAAACGAAGATAAAATATTGGCAACATACAATCAACATCAACCGAGTCTCATTGCCAAAATAGGCAATAAAGCAACATCAAAATCCATATGCACAAACCATAACATCACCTGGGTCATATACCTGCACTGGATCTGAAACTAATCTGAAGATCACTCGAAAAACTGTTGCTGCTACATATCATGGGCACTATAATAATCTTTGCTTCGGGTCATGAAGGAATGGCTAAATCAGTCATCGAATCTGGGGTCATGAGGCTCAGTCATGGCACATAAATGGTCAATCTGGATACTCTGGATCTCTTGAAAGTGGGAGATCATCAACTGGTTGCTCATCATTTGCTAATCTCACAGTAAAGTGTTGGCTCAAAGAACTGCTCAGGAACAAAAGTAGCCAAACTACTATATATGTGACAACAGTTTCCATTGGGTTTCATTAACACATTTTCTGCACAAGTTCATTCGCCTTTTCTACTAAGGCCTTTTATATAAGGTATATGCATGATTGGTGTAGTCATGTTCACTTGGGTTCCCCATTTGCAAAACTTGATTAATTGGCCTAGTTGGCTCCCCCTTGCCCCCATTCCCAAACTCTATCATGTTGTCGAAATTTTTTTCTTTGGTTTTTCCAATAGAGTATACATTTTCAACTTTGTTGACAACAGAGTCTTGTTCTCCTTCACCTATAATTCTTTGATAGCCTCGATATCTTTTATCGAACCTTCCTTGTTATTGGATATGGGTACTATACTTTCTTAACTTGTGACCTAATTTGCACTAAATATGTTTCAGTTTTCCCAAAATCTACTTGTTTTTCTTTTGAATCCAATCATTAGGGTCTCACCATTCTTCATCTTCTAATTTAGAGCCATATTATATATAAATTTGATAAGCATTGTGTACATTAAGGGGGACCACAAGAGTCACTTTTGAAGGAAGAAGATTCTACTTTATATGGTGGTCACATGGGCAATAGGAATACTATTCATCACTTGCATCGTTTCTTTATGCACCTCATATACATAGAGGCATTCTCCATTTTTGCGGTGTTCTACAATTTGTTGTAGATCAAATCTTTTAAAATCCTTGTCCAATACATCACATCCTTGGGGAAGGTATTCCATGAACTTAGTCAGTGGATTTTCTAATAGTGCGAGTATCATGTTTACATCTTTGTGGTTGTTGATAGATTCAACAAAATGGGTCTGTTTATGGCATGCACTAAGACCTTCTCTACTAGTCACTTAGCGCAACTCTTCTTTGATCACGTCTCACAACATTTTGGTCTCCCTTCCAAGATTGTCTCAGATTAAGATCCATGATTTCTTGGACATTTTTAGAGGTTGTTAAGTTATTAGGTGCCCATTTAATCTTTTCTATAGCCTTTCATGCACACTATGATGGTCAAACCGAAGTATTTAGTCATCCCCTTATCCAATCTCTTAGAATCCCTCATTCAATCTTCTCCTTCAAAGTGGGATTTGAGTCTAAGTAACATGGAGCACGCCTACAATAGGGTTGTCCATTCTTCTATATCTCACTCACCCTTTGATGTTTGTCTTGGCGTTCAACCTTTGTCCCCTTATGAGATGCCTCTTTGATCGCCTTTGCAAGGTACTACACATGCTAAAGAAAAACAATAGAAGGCTCAAATTTTTGTCAAAGTCCCTTCAATCCAAATTAATTGACTTTCTTACAAAATGCAATCTTAAAACAATAAAAGGCTCACAATTTTTTTCAAACATTGAGGCCCTTCAGTTCAAATTAGTTGACTTTCTTCGAAACACTCAATCTTAAAACAAAACCAACTTATGGATTGACAAAGAAGACCTCGTCCATTTCAAGTGGGTGACAAAGTTTGTCTTTGGAACAAGTACAAGTTCAACGACCAGGTAACATCACAAAGTCAAACCACTTAGATATGATTTTAAAGACAAACTTGAGGTTTTTTTACTTGATATTCCATCTCAATTGGGTATTTATGATGGGGTCGATGTTGGTTTTCTTAAACATTGTGAAGCATCCACATTGGAGACAAAAGGTCCGATCAATGATCTAGAGGATGTTTCTCTAGATTTTCATCCACTACTTGAGGCTAACATAGTCTTTGACTTAAAGATACACATAAAGTGTACCGAACTTGACTCGGGAAATGACTCTTTGGCCAAAGAATCAACAAAGATTCGGAAGTAGACTTGACAAAAGCTAAACACCTTGCAAAATACAAGAAATATAATTTTTCTTAAATAAATTATAAAATCTTTTTTTTTACATTATACATGAAAGATTACATTTAATATTATTCAAGAATTATACAACCTGAGTGGGCCTACTAGTTAAGAACATGTGTTTCTTCCTTGGATGTCATAGGGTCAAATCTTGAGGGGGGTAGGTATGTACACCTCCCTACCATAAGCATGCAAATCGTGATGTGGAGGGACCCCCTTGTGCCACAAACATAGTGGGTCCCATATGTTAATTTGATGTCTAGCTAGGTTGCGATCTTAAATTAGTTTATTATTATATTATCGATTATAATGCGAAAAACCAATTGACAAAATATAACTGATACCAAGTGCGATCAAATTTCAATCATTGAGAATGTCATCCATCATTAATGCCAAATGTCAAGTGTCAACACTCAAAGAGTCCAAAAAATATTTAAAGCCATATGACAAAATCTGATACACTGCATAAATAGTAAAGATAAAATCCTCTAGCTTCTAGACATGAGTCGGGGGGAAGTGTCTGTCTGTCCCATAAAAAAAATGCATCCATCAGTGTGCTATGGTATAGTGGAGCCCGGGTGGGGGGAAAGTTTCTATCTGTCCCATAAAAATATAAAATAAGAATGCATGCATCAATGTGCTGTAGCATAGTGGTGAGAGGGATGTGTGCTGTAGTTTAGTGGTGAAAGGTTTGCAGATTTGATCCCTCTTGGCGCTTTGTAGAACTGGAGTTAGATGGGTCTATATGTTAGACACTGAGAGGGGGGGTGAATCAGTGTAAAGCAATTTTAGAACTTTTCTTAACATGTCACAATTAACTACCAATTCATCACTGCATAATCATTTCATAAACATCTTTCACTTCATCATTCACATATCATAAGCATTTGAATCATCAAGAACCATAACACAAAAGAACACAACACCATATAATTTTGTAATCTTTTTGTTTTAGTTTTGGTCCGGCTACAACCATGAGGTAAAATCAGCACCTACTGATATGTAGAGCACCTGCTCTACATCCAGGACCCTGCCTGGTTTTCTTAGACCTTGCTAAGAAGGGTTTGAGGTATCCTAACCTCAAAAGCAAGACAAGCTTGCTTTTACAATTAAAGTTCATTGTCACATCATTTCATCAATCACATCAACATCACCTATCTCTTCAATCTGCTGCCAACTATCTCTGCTCATGCTCATTTGCTCATCATCAACGCTGCTCATCATCAACATTGCTCATCATCTCTGCTCATCATCAACGCTGCTCATCATCTCTGCTCATATTGATCATCTGCTCTACTGCTCAAGGTTTATGTCAATCACATCTAGTCTGCTCTTATCATCAAGTTAAGGCAGTCATCTCCCTAAACTGTGCATCATCCTTATACTTCATTAATAGCTTCTGGGGCTGTTATCTTCATGCTTGTCAACCTCTATGCATAGATTTGTGTATGCTTGCACTGTGTGTGTTCTGGGAAGACCTTACAAAACATATCTACAAATACTCCAAACTTCAACCCAGTCATATTATACTGATATTCCAAGGTCAGATGCCATCAGTGAACCAGCATTCACATAAATCATGTATGCATATACATTGCACCTGAGTTGTACTTAAATTACCTTAGTCAACTTAAATCAGAGCTTAACCAGATGAAGCAACTTGCAAGCTTTCAGATGCCTTAGGCTTGATTACCTTGTGCATACTATTTCAACATACTTCAAAGTTAGCATACCTGGGACATGCTTCTTCAATTGTTCGAGTGTGAGTACACCTTAGATAGCTCTGCTTTGGATGCCTTGAAATGTATATAACCTTCAACCTTGAGTTGAGAAGACCTTCTTCAAAGGACTGTCATCATTAACCCAGACGTGTGTTTACCGTGCAAGGTGAACTCAAACACTGTCATACTCTGACATACACAGACTGTATATTAACTAAGACTGTCATGAACACTGTCAAACAGCCCTAAACCATGTCAGACCTTGGTCAAGACTGTCACCAATTTGGGAATGTGGAAGGATATCAGTCACCATCCAACTCTAGAAGCATTCAGACTTGTATGTATATGCTAAGGAAGAATCCAAGCAAAGCCATCCTTGGACTGTTTGTACTCAAACATGTCAACCCCAAACACAGTCACTTCGGATCTTGGACTGTGGTCCACTTTGACAAATTTGGATTGAGTGCTAGGATGAAACTCAGACAGTCACCAAACCATCCAAATTAGATGTGTCTTTTGTCAAGGTGTGTGCTAGTAACTTGGACTGTTAAGTTTGGAATGTCAAGGTGCAAAAACTGAACTGCTTTCCCTTCCAAGCTTGGGACTGTGTGTAGATTATCTTAATCCAAGAATTTGGACTGTTGGCAGCCTTCCTTCAAAGTCAGACTAAGTATTTGTGGAAACCCTCAAACTCAGTCAAGACTCAAAATTCGGATCTGCTCCTCTTCCTTGCAGCTGCTGCAACATTTCATACCTTACTGCTGCTACAAAAAGAATTTGACTGTGGAAGTATATGCTGGTCAAAACCCCAAAGAAGTCTTCAAAACAACCTTACTTATACTCTAATGTACTGTTTCATGGCAACATCAACATCAGCATACATGCCACTTTACTTCAAGCTTGGGCTATAGAGAATGACCTTCAAACTGAACTGTTCATATCTTGGACCACTGTTCTAGGCATCAAAACAATGACTAGGGCTTGCATGATCATACTTCATTCTACACTAGTGCATATACTCATATTACTGTTTATACTCACAATTCATTGTATCACTGTATCTGTTTATACTCACAATTCATTGTATCACTGTATCTACTTCATCACTGTATGCGCTATTGCTAAGGTTATCATCATAACATTCTACAATAATATGCATCATCACAATTTCACACTAACATTTACCACTGTATGTGCCACTCATTGTACCAACATGATACAGTGATTTGACCATACCTTTACATGACAAAGCTTGTATTTGTCTGCTGCTGTACATGTGGACTGTTTGTATGTGCTGGTACAAACTTTAAGCCAAAACCATCTCTATGGGTCTCAATTGACCATCGAAATTTCCATTTGTTGCTTGGGTTGTTGTCTGCTGTAAATTAGGGTCTTCTCCATACTGCTGCACCGAATTTTACAGTCAAAAAAAAAAATTTCAGACTGCTGGATAAGAACAAAAAAAAAAAAACCTTCTCTGCTGCTCCTGAACAGTCTCGAATATCCTCAGTCAAGATGACTGAATTTCCTTAGTCAGCTGCACCTCCGAAATTGCCTCAGTCTGCACCTCCAAAATTCACACCCTAAAATGAAATTTGTTAGGGTATTTATAGTGGTTTTTCCACCATAAATTCTGGAGCTGACTTGTATTTAAAATAAGCAAAATTTTATTTCTTTATTTTAATTTAAGGAATGGTCAACGTAGGCTGGCCGACTTCAAAAAGGTAAGATGGTAAGTGTTTTAATTTTTAATTTAAATTTGTTATTTGAATTTTTAATTTTGACTTTGAATTTTAATTTTATTAAATCACTTTATTCAAAATCCACCCTACACTTGAGTCACACAATCACTCCTTATCATAAGGGTGTCTTTCTATCAACACATCAAAGATTCATACACATGAGCCACACCATTTTCACCAAGTGTGGGTTCAAGGGCCTTCATAAAGGTTTCATGACTTCATTAAGTCATCAATGACCATATCTTCATGTCACCTAACTATGTAAGTGCAAGTAGTGGGCTCCATGATCTTTGCAAGGCCATCAAGGTCTTCATCAGGGGTTCCAAGTCTTCAAGAGCTTCTTCATCAAGCAAGGGGGTTCATGGTCTTCTTTAACTGCCTCAACCACATGATCCAACAAGATATCACCTGTGGGGTAGCTTGGTTTCTCCTGGGGTACCATGACACCATCAAAGCATGAATGACCACAGAATGGGTCATTAATGCTTCTCCAACCCATCTAGGGTTTCTCCAACGTCTACCAAGGGCTTCAGGACCATCTCCAGGGTCTTCAACATCTTCAGCAAGGTCTTCAACATCTTCAGCAAGGTGGTGGCATCAAGATCCAGTCTTGTGGGTACAGGGACCTTGTCAACTGGGTACAAGGTGCTTTAAGGCACAAATCCACTCTATAAGGGGTCCAAGGCACTGCAGGTGGGACTTGGTGGCATCAATGACATCCTGTGGGGCCACTGCAAGTCCATGTTGGCATCAATGACAATTTCATCAACAATTCTATATTGGTGGTAATATTAAATTATTAAAGCAAATGTGATATTTCCTTTATCTTTCATTTTCGAAAAGTAACATTTCCTTCCATTTTCTATCCTTTGACATTTCCTTTACCTTTCATTTTCGAAAAGTGACATTTTCTATCCTTTGACATTTCCTTTATCTTTCATTTTGTAAAAGTGACATCTCCTTTTATTTTAAAAATTCTACTTAAATTTTTAACATTGCCATTAATTGTTTCAGAATGCTTTTGAGTGGCTACAACCTCATCAGACTTCATATGGAGCAAGTAGAATTGCAACATTTTTATTGGATTCTATCATGTATCAGGTATGGGATTGGCATTTAGTCGAGAGCACCAAACCCTCTATGTACCCTGATCATTGATGTTGGTGGTGTTGATTGTAGCATGGTCACCAGACTCGGAATTGGCAAAAAATTGGCAAGACAAAAGAGTGAAGAGTTTGAATTGGATTGCGAAAAAATCGGGAAAAGATCGGCAAATACAAAAAAAATAAAGATATACTCATATCCATTGTTGGATGGCCTTAGATGGATCTTTGTCCTCCTGCAGCACTGTTGGTCATTTCAAACTGATTGAGCCAATCCACTGAACTTAATGCATGATACATGTATTACGAACTCTTATTATCATGAAATATGTATACACTAAACTACATGACCATTTAATAAATGTTTACATTCTATTTCTATCCTATATCCTTGTAATTTTTAGCATTATATGTAATGACTTTAACCACTCCCTTGGCCCAAAACCCAATTGTGCGGAATATGAAAATGCTAAAGTTATTTCAAAGATTGAGGACTGTGACTTGTATTGGTGGGTTTTCAAATCATCACCTCAACATGGCATGTTATCAAAGTGCTAATGCAAGGATTGTTTGGTGTAATTTTCCACATAATAAATACAATACGTACATTTGTATCCTTTCGAATTCTCTTGACATGCATTAGTTGGATGCATATGCTTTATTTCTTCATTTACAAGTTAATCTCATATTTAGGTACTTTTGTCACTAAAGTGACATTGTGGCTCAAGGAGCTTCCACGAGACAGGATGACTTGAAGGCGCTAATGAAGGTGCCAATGAAAATTCCAATTGCATAAAATAGCCTTCCAACAACCACATCTGCTTCTTTGATTGCTGCTTTTGGACAACCATTGATGAAAATTCAAATTGATACAGGAGATAAGAGTTTAAATTGCCTTCTATAGCTATTAGCAAGTGGATAGGAGACACTCTTAGGCAGTCTCTCATGTTTTTTAATTTTTGTGCTTATACGCATGTACATGGTACTGTGGATAATCTTACTGTTCTTTTATTCCCAACATTATGATACTTTGAAAATAGCCATTAAGGGATCACTTCAGCTCATACTAGAGGATTACTGTTTACAACCAATAGAGTTAGTGTCCGTGTCATGCAAAATACTCGTCTTCAAAATTATAATTATTTTTTGTTTATTGTGCATTGATTTGTGATTTTGTATACATGGTTTTACTTATATCATTGTTGAGTAGAGCTGATTTAATTTAAAAATGAATTGGTTTGTCATCACGTGCAGCATCCCTTCTGACATGTTTAAAAGACGATCAGAGGAAAGGGCAGAGACTTTCACTTTCTCCCAGTGGTTGTTTGGCTGCTGTAACAGATTCACTTGGCCGTATTCTCTTGATAGATACACAAGCCCTTGTTGTTGTAAGATTGTGGAAGGTTAGTTACCGGGTGTGCTAGTAAAGAGAAGCTAATGTATTTGTTTTATGCCATGTTTATGTTTTGCAGCCAAATAATATTAGAGAAATAAATTGATTTTTTCAGGGTTATCGTGATGCATCCTGCTTTTTTCTGGAGGTTCCTCTTAATGGAGAGATGCCTTCTGTTGATGGTATTGGATATGGCAAGTCAAAGCGTGATTTTTGCTTGTGTTTGGCAATCCATGCTCCTAAAATGAGTGTAGTAGAGGTAGGTCACTTACATTAGTATCACTTTTGCGAAGAATACTCATTATCCAGGGGTTTTCAAGGTCAACCCGATCTTTTTGTCGTATTTAGTTGGAGGATTATAAAGCATAGCAATGAGAAAAAAAAAGCAGTATTTAAGTGATTTGGAAATGTTTCATCTTTACTATTATTTTGAATTGAACACCTTGTAGATATACTATATTTATAATTTTTTTGATTTAGTATAATTCTTTTGGCCAAATTATAACTTCAGCGTCACTGACATTTGAAACCTACTCTTAAAACTGATTAAAACGTTGGAATCAGGACCAAAACATTGAGCTTGTGAAGAAAAACCATTGTCTATATCTGGAAAACTAGTAATCATGTCTGTGATCCCACCCTTGAGAACATCTGATTTAAAGCAGTATCCCAAAGCAATATCTGGTACAAGCAGTTAATAAATATAAAGTTAAAACATTTCCCAGCATTTGTTGAACTCATTAGAATTTTTGGCAGAATTTCTAATTCTGAGTACTTACCTTTATATAAATATGTCCAGGGCCCAGGCACATAAACTATCTTCTGAAGAATTTGTCAGTAACCTCGATGTGAAGGGTCTAAGATTTTGAGCATCCCCTATGTGAGTATAGTGCCCTAGTACATGGTATATAGGTTATGGGTTCCTACGTTTCTTGAACAGTGAAATTCCATGATTCTACAATTTTTACATTTAGAAAATATTTGTTATTGACAAATAGAAATTTGGGTAGCCTGTTAATCATATTTAGCCATTTAGCCACACATTTTGCAACCTAAGCCATTATTCCTAGTACTTAGTCTGTTTAATGTTTAGAAACATCCAAAATACAAACTACATGATTCTAAATCATACAATCACCATCTGCCCATCATCAAGTAATGCTGTTCTTCAATGTTCAAACTCCGTTGCCTGTCTTTTTTTTTAGAGTTTGCACTTTAATTTAATTATGTTAGATCTTTAAACTGAAAGATAGATAAGCACAACAATACACAAGTACACAAAGATTTTCCTCAGGGAAACCATAAAGGAGAAAACCACACAACTTCTTCAAAATAGTTTCGTCACTTAGTACAATGTCAAACCAAGATAGAATACCCAAAGATAAGATGTCTTCAGCAGATTCTTCCTCTTCTTCACCAACGCACTCGTCTTTCTCTCTCTTGATGCAAACTTGCTTGTGTGTTAGGTGTCTAAATGAGGGAGGGCACCTCCCTATTTATACTTTACATGTGACTGACCCAAAACCCTAACTGGGACGACTTCCTAACCCAATAGGGCCGACTTCCTAACCTAATAGGGTCGACTTCCCTCTTGGGAGACTCAAAATACATTTAACAATATTTCTTCTGGGGACAATTGCCCTAGTGTTGCAAACATAGTTGATATATTGACAACATCATGATATATCGCGATGCTAACTCACTGGCGATATATCGACAATATATCGCCCAGATATTTTCCCCATTTTTATGGCGGTTTTCGTGATTTTATCGCGATAATTGCCAATTTTTTCGAAGATATTGTGATTTGCCTATTTTATGGTGATATTTGTTGATTTTTTTGAATATATTGTGATTTTTTGCATTTTTTGTATTTTTTATTTTGCCGATATATTGCCGATGTTTGCCGACATTTTTGCCGATGAATCCAATAATTTCTTTTTGGACCCTCGGTGATATATTCGCCGACACGATATTTGTAACATTGATTTCCCTGACTTACAATGAAGGTTTTACCTCGATATTCTAGCATGACCAAATACAATAATAACATCCCCGAACGAAGGAAAAACATCTTCGATGGAGGTACAATAAAATACAATAATAATATACAAAATATTATCTTCCGAAGTTACATTTTCAACAAAACTCCCTCTTAACTAGGAAGGTATTCTTTCGACCCGATCATCATCACAAATGGACAGAGTCTTTGGACATCGTCGTCATCACTAGATCATCATTGCTGGATCGTTGTCGCTGGATCATCATCGCCTAGATCATCTTCATCACTCCTGCATCAATTCTCGTCTTGTCGACCATTGATTAGTGACATTTCTCGAATCTATCTGTCCTTAGAAGTTCTACAAAGCCAACCCTTTTTTCATGCTGGATGTAGGCCTAGATCCCATCTAGGGATTCATCAACATATTTGTACAGTTCCAACCCATTTTCATGCTGGATGTACCTTGTACAGCGCCAATCCTTTTTCATACTGGATGTACTTTGCAGTGTCGGTCCTGTTTCATACTGGATGCATATCTCTACAGTGTTAGTCTTGTTTCATACTGAATGCATATCTCTGTAGTGTTAGTATTGTTTCATACTGAATGTAGCCCTAGAGCCAGCTAGGACATCATAGAGCCAATCCTGTTTCATACTGGATGTATCTCTCTGCAGGGTCAGTCCTGTTTCATACTGAATGCAGGCCTAGATCTAATCTAGGAATTCATAGAGCCAGTCCTGTTTTAATACTGGATGTGTCTCTTTGTAGGGTCAGTCCTATTTCATAATGAATGTAGGCCTAGCACCATCTAGGACTTCAACACTCCTTGTGATAGACACCGATCTACACAACTCCAAGCTTGTCCTCGAAGTATTCAATCTTCACTCTCGCCAGAGGCTTGGTTAGAACATCGATTGTCTTCTCTTCCGTTGCCACATACTGGAGCTTTACTGCTCCTCTCTGCACCATATCCTGGATATAGTGATACTTGATCTCAATGTGCTTCGACTTGTCATGGAACTCTGGGTTCTCGGACAACTTCACACAACTCTGGTTGTCACAGAAGATACAAGTCGCCTCTAACTCGAGATCAAACAAATCTAACAGTAGCTTCTGAAGCCATACTGCCTCACAACTAGTTGAACAAGCTACAATGTACTCTGCTTCGATTGTACTCAGTGCCACACTCAACTGCTTCTTGCTAAACCAAGAGATCACCCCGACTCCCAAACTGAAGCAACATCCAGAAGTGCTCTTCCTGTTTGTGGCACTGCTTGCACAATCCGAATCAACATAACCATGTAGGTTAATCTTCTGATCTATCGCATACTTGAGTCCATACTCAATTGTACCCTTCAAGTACCTCAATACGTGCTTTGCAACAACTAGGTGAACACGTCTCAGATCTGTCAGAGACTGGCTCAATGTGTTCACAGCAAAGCATATGTCTGGCCTCGTTTTCATCAAGTACATCAACGAACCAATCATCTATCTATACATCGTGGCATCAATTGTCTTAGAAGAAGCATCACTCAGTAGCTTCAAGTTTGATGGCATGGTTGTGGCAATAGCCTTGCAGTCCATCATTCTGAACCTCTTCAGAATCTCTACTGCATACTTTCCTTGTCCAAGGAGTATCCCATCTGAATTCTGCCCCACCTCCAGACCTAAGAAGTAGTGCATCATCTCCAGGTCCTTCATCTCGAACTTTGCGGTAATCCTTCTCTTTGTATTTGCAATGAGATCATCCTCTCCTGTCAGGAATAGATCATCTACATACAATAGGGGTATCATTGGTCATCCACCCTTAACCTTGAAGTAGAGGTTGGAATCGGCTTTACTCTTGGTAAAGCCTAAGCTCATCAAAAATTTATCCATCCTGCCATACCACGTCTTGGGTGCCCGCTTCAAACCGTACAAGGCCTTCTTTAGCTTGCACACATGAGTTTGTCTGTCATGTGTCTCGAATCCCAGTGGTTGCTCCACATACACTTCCTCTTCAACTACACCATTCAGGAAAGCCGTCTCGACGTCTATCTGGTGTATCTTCCATTTCATTACTGCAGCCAAAGTAAGTATAGATATGATGGAAGCATATCTCGCTATAGGTGCAAATGCCTCCTCATAATCTATGGCTTTTTTTGGAGAAACCTGGTGCCACAAACCTTGCCTTGTAGTTTTTGATGCTACCATATGCAACATGTTTGATCTTGTAGATCCATTTGGAAGACACTACGAACTTCCCTTCTAGTCTCAGAACTATCTCCTAGACATCATTCTTTATAATTGATTGATACTCTTTAATCATGGCTTCCTTCCACTCCTTTTTTGTAGCTTCCTCATAGTTGGAAGGTTCATTATTAATTATGTTGCACAATAGGGCTATGTAGTTGGAGTATGGTCTCAGTTTTTTACTTTCTTTAAGTGTCCCATCTAAAGCGCCATACCTCTGTGCATCTTGAATAACTTTACGTGCCCATGCTGGTCTTCTCTTGTAGGAATTCTTTTCATGAGGTGGATCTACAGGTTCTTGAGGTTCTGTCATGTCATGATCTTCATGGTTTTCTTGAGTCATTTCTTCCATAACTGTATCTTTGGTTCTTGAAACTTTGGGTTCTTCAGCATCTTCAATGTGGAATTGTCTTGACTTGTCTTCATCAAAAGTAACGTCTCGACTGGTCTCGATCTTCTTGAATCCTAGGAAGTATATCCAATATGCTTTTAATGCGTTACTGTATCCCATGAATACCCCCTTCTTTCCAGAAGGGTCTAGCTTTGTCCTCTTTTCTTTGGGGACATGTATGTACACAGGGCAACCAAATATTCAGAGATGACTGACTTCTGGTTTCTTTCTTAAGAAAGCTTCTTCTGGAGTCTTTTTATTCAGAACACAGTGAGGTGTTCGGTTTTGTACATACATGGCTATTCTTGCTGCTTCTGCCCATAGGTGCATTGGAAGGTCTTGGTCACGAAGCATCACCTTTGTTGCTTCCATTATCATTATGTTCTTCCTTTCTACAATACCATTTTGCTGAGGATTGTAGGGAGTGCTCATCTCCCTCTTAATCGCAGATTCTTTGCATAGGTCTTTGAACTCATTTGAAGTGAATTCACCACCATTGTCTGATTGTAAGGTCTTGATCTTCTTTTCGGTGTGATTCTCTACCAAGGCTTTGGATTCTTTGACCTTGCTGAAAACTTTGTGTTTTCCTTTCAAGAAGTAAATCTAAGCTTTACGAGAATAATCAGCTATAAAAGAAACATAGTATGCATACCCGCTTAAGGAATTGGATGACATGGGGCCGCATACATCTGAGTGGATTATTTCCAAGATTTCTTTCGCCTTGCTTTCATTGCTCGAAAATGGTTTCTTTACATTCTTCCCTTGTGCACATTCTTTGCAAGTGCCTTAATGTTTTGCTTGGATTTCGAGAAGGCCTAATACTGCTTTGCTTGCAATTGATAGTGCCCTATAGTGTACATGTGCAAGCCTTCGGTGCCATAGTTCACTTGGTTCTATAGAGTCATGAACCAAGGCTTGTTGTGGTTGTCCTTTCAACTTGTACAAACTTCCCTCTTGCTCTCCAATTATTGTTGCATCATCTATTGTTTTGCCTCTTGGCCACATGAGTACTTGGCCATCAACAAATGCAACACAAAATCCTTTAGCATCTAAAGCTGAAATGGAGAGGAGATTTTTCTTCAAACTTGGTACGTAGAGAACATCCTTCATCTTCATTGACTTGCCTGAATCCAACTTGTAAGAGGCTTCTCCACTCCTTTTTATGGGATATTGATAGTCATCTCCAAGTTTCACCTTGTGAGGTGACTCATGTTCTGATAGGTTGATGAAGGATTCTTTGTATCCTGTCATATGCTTGGAAGCTCCATTGTCCACAAGCCAATCATTGCTTCCATGGGTAATGGTGCCTGTAAGAGATGAGATCAAAACATATTCTTCATCACTTGAAGAATCTTCTCTAGTTCTCTTGCTAGCGGGTTCATCATCTTCTGCAGTATGTGCATGATGCCTCTTCTTCTTGTTCGCCTTGGAGGATCCTTTGTTTCTGGGACAATCTCTTGAGAAGTGGCCTTTCTCATCACATGTGTAGCATCTAAGATTTGTATAGTCCCTTGATCTATGATTCTTTTGGAATTTCTTGGGTCTTTTGTGAGAGTGATCATTCCTCTTTCCTTCATTCTTCTTTGGCTGAGCTGTTAGCGCTTGATCATCACTTGCTCTCATCTTCTCTTCTCTTGATACTAATCGAGCTTTTTCTTGAGTGCATTCCTCCCATAATCTGCTGAACTTGGTTAGCTTCTTTCTGGTGCATATCCCTTGAATGAACGAGTCCCATGACCTTGGGAGACCATTCAAGGTAGTCATCATGATCTCTCCTTCAAGATTTTTTTCAATGCACTCTAGTTGCTCCTTGATCCGAGAAACCCTTGTGAAGTAGGACTGAATGGTTTCTGAGTGTTGGATCTTTGCATTCTTGAGTTGATTCCTCAAGGTCATCTTTTGATTGATGTTCTTTCCTTCATATAGCTTGGTCAAAGCATCGAACATCTTCTTAGGGGTCTTCAAGGATGATATATGAGGGATGAGATGATCCTTGATGGAGTCTGCAATAATTCTTTTGGCTCTTATCATTTTCTTCTCGTGGTTTTCCTTTTGCCTCTTCTCCCTCTGGTTTTAGAACCTCCTCATCGACATAGTTGTCCAAGTCATTCTCTTATAGGATAAGAGAGATTCTATACTTCCATGCTCGGAAGTTATCTGCTCCTTCAAGCTTATCCTCAACCTTGGTGTGATTCATCATCTTGATATGAGAACCTCAAATGGAAATAACAATGGAATAGATCTTACCAATTTGAGATGCCAAAGCTGATTCTGGAGCTAGTTGACCTAGGGTTCCACAGAAAAACCCTAATTTTCCAAACTTGGAATCTTGAGATTCTGCCTAGATAGAAAGATGCACCTCCTTGAGGCGAGTTGTCTAGTGAGGTCCTTTTCCAAATTCTGTGGACGAAAGCTCCAAAATAATGACGCCCTAGTTTCTTCCGGCAGTAGTGATTAGGTCAAAATTAAAACTCCCCCAAATTGGAATCTTTTTCCACCAAAAGATGTGCCTCCTTGAGGCGAGTTAGCATAGCCCTCTTTTTCGGAATGATTGTGGAGAAAAGTGTTAGAATTTGGAAGCCCTAGTTTCCGCAGCTACACAATGCCTTCTTTCAGGTGGCTTTGATACCATGTTAGAGTTTGCACTTTAATTTAATTATGTTAGATCTTTAAACTGAAAGATAGACAAGCACAACAATACACAAGTATACAAAGATTTACCTCGGGGAAACCATATAGGAGAAAACCCCGCAACTTCTTTAGAATAGATTCGTCACTTAGCACAATTTCAAACCAAGATAGAATACCCAAATATAAGATGTATTCAACAACTTCTTCCTCTTCTTCACCAACACACTTGTCTTACTCTCTCTTGAGCAAACTTGTTTGTGTGTTGTGTGTCTAAATGAGGGAGGGCGCCTCCCTATTTATACTTTACATGTGACTGATCCAAAACCCTAACTGGGCCGACTTCCCTCTTGGGAGACTCAAAATACATTGAACAATATTTCTTCTGGGGACGATTTCCCCGACTTACAACGAAGGTTTTACCTCGATATTCTAGCATGACCAAATACATTAATAACATCCCTAAACGGCGGAAAAACATCTTTGACGGAGGTACAATAAAATACAATAATAATATACAAAAGAATATATTTGGAAGTTACATTTTCAGCAACACTTTTAACATCTATTATTTATGATGTGTTAAATCAGACTCATTATTAAGGAAGATGTTTAAGTTTAATTGTCTAACATTGATATTGAAATTTATCATATAAATAACGACAGCCACAAGTGTTGGGAGACTTGTTCCGCCTTGTACAAAATACAAAGCATTACGGTTCAAACATCTCACTAGCTGCTATTCTAATAATACTCAATAAACATAAATTGACTTCATAGTGAGCATTGGCGATTTTGTTTTCCTTATTTCTCTCTACTTTCTTTTTTGCCATGGGCTTGCTCCACATCTATTATTGTAACACCCTGGTTTTGACCCCGTTTGCATTAAAAATGTATATGATGTATATATTGTATTTAATCCTGGTGCGGAGTTAAAGGCAAAAGCCCCACCATCGATTTAGTGTTTTATGTTTTGGCGATTAAAAATCGTTGCCGATGGTATTTTGTGCTAGCCAGGCACATTATAATTTTTGACATCATGTAAATATGCAATTTAATTAAAATACCCACAACCAGCTATGTCAATGCAACATTAAAGAGATGGGGGCATGATTTCCCAAGGACAAGGGGGGGATATTCAAACCTTTGAGCCAATGGGGAAAATCCAAATGTCAAAGGGAGAACCCATTAAAACTGTCAACTACCCATTTCTTGTCTTTTTTCCCAATCATTTATTTCTGCTAGAAATAGGGTGAGGTAGTTATTGCATGGGAATGGGAAGAGTATGGGCAAAATTCGAATTGGGCAGAGCACCCATTTTGGAAAAACATGTTTTGACTTCTTGGGCAAGTAAAAACCCAAAAAACGTATGCCCATTCTACCATGCATCCACGTTTTTCTCTTCTTCACGTTTTTGGAGCTCCTTTGCATTCTCCATTCACGTTTTTTCAATGTTCTTCATTTTCCGCATCACTGGAAAGTCGTTTTTGGAAAATCTCAGTGGCTGGGCTCCTTGCTTGACGTTTTTGTTGTTGTTTTCCTCATTACCAGGCTAGGAAAAACTGTTTTTGGGTTGCACAACGAATTGGAGAAGAGACCCACGATTTTTGGGTGTTGGTTGAGTCCGTTTTTGCCCACGTGAAGCCCATAGAAGTTCTGAAAATCTAATTGCTGTTAGAGGGTTGTTTTTCCCCGTTTACCATTGTCGATTTTGGATGCAAAACTTTTTTTCCTCAAACCCATAATTTGCATCTTGCTGTTAGTGCATCCTTTGGTTTGGTCTGAAACGGTTTGGAGTGGAATTGAGGAAGAATTAGCTTGATAAACCTAGTGTGGAAAGGAACCTCATAGCCAAATCAAGAGGAGCTGGATTTTCTTCTTTGCACACCCTGAATAGCACTGGAATGGAAGGTATAGCCTAAGGGACTGTGTAGCAGAGAAGAGGATGCTTCCTTGTGTTGGGTGTGAGGTGTTGGAAAATCTAAGCTAGATCTTGTGTAGGTGTCCATAGCTCTATGGTTGAGCTCACTAGCTTAGCAATTCAACCATTCCACCTCTTTAGCAACCTGATAAACCCAAATGTAGTTTTGGCTTGGCTGGATTTTGACATGTCTTTGGCTATGTGTGAGCCTGCTAGTGTTCCCTTATTCCTTGTGGGAATAATGCCCAGCTCGGGGGTGGGAGTGCTATTGAGAGATTGATGAGCACACTGGCCTCTAGTTGGGTGGAACGTTGCAGCGACATAGCTGGTTGCCGGACAAGCTTCTTCCAAGATAAGTATCTCTTGTGTTAATCTCTGCATTCGTATTTGCTTCATGAAATGTGATGAACATGATTAATGTGTTGAATGAAATGTGTTTGCTTCCGCTGTAGATTGCATTAGGCATCTGTAAATGTTTTATGTTCAATGCATTTTTATCATGTGTATGTTCATGGGGATAGTTTCCCCGTTTAAATGATAGCGCACCAACGCTGTAGTCGCGTCCTCTCGGGCGGGAGGGGACATGACAATAACCTTGACAGTAATGTCTTCTATACAACCGATTCTTTCTATGACCTTATATTAGATTTCATCTCCCCCATTCTTTACAGTCCAAACTCTCAAAGGCTTACTCTCATTTCTCTTTGATTCTTATGATTGCATTGAAACGGATACGGATACGGGGAGGGAAACAAATACGCCAAATTTTAAAAAATGTCGGATACGATACGACAAGGAAACGACAATAGACTTATATATATATATTTAATAAAGGCCATGAGACATACATACTTTAGATTGCCATTCATCAATTAGATTTAAAGGTAGTCATGTCATTTATAACAATTAAAATTAGCAAACTCAAATATTGTCTTAAACAATATT
>LPNX010036709.1:901812-918044 GCA_001517045.1 Pseudotsuga menziesii
ACTGCCAAGCATTTAAACAAGAACATGTCAACTACTTCTAAACATCGATTTCAAACCCTAAAATTACTTGATGGATGTATCCAAATGTTACCATCTAACAAATATTACGCTAATTGCGGCTCTAGAAAAGTGTTGAAATTTGTGATTAAACACAGTTTTTGATGTAAGCCAGAGACTCAACCATGTTGTATTTGGGTTGGTCCACTCACCGACAAGACAATCAACTAGGCAAGTGAGAGTCGATTGACCAACCGGCTGGTTCAAAAAGTGACTAGCCGACTAGCTCATAAAGGGCCTAAATTCACAAGATTGTCTATGATTTGGAACCGGCTTGGATATTCAAATTTGACATAATCAACCATGTTTTAAGGGGATTAATTAAGCACTCAAGTATAAATAAGTGAGCTCATGTTTTAGTGCAACTTAGGTGTGACTGTGATGACATGCATTATTGAACTCTATGCCATAATACTATCTCTAGACACCAATGAGTTCCCTTGGATATGTTGTTTACGTTTTATGGTTTATACTAATAAAAATGCTTGAAATAAGATTAAAATATCACATGTATATCATATGGAGAACTGGCTAAACGACGCACCATCATAATTCTCTCCACGACATAAGGATAGGGATATGAGTGTAACTAGCAATGCAGTAAGTAAGGCCATACTACATAGGTCAAGGGTTCATACTAATTCAAAAAGGAAAAGAAGAAAACTGAAGCTTGTTGGAAGATTATTGAAAATATGTGTTGGTTTATGTAACCCTTCATAAATGTAGTATGCTATTTTGTATGGTTAAAGCTGCCATTGTATCAATTTTGATATGCAAGTTGTTTTATCACATATGCAAGTCATTGGGGTTTATTTGAAACGAAGTTATGAGGAATTGGCAAAAATATTGAAAAAAATAGTCATTGTACTTCTACACTAGGCTGTGAAACTACCACTATAGTAGACAAGCATTTGATACAATGAAATGTCCACAGATCAATTATTTTTTGAACAAACGGTAAGCCTCTATCAATTTTGGAAAATAACAATGGAACAAAATCCATGAGACATAAAATGTCAGATTACCATTCACCAATTTAGGATTAAGGTTTTGCTCTTGATTTATAATCTTTGAGGCTTTATATCTAAGTTTTGAGGTTTCAATTTAGGGTTGGGGTTTTATAGTTTTCCTTTGGGGTTATTTATTTGTTTATTTTCATATCAAAAATTCACTATTTCTAGTCAAAAACTTGCTATGTAGCATTAGAAACGTTTCAGAATACCAGGAAACGGCTGGAAGCTCTGGAAACATTTCAGGAAACGACTGGAAATAGCCTGGAAACGTTTCTGATTTTTGGATACGGCTTGGAAATGTTTCAGTGCCGTTTCCAAGCCATATCCCCTCCGTTTCAGTTTCTGAAATGGGGAACGACGTTTCCCCTCCCCTTCCCAGACATTTTCGGTAACTTAGACATATACCAATCTGTGAAGTTTTCACCTTTAAGGGAGTGATGTAATCAACTTAGTATAGTCGACACCTGAGAGTTGAATAGTTCTCATGATGACTGCTTAGTTCTTGATCATAACTTTTAAACCTTAAGTCAAATATAATGTATGTGATAGAGATAGAATGAAAAATAGGCGAGAAAAATACTTGACAGAAGAAATGAATAGCTATTTTTATGAACTTTGGAATATTGAGTTCATAATCCTCTCCAAATATAAGATGCTCATTCGTCTATATGTTTTTTTCAGTTGATTATCTGAAATAGGGTCATTCAAAGATTGTATTTATCTGCAACTTTTTAATGGTCAATAATGTTTCCCATTAGTAACCTCCAGATATCCAAGACGTCTCTATGTCTCTAGAAATTTGAAAGCTTTTTACAACGTTAAGGTTAAGATAATGTCTTAACCAAAATGTTGAAAGTTTGAAACATATATTTTATGATTCAAGAGTTGAATTCATTCTCCCACTTGTCTCATTCGATTCTGAACATCCCCTATACATGGGTTGTTATTGAGAAGAAGATAAACCATGCGATTTCTTTCCTCTTTCAACGCTCTTTTTATTTTATTGAAGAAAAATTCCGCCTGTCCTTGCTAGATGTCAGGTCTTATTCCTATATTTTGAAATTGTTTCAAATTTATCCATTCAGTAGTTTTTCCTTTCAGCTCCGGTTTAACTTTTCAGGCGGAATATCTATAACTTCTCTCTATTTTAGTTTAAGCTCTTCTTGTTGATATCTTCTACAGGTCTGGAAGATGCGCACAGGCCCATGTATTATGAGGCTAAAATGTGCAAAAGGATGCCAGTTATTGCAGTCGTCTTGCAAGTTTACATCCCTATTGTCTGACACATATGATTATGTTCCTGCACAAGTTTATCTTTTGAATGGAGATTCTGGGCAGATAGCAATCTTGAACCCTGTTATACAACCATCTTGAAAGTGTTTTCTGTTTTCAAAAGTCATGTTATAGTATTTTTTTGAGAAAGGGCATAAACACAATACTAAAAACCGGCTAGCTTAAAAAATGGCTGGTGATGTATTATAATATTATTGATTTGACTATCTGAAATCTCTGGTTAGAGTCATTGATGCACTATGGGAATGTATCACTTTGAAAGGGTCTGCAAACGAGGGTTTAGTTGTCTTGTTGGAGATTATTCTTAAGAATTTTTAGCTTGCATGTGTCCATTTTCTCTTCATTACGACTTTCACTATAACTTCCAATAGCTGTTGACAGATGTTTACCATCTCTTAAAAGACAATGCTTTCCCTTATCTATTTGCACTCTTGAGCATGCATGCAATATGAAAGGTTACTTGCACTCTCAAGCATGCATGCAATACAGAATGACTATTTGCACTCTCGAGTCTCAACATGAAATCTTCATGTTGGCATCTAATAGACTAATACAAAGTGCAGTTGAGTGGACTCATCAAAGCTATTGATTAATACAGGAGAAGTATGTCTGGGACTAATGAAGGCTTCTAAGAATTCAACGAGAGATTTGTATTGACTTACAATACCATAAAGAGATGAAGATACCTTTATTGGGTTGTTGGGCCATCAGTGCAAATGTATGTTGACTTTGATATCTTAAGAATTTTGATTAGTTATGGCTCTCTCACCTCACCTCAAGATGTGTTGTCTTTGGCTCTTTTAATGTCGGTGTTGCAAATATTGATGATATATCGTCAATATCACGATATATTGGCGATATTATCTTTGGTAAAAATTGTGATTTTTTCCAATTTTGAGTATCTTGCAATATATTGGCAAAACTTCATGAGAAATTGGAAAAACTCGGCTGAGGCAACAGATTTTTCGGAATTTATTTTTCATTTTTTTGCTCACTTTGAAGAGGGAAAACAGATGATTGAGAACAAAGGTGTTCCTCACTGTTACATTTGTCCATAAAAGGGATAGAGGGAGGGGGTAACTTTAGATGTTTGAAAAATTGAAAAAAATAAATAATTATGTATTTTTGAAAAGATTGCAGATATTTACCTATACTTCCTGGATGTCCCTGATAAGTTTTTTTCCAGACTCTTGGTGTTATATTGCTGACATGATGTTCGTAACATTGCTTAATATCAAACTTTCCAGCAATATTAACCTTTTCATGGTATTAATCACTTTTTGATATGGCTTGTGTTATCACTTTCTCATGATTTACTACAAGGAAGTGCTATGAAGAAACTACTAAATTCAAAGGAGTAACAGGACCACAATCACTAGCCTATATTCTGTTGCTGGCTAAATCACAGGCACTTTCCTTTTATGCCATGTGCTTGTTAATTTCAATTAAATCAGTGCCTATGTAAGATTTCAGATCTGATATTTCTTACACTACTGACTTAAATTACAGAGATTTCAGTGGAAGCAAAAATCATTAAACAGATCCAAGAACACACAAAGCTTTTCTGCTCCTCAAATCAGTTCTTCATTGGAATTATTTCAGAACTTACAGGAGCTCCTGTAAACAGGAAAATTTCTCTGCTCAGAGAAATACACTGCTACAGCAAACCTGAGAATTTTCTGATCTGAATTTTTTTTCCAACAGTGCTCTTCACAGCTGAATCCATACAGTTGTACGGTTTGCAAATATGTACGGCCTGTACAGTACGACGCCTCTGCTTCTTTGCAATAAATGCTGGCAGCTCTCCACCATGTGACCTGTTTGGTTGATCCGTACATTGTACGACTATCCTCTGACTGGTGCGATCTGCTCAACAATCAATGCCTGCTGCTGATTTGCTTCCTGCTTGGCTTTCTCCTTCTGCCAATGGCTGGAAATATATATGTTTTCCAATCTCCCTCTTCCTCATTCTCTATGAATAATGAATGTGTCTTTGTCTTAACCAGTGTTACAAATATCGTGTCGGCGAATATATCGCCAAGGGTCCAAAAAGAAATCATCGGATTTATCGATGAAAATGTCGGCAAACATCAGCAATATATCGGCAAAATAAAAAATACAAAAATATTAAAAAAATACAAAAAAAGAAAAAAATCAAAGTATATTTGAAAAAATCGGCAAATATTGCCAAAAATCGGCAAATATCGTGATAAAATCGGCAAATATCGCGATAAAATCGGGAAACAATCGCCAAAAAAATCGGGAAAATATTGGGGCGATATATCGCCACTAAGTTAACATCGTGATAAATCGCGATGTTGCCGATATATCAACGATATTTGTAACACTGGTCTTAACCCTAGCCGCCTTTTTGTATTTTTGAGCTGGGCCAAATCCCAAATCTCAATATAACATTGATTTAAATCAATGGCTCACTTTTAATTTAAATCACTAATACCTTGACTTGCATTTTATTAAATTAAATAAACTCACTTTATAAAAAACACATATCACTTCAATTAATAAATTAATAATAAAGTGAAATTGCAAAAAGTTAGGACATCTAATCAATGCTGATTTTCATGGGTTAGACACACCCTAAGGGAATACTTGTTCGAGCTACAATCATCAACACAGAAGGTATTCTTCACCACTCCAAGCTGGTCTCTAAAGATGACAAACTTTCCTTCGACCAAAGGTTTGTTGAATATCTCTGCAATCTGCTCATTTGTAGAAGTATTGGAGCTTGACTGCTCCCTTTAGGATCTTGTCTTTGATGAAATGGTATCTGATCTCAATGTGCTTTGACTTGTCATGAAACACTAGATTCTTTGAGAGCTTTATGTAGCTTTGATTGTCGCAATATATCAATGTAGGGTCCAACTCTTGACCAAATAACCTTGTGAGTAGTTTGTGAAGCCAAATTGCTTCACAACTTACAAGGTTGGCTGCCGTGTACTCAACTTCTGCTGAATTGAGTGCTATTGAAGTCTGCTTCTTGCTGAACCAGGAAATAGATGTCGACTTCAAGTTGAAACAACACCTTGAAGCGCTCTTTCGATCTTCATCACTTTTTTTTCCAACATGAATTTGAGTAGCCCTACAACCTCACTCCATCTCTGCCAATGTATCTCAAACCGTACTCTATTGTTCCCTGCAATTATCTGAGCACATGTTTTCTTGCGATCCAATGCACTTGCCTCAGCGACACCAGGTATTGGCTCAAGGTGTTCACAACAAAACATATGTCTGGTCTGGTGTTGATCACATACATCAAGGACACAATAAGATACCTTTAAAATCTCGAAACTGCCAACTCTGAATTTGAAGAATCAACCTTCTTCAAGTTGGTGACCATCAACGTGGCCATCGGTCTGCAGTCCATTCTGAATCTCTTCAGAATCTCTACTATGTACTTTCCTTGTTCGCGAAAGATCTTTCTTGATCTTTGCCATACCTTTAGCCCCAGAAAGTAATGCATCAACCCAATGTACTTCATCTCAAATTCTATTGCCAAGTCTAATTTGCATCCTATAATCAACTTCTCTGCCCCTGTGATTATTAAGTTATCCACATAGAGAACCTAGATGAGGAGCTCAGATCCGACAAGTATGAAGTACAAGTTGGGATCTACCTCACTCTCAGTGAAGTCCATGTTTTGCAAATAGTTCTCAATCTTGGATTACCATTCCTTAGGGACTTGTTTGAGTTCGTATAGGGCATTCCTAAGCCTGCACACATGCGTCTCTTTGTCATGCAACCCAAATCCCTGTGGCTACTCAACATATACCTCTTCCTCATTGATTTTGTTGACAAAAGTTGTCTTCACATCCATTTGGTGAATCCTCCACCCCATCTCTGAAGAAATGGATATCATGACTTAGATAGAGGCATATCTAGCAACAAGACCAAAGGTCTTCTCATAATCAACTCCATCTCTCTGAGCGAAACCTTTGGCCACAAATCTCGCCTTGAACTTCTAAACACTGCCATTTGCTGCATGCTTGATTTTGAATAGCCACCTAGAAGTCACCACTGACTCCTCTGTCGGTCTCTGTACAATATTGCAGACATCATTTTTCATGATGGAGTTGTACTCTGCACCATGGCATCTCTCCATACCTACTGGTTGGTTTCCTCCTTGAAGTTGGAAGGCTCTAAGTCTATGATGTTGGTCATCAGGGCCATATAAGTCTGGAATTGCCTAGGCAACCTGCTCTCTCCGAAAGTACTTTGGGTGCCTCTACATTCTCTCGAGCATCTTTGAGTGTCTGCTCAAACCACTAGAGTCTCTTGGTTGATCTAGAAGAGGCTAGCACCTCCTATATCCTTAAAGGTTGGCTCTTTGTATTGGGAGCCTTTGAGCTTTGCTCACCCTTTGAGGCTGCTTTATGTAGAATTTCCAGCACTTTCCCAACCCGGTTTCCAACTCTGTTTTAATACATTGTTTAATGCCCATCCCAATTTGTTTTACTGCTGCAAATTAGATTTTTCTCATAAACAATATAGGACTGAAACATAAGAAAAGTTTCTATAACATTTTCATTGACAACAAATAAACACATTCAACCATGAAATTTCAGACACAATATTTTTGGTCCAATGACCCAGGAAAAACCCCAACCTCTGGGGAAAACCTCTGAGAGATAAATTTTTATTATCAGAAAAAATTACAGCAATACCCAAAATAAATTTCAGACCAACTTATCTCACATTAGGAGAAATTTGAGGTAAAAAATGGGTCTCAAAACAAAAAAAAAGTACTATCAAAATCCAGTTTAAAAGAACCAATCACATTCTATAAAATGACATCATCTATTATAGTTGAGATGGCATTACTTGAGTTAAAGTTACTTGGATGAGAACCCATAGTTAACTACATTCATAATGAAAAAAGTACTCATAACATAAAACAATAGAAAAAATATTCATAACATAGAGTACTTAATACTCTCAAAATACTTAAACGTACTTTCCTATCAAATCAATATTTAAATTAAAAATATATTATTATACCAATCTCACAATTCAAAAACATATACAGTACAACATATTTCATATAAATCTTACTTGATATGCGTGAAAGATATCATATAAAGTGTACCCTTATATGATGTATAAGCTTTATATTTTATTTGATCCCCGCTACAACCTTAAATTTTTAATGGTATAAACTATTTTCGAATACGTGTTATTGAACTTTATATGCTTAGTGATTACATGTTTTAGATATAACCTTCATATAAAAATTTATATGACATGATTATGTAACATTTTTATTTGATTTTATTATGTTATAATAATTATGTTATTTTGTAATATTTTAAATTTTATTTTAACACTTATTAATATAAAACTTAATTACTTTACCTAATACATATTATTGTAGATGTTTATTAAGTCTATGTAATGTGTTGGTAATGTAAAGACATTTAATATATCTAATACTATATATTACGTAATAAAAATTTATTTGCAAAGTTGTTTTGTGATAGCCTATAATATATGTTAAATAAAACCATGATAAACATATTATATAATAATAAATTTATTTTATCTAATGAAGAAGTGTAAGACATTTTATAAACATGTGTTATAATGTGAATCATACTAAAAATATTATAATAAAAATAATCAAATCATAATTAGAATAAAATTATTATAATATATAAAGAATACAATATGAGATTATTTGAATGTGTAAATTTGAAATAAATAATTATTAATGTTAATGATAAGATTTAACTATGTTTATGTTTATATTTCAAAAACTATAATATTTTACTTTATTTCATTTTATGAGTACTTTACTTTAATACATGTACTTAAAAGTACTATTTCTTTTTGTCATATCAAAGAGGGTTTTTTTATTAATTTTATTTATAGATACCTTTTCAATTTACCTTAACTAGAGTTACATGGATTGTAGTGCAAGAGTGAGTTGTAAATATACCTTCTCCACAAATTGATAAACTCATAATATTTTATTATATCTCTTATGAGACCCATTTTAGATCTCAAAATTCTCCTAATGATTGGATGAAAATTTTCTGCCTCGTTTTCCATGCCAAATAGAAAAAATCAAACCTAGAAATTTTTGCTGTAGCTACCTCGAAAAACGTGTTGTACGTGCTGTACGACAGTTGTACAGACAGGATGTACGACCTGTCTCGAAAACTATGCCGTAGAAAGTTGTCTCGAGATTCGTGCCTGCTAGCTTGCCTCAGGATTTGTGCCCAAAACCCTTATCAAAATCTGTGCCTAAAAACCTCGAAAATTGTGCCCATACTTTCCTTATTGAAATTTGTGCACTGTATGGGTTCCGTACAATACGGCCTGTACAGACATGCAACAATAAATGCTGCTGTGTCAAAAATTGTGCTGGCTGAACTTCTCGAAAAACGTGCCCTCTTCGCTGTACTTCCTTCTCTTCGATTTGCGTGCCCAAGAAAAATTGTTGTTGATGCTATTTTTCTTCTTGTTCAGAAAATGGCTCTCCTCTCTCTCAAAAAATGCAAAGTGCCTCTTCACTTGGAAACTTTCCCTTTGGTGAAAAAATTAGGGTGAATGAAAATCTATCTAATCCTAGGGCTCAGATTAGTCTAGATGAGTGGTTGTGATTAAAATCATTTTTCTCCACAAATTAATTAATTTCACTTAAAGTGCACTTTTTCCCTAAAGTACAATTAATGCTCATTTCAAGTCATTAATATAAATTCCAAGTTACTTACAGGCAAAAGTCACTTAGGAGAACAATTCCTAGGTAAATTTCAACACTCCCTCTTACCAAGGAAGAAGTTCTTCACCACACCCAATTTGTCTTTAAAGTGAATAAACTTGCCTCTTCCAAGAGACTTTGTCAGGATATCTACACCTTGCTCATCAGTGGAAATATACTGCAATCTCATTGCTCCTCTCTGAACATAATCACGAATGAAATGATACTTGATCTCAATATGTTTTGACAGGTTATGAAAAACTGGATTCTCAGAGAGCTGGATGCAACTATGATTATCACAGTAAATCAACGCAGGCTTCAACTCCTGATCAAATAAATCCACCAACAACTTGCGAAGCCACAACGCCTCACAACTGGTATGACTAGTTGCTATATACTCGGCCTCTACAGAACTCAAAGCAACATAATTTTGCTTCCGACTGAACCACGACACTGTTGTCGAGCCCAAACTGAAACAACATTTGGAAGTGCTCTTTCGGTCTGCCACACTACCTGCCCAATCTGAATTTGTGAAGCCAATCAATCTGATCCCATCCGATCTTCTGTAGTCCACACCATACTCCACTGTCTCTGCAAGGTATCTAAACACATGTTTTGCAGCTACCCAGTGCACCCTCCTAGGCTCAACCATGAATTCACTGAGAGTGTTCACCGCAAAACACAAATCTGGTATGGAGTTACCCAGATACATCAAAGAACCAATAAGCTGACGATATATTATAGGATCCGCCAACTCTCCCTTAGAAGCATGAAGCTTCTTCCAGTTGGTGACCATCGGTGTAGACAACGACCCGCAATCATCCATCCGAAATCTCCTTAGAATATCAACTGCATACTTTCTCTGTCCTAGGAAAATATGTCTAGGGTCCTGCCAAACCTCCAATCCCAAAAAATAGTGTATCAACCCAATGTCCATCATCTCGTACTCTGAAGCAAGATCTTTCTTCCAAGTTACAATAGGTCTCTCTCCTCCTATGATAACTAAGTCATCCACATACAACAGAGGAATGAGCAGATCATCTCCAACCATGATGAAATAGAGATTCGGATCTACCTCACTCTTCTAAAAACCCATCCGCTGCATGTAAGAGTCAATCCTGGAGTACTAAGCTCTAAGAGCTTGCTTCAGCCCATACAATGCTTTCTTCAGCCCATACAAAGCTTTCTTCAGCCTGCACACATGAGACTCTCTCCCATGAATCTCAAAGCCTTGAGGTTGCTCCACATACACCTCCTCCTGAATGATTCCATTGAGAAATGCGGTCTTCACATCCATTTGATGGATCTTCCAACCCATTTCCGCATTAATGGAAATCAAAGCCCTGATAGAAGTATAACGAGTAGTCGGTGCAAAGGTCTCATCATAATCAATTCCCTCAACCTGTGAGAACCCCCGTGCCATAAACCAAGCCTTGTACTTCTCTACACTACCATCTGAGGCATGTTTTAGCTTGTAAAGACAACGAGAAGTCACCATTGACTTCCCCTCAGGTCTCATAACTATCTCCCAAACATCGTTCTTCATGATGGAATGGTACTCTTCCATCATGGCATCTCTCCAAACATGATGCTGAGAGGCCTCAAAAGTAGAAGGCTCTGAATCACGAAGACTAGCCACTAATGCCATACCCAATCTGTCTGGCATCTAAATAGCCCCTAGTGGCTCCTTGGGTGTCCCAAACTCCTTTGCTTCTCTCAAGGTGTCTCGAAGCCACTTAGGCTTCTTCTTCCCTGAATACTGCTCCCACACTGGTCTGTCCTCATCTGATGAACTACCAGAGGTAGAAACCCCACTAACCTGTGAACCATAAGCTGGAGTGAACCTTGTGATCATGAAGCTCTGTACGGTGAACCTGTAACCTAAGACCCAAAACCTATCTTCGAAGATCTTGTCGGCTGAACCACTGAAACTGGAGAGCATGTGCCTATACTTTGTGGTCCAGTAACCCTATAAACCTGTGAATCTGTCTATTGCACTAACGGTACCTGTGAAATTACCTAAGGTGTGGGAATCTACTGCTCTCCCTGCTTTGACTCTCTAGACTTTCTTAAGGCCGGCTCCTCCTCAAATCTCACTTCCCTCCTCACAACAACCTTCCTCTAAGAAGGAAGATAAATGAAGAAGGCCTTCGAAGTCTCATCATACCCCACAAAGATGCCTCTCTCTATTGTGGGCTCAAACTTTGTCCTCTTCTCAGAAGGGACATGTGAGTAAGTTAGGAAACCAAAGATCCTAAAATGACTCACCTCAGGCTTCTTTCCTGTGAAACTCTCCTCAGGTGTCTTGTTCCCCATGACATGATGGGGACTCCTATTCTGAAGATAAACAACTGTACTGCATGTTTTTGCCCAAAGGAATAAAGGAAGTGACTGATTATGTAACATAGCTCAAGCTGCTCCAACAATAGATCTGTTCTTCCTTTCTTCCACTCCATTTTGCTCAGGAGTGTATGGAACCGTCACCTGTCTCCTAATGCCCTCCTATGTGCAATACCCAACGAACTCCTTGGAGGTATACTCACCCCCGTTATTCGATCTAAGAGCCCGTATCTTCCTCCTTGTCTGGTTCTCCACAAGAGCTTTGAACTCTTGGAACCTCTGCAAGACCTCCTCAGATTTCTTGCTCTTTAGGAAGTAGATCCAGGTCTTTTTGGAATGGTCATCGATGAATGTCACATAATACTCGAATCCTCTCAGAGACACAACTGACATAGGTCCACACAAGTTAGAATGTATCAAGTCAAGAACCCCTGCTGGCCTGGTATCATTCCTTGTAAAAGTAGTCTCGCTGTACTTTCCCAAAGCAAACCCCCTGCATACCTCACTATGCTCCGTGTTGAACTTTGGCAATCCTGTAACCATATATCTCAACATACGCAAAGCTGGATGATGCATATGAGCCATCCTCCTATGCCACAACTCACAAAGCTCGCTGTCACTGCTATGTGCCAAAGCATGCTGAGGCTGAAATAAGAGCTTGTAAAGTTTCCCACATCTAAATCCAATGGTGTATGAAGCAGATGGTCTTGCAGTCTTGGGAAACACACACACATGTCCATCCAGGAAGGACACCCCAATACCTCTATCCTCGATCATGGAAACTGAGATCAAGTTCTTCTTCATCCCAGGTACATATAGTACATCTCTCAAAATCATGGGACTCATGGACTCCCTCTGAAAGGTAATGATTCCACGCCCAACTGCTTTGACAACTGTGTCATCCCCCAACACTTCCTCCACATCAATCTTTGACTCTGAAAGCTTAGAGAACATCTTTTGAGCACCTGTCATGTGGCTCGAAGCTCCACTATCAATATACCACGTGCTGGTGGTGGATGCACTCAAAGAATGACCTGTCAACAAGGAATACTTTTTCTCACTATCAACATCTGCACTGGTGATGATGGATGCTCTCTCTCTCTATCAACATGTCCAATGCAAAGAGAAAACTCTCTCAAATCTCGTGGTAAAATCCTCAAACTCTGCAGAAGCTGCTGTCTGCTTCTTCTTCTTCTTCTTCTTCTTTTGTGGACACTACCCAACATAGTGCCCAAACTTTTGACAAGAGAAACACTTCACAGTGCTCAAATCCTTCTTTTTCCCATCTCGCTGCTTAGCCCCACCCTTCTTGGGGCCCTTCCTGAACTTCTTCTTCCTCTTTGCAGTCAATGTCACATTCTCCTCATCCTCCCTACTTGTAGAAGCGCTGCCTTGTAGAAGACCTCTCTGGGTCTCCTCCTAAACAAAATCATCACATATCCTGTCACATGTAGGTAAGTTCTCCCTATCCACTAAAGCCTCCACAAACACAGCCCAAGGATTTGAAACCCCATTCATAGTTGTCTGCACTAGCTCTGCATTAGGAACAACCTCCCCCATTGCTGCAAGCTCATCTCTCACTTGAGAGATCCTAGTAAGGTAAGATATCACAACCTTCCCTTTGGCTATCTTGATACTTTTCAACTTCTCCTTCAAAACCATCTTTCTATTCTCGTTTGAGCTTTGAAACAAGCTGGTCAAAGCATCCCACATCTGATATGCATGGGTCTTACTCAAGATGTGAGGAATCACATGGTCTTCAACTGCATCTAGGATTATTCTTCTAGCTTTTATGTTCTTCTTATTGAAGGTGGTAAGTGTTGCTGCATCGCTGGAAGGGGGAACAACAATAGGAACTGCTGTAGTGTTATGAACCACCTCATCCCACAACTCATTCTCCTCCAATATCAACACTATCCTAGCTTTCCATGGGACAAAATTCCCAACCCCATCAAGCCTATCCTCCATCCTAAGTCTAGTTTCCATTATCTCTGCAAAGTTCCAGTTTCAACAAGGTGTTGCCCACTGACAAAAGAAATCACCGAAGTATGAAATTTTCACTGTGTATAAATCTGCCCTCTTCTTTAACAAGGCTCTAATACCATGTAGAATTTTCAGCACTTTCCCAACCCAGTTTCCAACTCCGTTTTAACACATTGTTTAATGCCCAACCCAATTTGTTTTACTGCTGCAAATTATAATTTTCTCATAAACAATATAGGACTGAAACACAAGAAAAGTTCCTACAACATTTTCACTGACAGCAAATAAACACATTCAACCATGAAATTTCAGACGGTATTTTTGGTCCAATGACCCAGGAAAAACCCCAACCTCCAGGGAAAACCTGTGAAAGAGAGAAAGTTTTATTATCAGGAAAAATGACAACAATACTCAGAAAAATTTTCGGACCAACTTATCTCAACTAGATGAAATTTTTTTGCCTCGTTTTCTGTGTCAAACAGAAAAAATCGCACCTAGAAATTTTTGCTGTAGCTGCTGTACGGACTGTACGACAACCGTACGAACGACCTATATGGTCTGTCTCGAAAACCGTGCCACATAAATCTGCCTCGGGATTCATACCTGCTAGCTTTCCTCGACATTCTTTCCCATAACCCTTCTCGAAATCTATGCCTGAAAAACCTCATAACAAATCGTGCCCGTACTTTCCTTCTCGAAATATCTGCATTGTACGGATTCCATATAGTACGACATGTACAGACACGCAACAATAAATGCTATTGTCTCAAAAATTGTGCTAGCTGGACTCCTTGAAAAACGTGCCCTCTTTTCTGTACTTCCTTCTCCTTGATTAGCGTGCACAAGAAAAATTGCTGTTGCTGCTATTTTCTTCTTGCTCAGAAAATGGCTCTCCTCTCTCACAAGAAATGCAAAGTACCTCTTCACTTGGAAACTTTCCCTTTTGGTGAAAAAATTAGGGTGAATGAAAAGCCATATAATCGTAGGGCTCAGATTAGTCTAGATGAATGGTTGTGATTAAAATCACTTTTCTCCACAAATTAATTAATTTCACTCACTTTTAAAATATTTCACTTAAAGTGCATGTTTTCCCTAAAGTGCAATTAATGCTCATCTCAAGTCATTAGTATAAATTCCAAGTGACTCAAACCCCTTTTCCTAGTGGCTTAGGAAAAAGTCACTTAGGGGAACAATTCCTAGGTAAATTTCAACACTTTGTCCTTTGCAACTGGGGGCAATTCATGAGATTTATTGGTGGCAAAGGTCTCCTTGACCTTGACATCCCGACTCACAACTTTCTTCCATTGTCCTGGCATGAAAACTCTATAAGCTTTCAAATTCTCATTGTATCCCACGAAGATGCCCTTCTTACTAGAAGGCTCCAACTTTGCCCTCTTTTCGACAGACACGTGGATGCATATTGGACAACCAAAAATACTGCAATGCTCTATCTCAGGTTCCACCCTTGTGAATGCCTCCTTTGGGGTTTTGTCTTCCAAGATCTTGTGAGGACTCTTGTTCTGCAAATACATGGTTGTGTTGCATGCTTGTACCCATAGAAACATCGAGAAACTATTATAATGAATCATAAAATTTACAGAATTGATGATGGACTTGTTCTTCCTCTTTTCAACCCCATTCTACTACAGGTTTTAGGCAACTATCTTCTCCCTCTTGATTCTTACCTTGCAGAAATATTTGAACTCATTGGAGGTGTACTCTCCTCCATTGTCTGATCTCAGTACCTTGGTCTTTTTGCTTATCTGGTTATCTACCTAAGCTCTGAACTCCTTGAATCGACTAAATACCTTATCCTTGGTCTTCTTAAAGTAGATCCGTGTTTTCAATGGAGTAATCATCAATGAAAGAGACATAGTAAGATGCTCCCTTCATTGATGCAACTAGCATGGGCCTACAAACATTTGAATGGATCAGATCCAAGATCTCCTTGGATCGACTTTTTCTACTGGGAAAAGAATTCTTGACAATCTTGCCAAGAGCACATCCTTGGCACACACCTTGCTGGTAAATACTTAAGTCCGGGAGACCAGTGGCTATCTCCCTTTGTATGGGTAACACCCTTTGATGTAGATGTCTCATCCTCCTGTGCCAAGGATCGGATGGGCTCTCATTGTTATGCATTAGTGCCTAAACATGATTGCTTTGAAGCCTATTGTCACGTCCCCATCCCTCAACCGGCGAAGAGGACGCGACCAACACCAAACACGACCGGGCAAACAGCCCCATGAACATAAATCAAAGAAATCGATGCTGGAATTAAAACTTACAAGCATACACAGATGCAGAATGAAACAACATTCAGCGGAAGCAACACACATTCATTTCCAGCCTAAACATGTTCATCATAATTCCATATACAATAGATATACATTGCAGAGATGAATTATTTAGCAGCACTTATCTGTGGATGAAGAACTTGTCCGCAACTAGCTACGTCGCTGCAATGTTCCACCCAACCATAGGCCAGCTTGCTCATCAATCTCTCAGCAACGCTGCCACCCCCGAGCTGGGCATGATTCCTTCAGGATAAGGGTCAATTGCAGGCTTGCACATAGCCAAGGGGACACAACATCAAACCAACACAGCTGGGTTTAACAGGCCTTCACTGGTTGGCCAAGCCAGCACATCCCAAGGGGACAACCATTGCATACCGGCAGCAAAACAAACCCTTCACAGCCCCGTGAAGAAAGAAAAACAACTGGGAATGATCCCCAAACAAAAGGTGAGACACAGCTCCGGCCTACAAGGCAACTCGGAGTTGGTTTTGGCCCTAACGTGGCCAAAACAACTCAGCTGCAACCCAAACC
>LPNX010036709.1:942616-955221 GCA_001517045.1 Pseudotsuga menziesii
TCCAGGTTATGAATCAGATGTATGACCTAGTTGGTGAGAGCAGATTTGGAGAAGTGTGAACAGACTTTGATGATTCAGCAGAGTATTGATGACAGCAGCAGTTCATAAAACAGACCTTGATGATTCAGCAGTGTTGATGATGACTAGCATCAAAGATTGACCAGCAGATGATGAACAGAGAAGATTGAGAAGAACATTGCAGCAATGTTGAGCGGCAGTAGAGCAGAGCTGTGTTGATGACATGACAGAGTTGTCTTGTGTATGATGACAGTAAGTCTTAATGCAAAAGCAAGCTTGTATTGCTTCTGAGGTTAGGATACCTCAATCACTTCTTAGCAGGGTCTAAGAGAACCAGGTAGGGTCCTGGATTAAGAGTAGGTGTTCTATTTATCAGTAGGTTCTGATTTCGCTTAACGGTTGTAGCCAGACCCAAATAATATAAAAATATTACAAATTCATATGATGTGGTGTTCTTCTGTGTTATGGCTCTTGATGGTTTAATTGCTTTTGATTTATGAATGATGATCTGGAAGATGTTTATGAAATGTTTATGATAGAGTAATAAATTGATGAATTGGTAGCTAACCCTGATAAACTGTGAAAATGTTAGAAATTGGTTGCACACTGATTCACCCCCCCTCTCAGTGTCTACAATGTTCCATCTATCTTTTGCAACTCCACTGTGCCTCCATTAGTGATATGAATTAAAATGTATGGTCCCAACCAATGTGTATTTAACTTATCAGGATGCTTGAAGAATTTGATGTCATACATAAGAACAAGTCGTCCGACCTGAAACTGTTTGTTCTTAATGTGTCGATCATGCCATACCTTCTGTATTTCTTTTTCAACATTTTAGTGATACCCTGCGATAAAACGTTCTTCTTCCAGTTGCACAAGTTGCGACAATCTCTCCTTGAAAATATCAATATCTATCATCTCTGTGATTGCAACAATTCGTAGACTGGTACAATATACTCCATTAGGATCACAGTTTCCTATCCATACACCAAGCAAAATGGAGTGTGGCTTGTCAATTTTTTGCAAGTCGTGTGATATGCCCACAATACTATGGAAATTTTCTGATCCCAGTCATGTCTTTGGGCATTACAAATCTTTGTCTATGCATTTTCCAGGATCTTATTAAATGCTTCGACAACAACATTCCCTTGAGGGTGATATGGCGTTGTCTTTCTATGCCGAGTCTGGAATTCCTCTGTCATTTATTCAATCAACCGGTTGACAAAGTGCGTACGTTGATCACTTATTAAAATCTTTGGGCATCCAAATTTTGTCACGACATTTTCAAACAGAAACTTCACAATAATTGAAGCAATACAATGTTTTACTCGCGCAACTTTGGCCCATCTTGTTAGGTAATCGGTCAGAGTGATAATATAACGTGCACCTGTGCTCTTCCCTGTTGGACTAATAGGGCCCAAAAATCAATGACCCATTTATCAAATTTCTGCAATGTTACTTGAGGTACCAATGGCATTCATCCCGTCACGACGGATTTTCAGTTCTTTGGCAGATATCAAAGCTGTGAAAATAATCTCGGGCATCTGCATGCATGGTGGGCCACCATAATCCTCATTGCAAAATTTTGCGCACCGTATATTTTCTAGCGTAATGGCCTCGTACAACACCAACATGTGCTTTATTTAATATCAACGATCGTTGTTTTCTAAGATGCAACAATGAATAATCTCATCAGGACCCATCTTATACAATTGCCCCGCGATCAAATGGAAGTCCACAACTCACACAACGAACAATTTCTTCTACACAATGGTGAATTCAGCTGGAGCATAACCCGTACTCAACAATTGTATGATATCTCTATACTGATCATCAAACATGGCTATCACAAAAATTTGCGCATTACGGAGACTATCATCCAGGTTAGGAGGGTATTCATCTCTTTCGATCCTTGAAAGATGGTTTGGTCCCAAGCTCATTCGACCAGGTTTAAAAATTACTTCAAAATCAAATTATTGGAAGAGGAGAAACCACTAGCAGATATCCCCCCCCAACATTGGCTTATTGACCAGGTATTTTAATGCGGAATGGTCCGTGTACATTTTAAAATGTCCACCCAATAAGTAGTGTCTGCTTTTCTGCAGAGTGTATACCATTGCTAACCCTTCTATTTCTGTCGTGGTATAATTATTCTCTGTTGTAAATAATTTCCTATTGGTGAAGGCTATAGGATGGTTAATCAACCCTTCACCAAGTTGTGTTAGTACCATGCCAAGCATGACAGACGACGCATTGACATGCACATGGAACTCTTTCTTCAAGTTTGGAAATAAAATTATGTATGATGTAACCATCTTGTTCTTGAACGTGTCCAGAATCTGTTGGAAACTTTATGTCCACTAGAACTTAATATATTTATTTAGTAACTTTTCCATTGGAGCAATCACCTCTGCATATCCTTTGATAAACGTTATGTAGTATCTTGTGTGGCCAATGTTGCGTGCAATTGTTTAACTGTGGTCGGTGGTGGTAGGTCAAGGATGATCATAATTTTAGCAGGATTGACCAATATTCCATCACAACAGACCACATGGCCCAACAAAATTCCAAATGGGGCACAAAATATGCATTTCTTTAAATTTAATGAAATTTGATACCGGCGACAACATTCGAACATCATTCTAAGGTTCTCAATGTGATATTTTATGAGCCTAAACACTGTCCAATCATCGAAGTAGACTTCAAGAAATTTATGTATGAAATATTTGAAGGCAACAACTACTATTCTAGAAAAAATAGCAGGAGCATTCTTAAGTCTGAAGGGCATTACCGTATACTAGAAACAATCCCACTTCGTCGCAAAGGTGGTCTTGTGTCGATATTCCTTTGCAATTTGAATATTATGGTAACCAGAGAAACCATCAGTGAATGAATAAATCTCTTGACCTGTGACGGTCTCCAGTACCTAATTTGTAAATGGAGTAAAAAATGGGTCATGCAAACAAGCGTTGTTCAGTTTTCTCAAGTCAACACAAATTCTTACTTCACCCATAGCCTTTTTGTCTTGTACTACTATTGGGCTGATCCATTCTGATTCTTCGACATGATCTATAATACCTACGTCCAACATTCAATCCAACTTTGCTTTGAATTTCTCTTTATACCGTGGATTCAATCGATATGGTCGTTGCTTGACTGGTTTTGCATCGGGCCTCAAAGATATTTTCATTTCTCCCAGATCTTCGACAATTCCTTTCATCTCCGAAAATTCTTCAGGGAACTGATCCTGGAATGCATGCGATTCTATAACATTCGCTTCAAACTCTATTAGAAAAGACACAAGGTTAGGTAAAAATTCGTAGGTAGGTAGGTCACTTGCCTCAACTCCTACCTATCGCACAAACCTTCTGATTCTTGCACATTTCCTAATAGATACTTCGTGCATTCGACTCTGCCAATTTTCTAATGATTCACTCAAATCAGATGTACACGAGCTAACACTCTTCCAACTCAGCTTTCAATCAGCTATTGGATTTATATAGTCATCTCCTACAGATGTGATATTACAGATATGGTTGAGATAGTCACCTTTCCCTTCACTATGCACTGGTTCGACATACCTCTGCCCTTGTAGTGGATCAATTGGTGCGACGACCCTTATATATGAATATTCAGATGATAAGATTCTTCTCTTAAAATTTTTGATGGTCTGGTTTTCTATCTCCCAGTCAATCCCCAAAAGTGCAGAATATGGGTTTGTATCATTGACAATGTCGATCACTTCGAAATCCACATATGTTATCAGGATTTCTACTTTGTCAGGTATCTGAGTTAGTCGACCAATAGGTAGGATCTTGGACTGATTTTCTAGATTGAGCTGAATGGGAGACCAATCCAACTACGGTTTTCCCATGCTTTCCCATGTTTATCTTTTCAAAATATTGGCATCATAGCCCAAGTAAAAAATGATATAATCCATATCATAATCGCCTATCTGCACAACCATTCTTAGCTCACGACCATTTTTTAATATTTTTCCAACATGGTGAAGTCTTTTGTCTGGTCTCAACTTGGCTTGAGTTTATTCTATTAAATATGTCAATTCTACGACAACATCTTTATCATGGATCAACGATAAGCAACTTTTGAATAATTATTTAAGTTTACTAATCTTTCCCATCGGTTGCTTTCGAAATAGTTGATCGAATCTTTCATGCATCTCCCTTACTTTTCCTATTTGTAAGGCGAGAGCAGACGTCGACGCTTGATTCCTATCGATGAATTTTGGTCGGGTGTTCAAGAATACTTACTTTTCTCTTTGTACGTTGAGAGGTATATTATTTTGTGTTGCAGGTCGCATTTGTGGTTGGTCATCCTGTGCATTTTGGTCTACTCCAGTTGCAACACCTCCTTTTGTCACGACAACAATGTTTGCTTCTCTCAGCTCAGCATAAATCATTTGGATATTATGGTTGGGATTCTATAGGGGAATTGGATTTCCCATATTCTTGGCTTTCCACTTAGCAATCAATTGAGGGCAGTCCTCAACGGTGTGGTGAAAAATTTACAATACAAACATGCCTTCGCAGGACTCGCACAATATCGAGCGAAATGTCTTGGTTGTACACAATTATAACATATGATTTGGACTCTTCCATGACCAAATCCTCCTCCTCCTTGTTGTTTTCCTCGGCCCCGAAAATTTCCTCCCCCCTTGGTTGAGGGTAGTGTTTCTGCAGTGGATACTAGTTCTATTGATATTGTGACATATTCCATGAGCGCCGAGCAGTTATCTTTATGGTGTCCCTTTATTCTGCATTGGGTACGCTAGAGTTCTTGGATCTCTTTTCCTTTCTTAATGTATTGGAGTTACAATGTATGGTTAGCTAGCCATGACTAAATCTGCATCATTCTTGCACCGGCCTGTCCAATCGATGAGGATTCTAACTTCATTGCTATCTATAGAGCTTCTGTATGCAACACAATATTCTGTTGCATTAGCGGGATTCAGATGTATGACAAAAACAATGCAATGAACCATTACTTGTGTTGCACGTTTGACATTTGAAGCTTACTTTATCCATTAATGTATTAAATATTTGGTCAAAATCCCATACCGACTTTGTAGGTAACTGCTTGATTTCTTTAATTTATGTGATGCACTCTGACTCAAATTTCAGCTTTCTGAACTTGTCTATTAACCCCATTCGAATTTGGTCGAGTGTTTTATGTGCAACTCCCGCTGGAATTATAGAGAACTTCATGTACCAATCTAGCACACGACCTCTACGCTTGCTTTATCGATTTATCCTTGACTGTCACACGGTCCATACTACTTCACATAGAAACCAATGTTCGTCTGGGTATTCTAACCCATTTTCATTAAATACATACAAATTAATATAATTTCCAGCCATTATATTGGTTCTTGTTACACTCAGGAAATTTTTTTGACTAGTCGGATTCCCTTGTTTTCTATTCACAGCGTCAGTGTTATTTTTATTTACAAAACCAATGGGAGACGAGTTTCTATATCTTAATTTCGGCGACGTGCGTGAGGTTGTAGGTGTATCATACTCATGCTCTAGATCTGGAGCTTCTGCTTCTTCTTCTTCTCTTTAGGATATCGACTGATATTCCTCTTCTTCATCGCCAGAACCTTCGTCAATATTTTCCGCTAGCTCGTAGTATTCTCCTCTGGTCGTACTACAACTTCCTCTTCTCATCATAGTTTTTCTTCTCTTTCCCGATCGAAATCTTCTTTCGTTCCTTAAACGTCCACCTTCTAGTTCAATTCCACTATCAACAGGGAACATCTTAGCTTAGTTTGCTCCATTTTTCGCACACTTCTTCTGTGACATATCCGAAATATATGCACACGGTCCTTTGAACTATTTCTGAGGATTCTTTTTTCGCATACAAGTATCTTTATCCAAGTTTTCAAATATGTCAAGTATCTTCCTCGTGGTCCTTGGAAATTTTGTCTTTCCTCTTCACTATATGAGGTTATTGTGTTGACATCAAACTCAATAATTTATCCCTCCAGGATATTGTCTACCCAAAAATCGATAGCCCTCGACATAAGGGTTCTAGTACTTTTTAGTCGCTCAATCAACTGAAGGTTCCACTCTATCGTTTGTCCTCCTTGGAAATTCTTTGTCTGGGTTGATAACTTCGACAACCACTCATATAACGCAATAGGGAACTTGGAAAAGAAAATCTCATGAATATTTGTATAAAGGTATGGATCCAACCACCTTGTCGGATTCAACCATTATCCTTTAGTTTATTCTTATGCACACTCTAATGCTTTAAAATCCACCAAGTCTTATATTTCCAGCTTTGTCGAATGCCAAAACATGTTCCTCACCAAAATGAATCACGGTCCTGGAAACAAAACCATTTGTTGGCGTTTCTCCCCTTTGACCCAGGTTCAGACCTTCTGTCGCGCACAAAAAAGCACAAGATATCGACTCGACATAGAAGGATCAGTCGAAAGCACCTACGACGCAGATGCAGTCTCACCCAAGATATCTCTTATGGTTAACTACCAGAACCAGGTTTCCGCAGTTGGGTGGGGGTTTCTTCTCTTTTTGCACCTTATCAAATCGCTCGACCGAAGATGGTGGGTGTATTTCTTAACCTTACTGTGTGCATATAAGACACTACTTAACTTATCCATCACAATGATAATAACAACAATATATGATTAACCCATGTTATTTATTTATAGTGCGACTCATGCACAAGAAAACTCATTTATAAGAAAATGCATAAACACTTAACCACAATATAGATTCCTACGAATTAAGTACATTCATATACATTCACATACATTCATGTGACATAAACACATTCATCATCTACTCAATGACACAATATTTAACATGGAAATCCATCCAAGAAAAATCACAAAGGTGCTTTTCATCTGGCATGAGAAATATATGGCACCATTGGTCTACACACTGAACTGTAGATTGTTTTCTAGATCTTCTCCTCTTTTCTATACAGACTTTTGTACTCTCTCATTATCTCTAGTCTTTTGTCACTCAATCTTCCCCTACTTGACTCTACTATTGATCCACACACAAACTGGATTAAATACTCTTCTCTATACCTATGCGCACTTAGCTGTAGATTACTTGACTCTTATTGCAGACACAACAACTAACTGACTTTGTAAAAAACAACCATAGAAACTCAAAGAAACTAATAAAGTAAGTTGAAGTAAACAGAAGCACTCAGAAGAAACCCACACATAGCCTGGGTTCTTCATTCTTATAGACTCTTTCAACCGACTTCATTCAGTTAGCCAACAGGATGTCATTCCTATTCTAGTGACATTTGTCAGTAGGCACTAATGGCCCAAATTACAAAGATGCATTTATTCCTTACAACACGTGTGACTCCCAACGACTCTAGTCGACCTCATACCCACGATCTACCTTGAAATGTCATTTTTAGCTGTTGTGCCAATTCACGCCTTCTCTAGCCTGGTTCCTTCCATCGTGGCTGATCTCACCGCATCCTTTCTTTCTATCGCAACTTCTCTTTTGTCGCTAACTCTTCCTTCATGAAATTTTCATCTGTCATAACTTCCTCTGCGGCTACTTCTTGCCTTAGCTCTTTCTTCCTCGTCTGCTTCTGTTTTTCCTTCTTTACTTCTGTCGCAACTCATTTTCCTTCCTGCGACCGAACTCTTTACCTTCTTGGGAATAATTCTAACTGAATTCTGCCTATCTCTCCCTAGGGCCAACAATTCCATTCATCATAAGGGAAAATATTCCTCAAGTTGTCCTTTTGCTCAATCAAGGATTGCAATGAAAGGAAATTTGTTGCACATCTTGTGATAACTGCCTCGACAAGATATTTTCAACCAGTGTATTTTCTCATAAGGGTTAATACCCATGAGTGGTTGTAAATGTATCTTGTTATGGATTTTTCTTGTTCTGCACACCTTTTGACTCACTCAATTTTCCCAATATCCTCAAGCATGAGGCCCAAACAATGGGTTGCACATGGAGTCCACCAAATGGTGGGATGTTTGTCTTCTAACAACCTTCTAGCTACAACATAATTGCAAACATTATCTGTGATAACATGTGCTACATTTTCAACCCCCACTTTCTCAACTACATCATCCAAAATATGAAATAGTAAATGTGCATCCTTCACTTAATGCATCCACTGATCTAAGGAACATAGTTCCTCTTTGGAAATAAACTAGGAAGTTCAAAATGGTGCAACCTCTTGAATCATCCCATCCATCAAACATGATCATGCACTCTGTTTTAGTCCATAATTTTTTGAACTCTATAAGGCATTCTTGTAGTCTTTCCACTTCATTTTTTAAAAGTGTCCCCCCTAATATCCTCATAGGCAAGGCCCTTGAATCTAGGAACACATGAAGCCACAACATCCTGCATAGGTTGATAATATATAGACCTTGTAGCATTGAAAGGTATGTCTGCATTAGACCACCATTTAGTAATGCATTCCCAAGCAACCTCATTTTCCACTTTATTCCATTTGGAATCAATGGTGGGATGAGCACCGGGGGTAGTGCGAGGTTGAAATAAAGACTCAAAGGTTACCAAAGGGCCTTTTAAATTGGGATGTGCTGCTAGTAACACCACCAACTACAAAATTTTAGTCCCCAATAATGGTGTAAGGATCATGGTTAGGATTTGGAAAATTAGAGTAGTTTTCAAAACTAGGATTTCTCTCAAAAAAACAAAGCTACAACTTCTCCCTATCTCTTTTTGCACCCTCTTGTTTTTTGCTTTTTCACCTTGGTAAGATTCAAGAATACCAAGCATCTCAGCTCTCAGGTCATCAGAGAATTTGAGGCATGGTATTACATTCCCCCTTACACTATCTAAGTGTTATTTCAACCAATTTATACCTCCCCCACCAACCTCCTTCTGCCAATAGTTACACACCATTTTCCCCTCAACTAATTAACAATGTACCCATGCAACATCCTTTCTATCTTTGGAGGCCATGGAAAGAAATATAAATATGCAAATAAAAGCTCTATTTTTTTTAATTATATGAGAAAAATAAAGATTTTAGAGAGTCTATTCACTATAGAATTGAAGGAATACGGTGCACATTTTACATACCTTGAAGAAGTGCCTCCAAATTTGTCCAAGAATTTTAGCCTTGAATGAGCTTGAAATCACCCTCCAATCTGCCTTGAAATAGCTCCAAATCTGCTCTGAATCCACTGCAAATATCTCCAAAAAGACTTAGCTCATAAATGATTCAAAATACTCCTTCAATCTTCTCTTCCAATCAGCCTAGCAACCAACTCTAAGATCATCAACATTCAACACTTTATAAGAACTGAAGGCCCTCAAGAACAAACTCGAAAAGACCCCAATGAATAGTGTGAGTGAAAGAGAGCAGATGGGGCTCTTTTTATAGATTGGTTAGGATTATTAGGGTTGTCCACATTCATCCCTCCCCAATCGAATTGCCAATTTATTTTTTTTTTAAATTCATTTTTGGTTCCATCATACGACGCTGTACGAACCAATACAAAACAACCAGTTCGATGGAAAAAGAGGTCTGGTATTGAACTGACCCAAAATAGTTCAAACACCTGATTTGAACCAAAAAACCCTTGGACCCAGTCTGACGGTATGGTTTTTTCGGTTCTGGTTCGGTCCTTGTAACCTTGGTCCTCCATGACTGACATAGAAAATATGTTCTTCTTTAGGCCTGGTATATAGAGCCCCTTGTGAGCATCAAATGATCCCCTTGACTCAAGATGGAACTAAATTGTACCCTACCCCTTCATTACATACTTGGCATCATCACCAGGCTCCAGTTGGATCCCTAAGTCATCATCTGATAGATCACTTAATAGCTCTTGTTCCTCTGTCATGTGACATCATGCACCACTATCTAAATACTAGGTACTTCTGGCAATAGTGATAGTGGAGAGGGATGAAAACAGAGAGAAATCATCCTCAAACTTTGCTGTAAGTTCACTCATAAGGGTCTCTCCTGATGCTATTACTAGTGGCCTTGTTCCCTTACCCCTCTTATTCTTCTCTGGACACTGAGATGCATAATGCTGAAGCTCATGACACATAAATCACTTGAGCTTTCTCAAGTATTTCTTCTTTCCCTGCTTGTGTGACTCCCCTTCACTGTTACCTTTCTTGAAACCTCTCCCTTTTCCTTTCTTTATTTTACTGACAAGGGTTAAGTTTTGATCACTACATACCTGTTGGTTGGTTTTGGAATCCTCTTGTGTCTCCTCCTAAATGAAATCATCCCAAAGTCTCTCCCAGTAAGAAAGGTTCTCCTATGCACAGATTCCCTTCCCAAATGGTTCCTAGGGCTTGTTAGGGAAACCATACAGTGCCACATGCACAAGTTCCACATCAAGTATTTTTATCCTAATGAACACAAGATGTTAATGTATCTATGTGATTCTTATCAGGTAGCTGATAACATTGTCCGATTTGGTCATCCAAACTTCTCTGAGCTTATTCCTTAGAAAAATATTTATGTACATGTTATCACTTTTAAAGAGGCTGACCAGGGAATCAAACATGTATTTTTTATTAGTCTTTTTTGACACATGCGGGATCAGGTGATCCTTTACTACATCTAGGATCAGTCTTTGGGAATTTATCTCCCTCTTCTCATGTGCTTCCTTCAATGCTTCATTTGTATGTACCATGATAGTCTTATCCACAATATCCTAGATCTCATGCTCTGGAGCAATGCAATTCTTTCCTTCCATGACAAGAAATTAACTGCTCCATCCAACTTGTCTTCTAACCGGAGACTATTGGCTGCTATTTTTGGACTAGTGTATAAAAATAATGTCGTTCTTTTGCTTAAACCCTTGGATATGATAGATGCACTTGAAAGTTGAAACACTTTGATATGCTTTGTCTTTAAAGAAAGAGCTCTGATACCATGTTAATTTCTATTAAACCAGTGCCTAGGTAAGTTTTAGATCTCATATTTCTTACACTACTAACTTAAATTAACAAATATTTTAGTAGAAGTAAAAATCATTAAACATACACAAGAACACACAAATATTTTATTCTCTTCAAATAATTTCACCATCAGAATTATTTCAGAACTTACAAGAGCTCCTATAAACGAAAAAATGAATCAACTAAGAGAAATACACTGCTACAACAAACCTGAGAATTTTCTGATTTGAAAATTTCGTCCAGCTATCCTCTTTATAGTTGAATCCGTACGATTGTACGACCTACACATATGACCGATACAATTGTATGGCCTGTACTGTATAACTTGAATACTATGGCTCATTTGCAATAAATGTTGGTGGCTCTTCACATGTGCGACCTTTCTGGATGATCCGTACATTGTACGAATGTCCTCTAATTGGTACGATCTGCTCAACAATCAATTCCTATTGTTGGTTTACTTCTTGCTTGTCTTTCTCCTTCTGCCAGTGGCTGGAAATCATAAGTCATTCTCCGATTTCTCTAGGCTTACTCACTTCTTTGTGAATAATGAATGTGCCTATCTTAACCCTTGCTTCCTTTTTGTATTTTTGAGTTGGGCCAAATCCTGAACCTCAACGGTTAAGATTAAATCTAATCTTGACTTAAGATGAATGTCCCACTTTTAATTTAAATCACTATTGCCTTGACTTAGGCATTTTATTAAATGAAATAAACTCTCTTTACAAAAAAACACATTTCTCTTTAATTCATAAGTTGATAAAGTGAAACGTTAAAAATCTAGGACATTTAATGACTGACATTTTCCATGGGTTAGACACACCCCAAGGAAATACCTCTTCGAGCTACAGTCATCAACCGTGCCCTGTGTGCTTGTGTCAGAAGACACTTTTGACACTTGTGAAATGAATGTTGGACACTAATGAGACATGTCTTGAATAGGGCATGTATTCCATGTGTGTCGAACACTCAGGTTACACTAGTCATGATTCTACCCAATGGATAATGCCCCCATGCGTTGACATTGGTCAATTACTTTCAAAATATCAATACTTATATCTTACTGCACCAATACGAGAGTCAATCATTATTGAAAATGCTGTTCATCTTACTCATCTGCAACACTCAGATATGTAACACTTTGAATATATAAGTGAGAGGGGGGTGGGAAGTGCACAATGGTAGTGTTAGTGGTTGTGATCTTGATGATTTTGATTGCGAGGGCCACAATGATGAGCTATGAGGGCCTCCTACCATATTTTCTATTTTTCATTGGAACTATCATTTATCATCCTATCTACATAATCTGTTTTGATGATGCCGAATGAGAAAACTACACTACATGGTTCTATATATACAATCTATGGTTTTCTATGTATGATCTTTGGTGTATTATCATAAACAAATTTACATCTTTGTCTATATCTTTTTATTATTCTCATAATATCTGTAATATATTTGTATAATTTCAAGAAAAACCTCGTGTTGAAACCCAATAGATGCCTCCCCATATTTGTGGATGGAATCCCTAGTAAACTTGTCTACATAGACTGTTATACCTAATCTAGGGGATTCAAATTGGGTATCTGCTGGCATGGACTTATCCAAACGCCCAACAACATTGACAACAACTGATTGAGATAACTCTTTGTTTAA
>LPNX010036709.1:959922-977221 GCA_001517045.1 Pseudotsuga menziesii
CCATGAGTTGGGTTAACATGTCAATTTTCTTCTTCATACAAGAGCTCTTAGGATGATAGCCCTAACTGCAGTATGCGCACTTGCTCATTTCTCCTTTGTTCTTCTTCTTCTGGGAGTTCTTCTTGGAGCCTTGGGGCTCCTCTTCAGACTTGTTCTTGTCTCTCTTTTGCTTAGGTGGATTTTTAGTTTTTTTTCTTTCTTTTTGAATCCACCCTTGAATCTCCAGCAACCAAAGCTTGGTCTTTGGAAGGTTTTATGGTGCCCATCATCACCAACTTATCTTTCTCCTGTGTGAGGGATTCCATGAAATCTGCAAGCTTAGGAATATTCCAGGCTCGAGCTGTCAACTTGGTGGAATGGAAGGTCGAAACAAACAATGAATAGTCAGGACCAAGATTAGAGAGTATGTCCAAAACTAGTTGCTCTTCCTTCTTTTTGATCCCACACTGTTTTAGCTGCAAAACAAGGACCTTAAACTTGGAAAAGTAGAGTTGTAGTGATTCGAAGCTATTGGAACTCAAGGAGATCAGCTCATTCTCGATTTGATGTCCTCTCATATCATCAGTCTTTCCAAAAATCTCTACAAGATTCTCCCACACTTCATTAGGTGATTTCAATCCATCAACATGGGAGAGGAGGTCTCTTGAGATGCTCAGACACAAAAGACCATAGGCCTCATCCCTCTTGTTGTGCCATTTAATTTTCTCTGCAGCTGCATTGGGCTCTGCCTTAGTTGCCATAGTCACCCTGTAGATTCATTTATCTCTCAAAAATATCTCCATCTTAGCTTTCCACTCAAAGAAACTAAATGGAGTCAAGATGATCTTCTGAGATTGGTCCATAGCTCAGAAACCGTGCCCTCCAATCAACAGAATGCGCTCCTAGTTAAGATGTCGAAAATGAAATAGCAATAAGGAAGGAGAGAAATATATATACAAAGGATCTGATACCATGTGGAAATTGAACCCAAGAGATAGAACAATTACACTCACAAAATTGCTAATCAAACATGCAAAATTAACACCAAAGGAGATTGAAATTGGAGCATAACACTAATCTATATTGAGTAAGTGGAAAATAGCCAACCTTGTGAAGTAATAGGCTGATGTAACATATAATTACATGAGAGGTTCGAATGCATAAGGATTCCATTAGAAATAGTAAAAAAGCAGGCTTACCAAAACTAGTCAAATCCCCCATAGTTGCATAAAGCAGTTTCCAAATCTAGGTAGATGCTCACGAATTTGCTAATTCAAGTGGGAAATATAAAGAGGGATGGAAAGACAACTCATACATGCCTTTATTTGTAGAAAATGAGGGAGGGCGATGTGGGAAAAAACAAGGCAACTACACCTAGTCTACCTTTTGCTTTTTCCTTAAATCAGCTATAAAGCAAGGCAGCTTTTCAGGAAAAGCAGATATGCGCTTTAGAGAATATGGAATAAAGTATACATGCTAAATTGGGTTTCCAGGATGTTTCCCAAGCGCTCCAGGACTTAGTTTTAGCATGTGTTGACTTCTAGGACATGTAGAAGGCAACTAACATAGAATGGAATCTAGGAAACTAGGTGATAAGAAAAAAATGATTAAATTAATGTCTAATGTAGGTAACTATGGGTTGATTATTCTAACAGGTTAGCGATTATATTTTTAAAGAGTTGCAATTATGGATAAAACCAATTCAAGCTCTCTCCCATGGATGGGGTGTTTTTATATTTGTTCCAAAGCTCTACTAACGATAACAATTTGGCACCACTAGCCGCTGATATGTTAATGTACATAGGATTTTTAGTAAGCAAAGTGATTTATAGATGGCCCATATTTGTTATGGCTTATTTAATTCTTGTATTTGTGGGAAAGGGGTGTCCGCAAGATTTGAAGCTGGGTCTTCTCATTGCAAGCACACCCTAACTTATCATTCAACCACCATGTAGTGGATTGATGGTAAACACCATTTGATATGCATCATTTCACATGCAACTCTTGGAAAGAGACCACTCCTTTAGGTATTGGTTTTTAATTTGTTGATATAATGGATATGATAATGATATTTGGCTGATTTGGATAGCATGAATTAACCATTCTTTACTGTCTATGAGTTGAGGTGATTTTGCATCACTTCGGGATTTCTTATAAGACTCAAGATACCATTACCTTTGACCGATACTTTTTTTTTACATTGCACAAAAACACATCTTTTCATACATTAGGAGACATGTTTTATAAATAGAATCATTCAACTGATATAAATCTTATTGATAGTTCCATGGTAAGAATTAATCCCTTAGTTGTAAATATTCTCATGATTTTTTTAAAATAATTTGTTTTAACATGTATTATTAGGTTGTATCAAACTGTTGATCATGTTTACCCAATTTATTCTTATTAATTCCTATCCTAAAAAAATTGTTTGTGTTATTGACCTTTCAATCAAATTTATGTAGGTTTTGCCAATAGAATTTGGCATCCCTCTTATTTTAGCATTTTATGCCCCTTTTTAATGTTGTGTTTAAATTTTATTTCAGGGGTGAATTGATGCTTACTCTTCTTGGTTTTGAGTTTGATATTTATAAATCAAATGCAAAACATATTTATACAAGGTATTGTGTGAATACTAAATATATAACCATTAACAACTAAAGAAATGACCACAATACAACATAAAAGAGTTAATATTAAAGCAATAAAGAGCCAAATTAATATAAATTCAGCATAGTAAAACAATACAATAAATTTTCTCACAACATTGAGTATACAAACAATAAAAAATGGCAAAATAAAATTCAATGGGGAAATAATTCATTGATAAAAACAACTATTAATACATATTTCAGTAGTTGAGAACCACCCATTCATTAGTTGTAGATAGATCTTCATCATGGTGACCATGACCATCTCATTAGAGAGACCTCTAGCCATTTGTGTTAATCTTTTGGTTAGGTTGTCCACCATTAAAACTATGACATTGACATTTGGGCACTTAACATTTTGATTGTTAGGCTTTCCAAGCATTGATTGACCTACTCGAGTCCTTGAAATGAGGGTAAGTGGGAGTGCACATGCAAGATGGATTGTATTGGGATGGAACAACAAAGAAACCATTTATGCCAAGACTTGGGTAAAGGAAGATGTGATGTTTGAGGACAATGACATGATGGTCATGGATTCATGGAGTATAAGAAACCAAACATTTTGTAGAACCAAGTTAGGGGGAACCCCCTCTTCCCACTACATGAACAAGGTCATTGAAGGTATGATCATGATAAATGTTGACGATGCTTCAAAAAGTACTCTGGGCCCAACTGAAATTGGTGCCAATTTAGAAATGCCAAAGGTAGCATTTACTCCTCTCCTTGGGATGTAGAAGGTTTCTATATTATTTTGTGGCATTAGGTTTGATAGGATAAAAATAATATTCTTCTATCCCAACTATACTATGTACTTATATGTTGAATAATACAAGTACATGCTATTGTTATTCTAGAGTCCATTACCATTCCAATTGAAACAGGTGCCAAAGTTAAGAAGTAACTTTATTTTTGGAAAAACTTGATAGTACACTATATAGAGAGTTGGAGGCAATGAAAAAAATCTTGAGATACATCAAATGAATATATCATGTCAGACTCTAGAATTGATATGATGGTAATGTTCAATTCGTTGTGTATACAAACTCTGATTGAGTAGAGATGTACCTACAAATTTTTTTCTCTACAATAGATATTGAATATCAACTTTGATTTTCAATAGACATTGAATATCAATGCACAACACCTATAGTACAAGAAGCTATATAACTAAGAAATATTCATAATGAATTAATTCATCCTCAAACAAATGCTACAACTATTCACTGTAGTGCTCAAAAAAACATATTTGAAATGCTTCATTAATTTGTTTGTGAGCAAACAAAAGAAAGTAACATCGTGTTAAAGCATTGAAAAATAGAGAACCAACTTACCAATATATATTATATATTATATCTACCCAATAATTGATTATCATAAAATTTGCAAAGTTTAAAAACATGTTAAGGTTTAAGAAAGATTGTTCTTAAGAAAGTGTAACTTGATTGTAAATTGACCCTAATAAATATGAAATTAAGACTCTTGTTGTTTATTAAATTTTCAAAAGTGGACAAATATAAAACATTGCATTAAATGTTGCAGAGGGAGTAGGTGATCACTGGGATGTAGCTAGTAAAGATGTAAAATATGAGAAGCACTTTTGGATTCTGCTTCTGATAATGTAGTTAATGCATAGATCAATGAAATCACATTTTGTGTGGCTTCCAATTTCGTAGTTTGTGTTATGTGGCTGCGTGTCTCTCTAATTATGTCCTCCATTTCATTAGACAGTGAGGTTCAGGGCTTGGAAGCAGCTTTGGTAATTGTTATTCAGTACAAAATGATCAGCCTTATGATTAAAGAGGATTTTTTATTGATTGTAGTTGCTTTAATATCAACATAGATTTATTTTAAACTTAGATTTATCAAGTAATTTTATCAAGTATTGAGAAGGATCTAATTTTAATTTTAAGGTTTAAATTTTTTTGGATATACTTGATAAATCCAGGTTGAAAATGGATCTATGCCAATTTTAATTTATTTTTATTTTTATTTTTGGTAATGTAACATTAGGTTATCGTAATGACAACATATCCTCAATACTAAAATATAGAGAATCTAACTACTTTGGGTGAAAAAAGCAAGAGTATCCACCTCAATAATCTCCAAAACACTAAAACTTTTCAGGAGTTGTAAACGATATCAAGAATATGCTACTGATTCTTCAAGGTGATCTTCTTATGCATAGAAGAAGAAGAGCCAATAGACTTGCAGATCATATGGCCAACGAAGGGATCAATCTCATAGAAGGGAACATGGTAGATTATTCAAGCTTTTTGGGAGATTATTCAATTACACTCTCAAGGTAGTGATAAGCTAATTTTTTCATCAAAATGTGTGAGGGTGGTTAGGGGTATTTTTTGGTATATGGTTTGTAAAAAGATGGTTTTATTAAAGAAAACACTTTTCTACATGGCTTATGGCTGGTAAAAATATGGGTTTAATTCTACATAAAATTTAATGTATGTTTTAAATTACTTAAAAATTATTTACAAAAATATAATTAAAAATCATATTTCAATATTTTTTGTCATTTTCTAGAATCTCTTTGACATGTAGGAGTGACCTTTGGTATAAGAAATTATGACCTTGGGATTGCATACATATCTTGGTTTCAGTTGTTTGTAGTTGTCCATCACATAAGAACATGCATACACATAGTAATGAGGTAAGGATGCATAAGGTAACCTATACTTTCTTTTGAAGAATGGAGGTGTTTTTTGCTCCTCAACCTACTAATAGTGCAACCACAAGTTAAGTGGCCGAATGGTGAACACCGATAGGCACAACCACTTAATTACGTAGAGCTTCTAGAAAATTTGAGGATGGTCCGCCTAGAGAGTAGCACAACCACTTAATTATGTAGAGCTTATGAAAAAATCAAGGATGGTTCGCCTAGAGAACCAGATAAATGTGGCACATGCATTATAATTGTTCTTGCACACTGTAAAATAAAAACCCACATTATATATCTGAATTTTTTGCATGTAGTAAAATAAAAGATTGCATTGTTTATCTCTAGTGTTCCAACGTGCAGTAAAATAGAAACCCGCACTTGATAAAATAAAAATCCACAGTAAAAATGATGAAGAATCTCTAGAAATCTAGGAATTGTGGAGATTGAACTCTATACCTGGCCAAAAGTAGAGAGAATAATACCTATTGGTGTAAAGATGTTGATAGACATAAAACGAGGGATATTTAACCATGATCCACTAAATTACAAAAAATGCACAATAGTAGGGTGCACATTTTGTTGACATAAATTACTAACATTGACATCAAATCTCTTGATATATGTGTCCTATAATGATCATGATGTTGACATATGCATGATTCATTTTATTTTCCCACATTGCAAATAGAATTTATGCATGCCAATTAAATCAAATTTGACTTGTCAAGGATTATAATCTACACAAGATCACCCATGGATCAATATAAAATTTGGCACAAGGTCACTCATGGATAAATATAACATTTGACGCTGTACTTGAGTATCATTCAAATATATGTTGATCTATGTCAAAAATATATAAATGACTATATTGATATATTGATATACATATGATATGAGAGTTTGCAATCTAACTTAGAACTATTTTTGTTATTATTTCAGAAAGAAAAAATTGAAAAATTATAAATTTGAGGCCTTAAAAAAATGGGCATTAATAATTGAGTTACTATAGATTCTTAAAATTAATTGTTTTGTCTTAAGAAAAAACAATCCATATTCATTTTTTTTATAGAAATGCTATATGCCAAATGTTTCTTGTGTCTAACTGATATGACTCCATGTAAATGGTGATGAACATGTTAAACAAAACATGATGATTCAAAATATGAGCAAGATGAAAAAATCATAAATAAAAAGGTGAAACCACATGGAGATTGGAGAAAATACCAAAGGGAAAATATCCACTAAAAAGCTACATTGTATTCCTTGGGCCACCTTACAATGGTAAATGATCCCATTTTATAAGGATTATACATAACCAAATCAATGCCTCTAGCTACCTCACCACCTCATAGATGATGATGACAACCACCTCGTTATTTAGGACCATTAGCCTACTATATACTTAATTTATGAGGAGAATATGAGGTTAGCTGAAATGTCATTAAATGTCAACTATGACAATATTCACTACCAAAGTTGACAATTCCCCTCAACATTTCCATTTAAGCTTGTCTTATAGAACATGAAAAAAAACAGTCTTTGACCAAGTAAATATTGCATGCCAACATTTCCCCTTTATCTACACTTCTCAAGAGATGTTGCAATGTTTTTTATCATTTACTACAAAATATCTGCCTTGAAAATTGGGTAGGAGATACTCATGATAAATTATTACAACATATCGACCATGACAAGGTGCAAAACGATGTTTGAAGTAAATTCCTTCAAAATTGTAGGCTCCATGAAAACAAAAAAGGAGCTTCAAGAATCACTATTGTGTGAATCAAACAAGGGTTTGTATGATTGTGTAAAGCCACAAGTGATCAAGAGTAAGAGTTGAAATATGATAAAGCTATTAAAGCATAGTCTTAAAAAAATAACATAGAAGATAACAATTTTGAAGTTAAGTGTGATATAAAGTTGTAGACTATTTTTCAAGATAAACAAGAGTGATTCGATTAATGTGATAAGGATGAAGAGGTTTGTTGCAAACAAAAAAAATGGTAAAACATAGAGATTGGCCAACATGAATGGGCCAAGTAGGAACAATTTCTTCAAAAAAACATGCACCAACAATTAGTTTGTATATGATCATACGAAAAGTGAATTAGACATCACATAAATTTATGGAGAACTAACCAATCAAATATGGAGAAAAATTCTCAACTAGAAACATTATGGATGACACCCCACGAGAACAACAAACAAATTCTTCAACATGGTATTTATAAAATATCTAAGTAAATAAATGTCATACAACTAGTAATTAGAAATATTACAAAATAAATTTCATAACACAATTGCTACAAGTTTCATAATACAGTTGACAAAAACAAAAATCACAATTCGTATGCCAAAGATATCATCAAAATAGTGTAGTGATTTCATTAAAGACATTGGAAAAATCGTCCAATAAATGATATTCTTCCCTTAAGGAAGAAAACAATCTCTAACGGTTAGTAAAAATGATTGTGCACCTAGATATTTTGGAAATCCATCTTAATGTTTATTCCAATGCACCTACTAATTAAAAATATTACAAAATAAATTTCGTAACACAATTGATACAAGTTTCATAATACAATTGATAAAACAAAAATCAGAATCCGTATGCCAAAGATATCATCAAAATTATGTAGTGATTTCATTAAAAACATTGGAAAAAGAGTCCAATAAAGTGATATTCTTCCCTTAAGGAAGAAAATAATCTCTAAAGGTTAGTAAAAATGATTGTGCACCCAGATATTTTGGAAATCTATCTCAACGTTTATTCCAATGCAGCAAGCATGATTAAAATTGGATTTCAAATACATTATTATGGCCAAAAACTATAAATATCTTTGAAGAACAATACATTTGAAAAATATATTTCCAATAAAATATTTAAGCCATCTTTTGGTTTTGGATTTAAACGCATGTAAAACATAATACGAAGGACTAAGACTAAATCCGAAATAATATAAAATATAACTTAACTTCATGAGACAATAGAAAATAGAAAACCTATTTTTTCCTCTCTAACCTATCTAGTTTGTGATCTATCCATGATTTCCTTCATGATCAAGTGAAGGATATCAAAACTTTGTGATCTAACTATGATTTCCTTCATGATCAAGTGAAGGATATCTAGTTATAGGGAACACAATAAAAATTCATAAGAAACCCTTTTTAAGTATATAGACACTGAATTTAACAACTTTTTTTCTTGGGGAGAATTACATATCTGTAAGAAACACCATTATTTGTGTATATTAGGCAACTCAAAATCCACAGGAAACCCATTTTAAGAATCTAGACACTAAATTTAACAACCTCTTTTTCTTGGCAAGATTACTTAATTGTAAGAAACACCATCATTAGTGTGTATTTGGCAACTAAAAATCAATGGAATTGTGAAATGAGTTATATAGATTGTTAATCATTATGTATAATTTATTTCACGATTCCACTCTTATCCATCACAATCCAATATTTTCTAGGACATCGACGGGAAATAATTTAGTACAATCCATTTCAAGGTTCCAATTTTGTCCATGATAATTCAAGATGATTTGTAGAGGTCAATGATGGAATTTTTGGGAGTGGATAATTCCTAATTGAAACATAAAGTTTTTTTTTTAAAGTTGAGGAGTTGTGGTGGACATCAAATCATGTAAAATTATTCTACATAAAGATTTAAAGGGTTGCATTAATTTCTTGAATAAAGGTAACCAATGAACAACACAAGGGATAGCTTGTTGCACCGATTTGTTATGGATGAATATATAATAAAAGAAGGAAAAGGCTCGAGCTAAAGCACTAAAGCAAAGAAATAACATGTTTTGAAGAAAGAAGGGTTACTTATCTATTACACAAATGTCCAAAACAAGCTAGACTATGAGAGGGTCAAGCTATGAAAGGGTCATCATGAAATATATTGATAAGTTGAAGATGATCACCAACCATGCCAAAAGATACACTAGTAATCCTCACAAATCAATAGATCTCCTAAATTTGTTGAGGCAGTCAAATATCAAGCTCAAAATTTGAGCTAATAACATGGCTTTATGCCTTCAAAATAAACTCCTTGAAAATAGTTCTTAGGGAATACCCACAAAGTCTAAGAAATCCACGAGTGGCCCTTTAGGTATCCAACATTTTAATAAGACACAATGATACATTGCAAGAAGGGTATGCTTGTCACAAAATAATGAAAAAGTAAATAGATATTTATGGTAGGAAATGTAACCAAGTCCACAAAGAACACATTAAAGAAAAAATGCATACTGAAACCAGGGAGGTTCCAAAGTCACTACAAGAATATAGATATTCCCATGTTGTGCTTCATAGAAAGTTGTATTTATTGCATGCAAGTATATTCATACTTTCAATTCCTTTGAAAATAGGTGTTGAAGTTTGAGAAAATAGGTTTATGTCCCAAGAAAAAAAAATATATGCCAAACAAATCTATAGGAGCTACAATCTCTAGGTGCTAGTAGGTTCCATGGTATGAGAAAGGAACGTGTCACTCTCTAAGAAAGAACACAAGGAATGGAAATATCCAAACAAATAAGCAATTCTCAAACAAATAGAATCCAACTCACACTCACAAGCAATAATATAATCCAAAATAGTTTGAATAGGGAAACAAAGCATGATTGATCTCTAGATTTGTTAGAGTCATATAATTCAATGCTATAATGTTTTTCTCTTGCCAAAATTGCATTGGTCAAATAAACCCATGGTCACCATCTCCATCATATATATATTATACAAAGATAATAGAAGTCACACACCTAGTACTACTCTAATACCCTAAAAGATTTGGCATAAATGGAAAGGAAACATCATAAGAAAAGCACAAAAATTCAAAATACAAACAAGATGAAATCTTGTTATTTAGGACCACTAACAACCTTGTTATTGAGGACAACTAACTTATTGACTATCTCATTAAGAAGGATACAATAATATTAGGCACATTTTCATTTAATGTATATTATAACAATATTAATTCCCAAGTGGTTCATTCACATCAATACATCCTTAAGAAATGCTACCAAGAAACATTATTCTTCACTTATTTATTGATTTTTCTTATCAAAACAAATTATTTTTGTGAAAATTTAACAACCTATACATGATAAGGAACAAACTCAAAAACTTTTGTCAGTTTTGATAAACATTTATTTTTAAATATAGAAATTATATACTTTTGTATCTATTATTGATATCTCATACATGAGCGCACACCTCTCTCTCTCTCTCTCTCTTAATTTACATTTTCATAAATTAATAATGCCAAAGAATGTGTATAATGATATTCACAAAACAATTACCCATGGGTTTTCTAATGGTTTAGGTCCCTATAGATGGTCCATAAGTCCTAAGAGAATTGGTTTAATAGTCACAAGTCCTGGGGTTTTATCCCAAAACCACATATTAGGCCATGAGAGACACCCCTATTGCCCCCAATGGATGAAATTATGCCATGAGACCCATACAAAAAACACCAACTTTGCAGCAAAATTCCCATAGGGAGGTCATGTGTAGTGGCTTGATACATATTTCATGGAATCCTAAACCTATAACCTTCCTTCATATCCTAAAGCTTGGGTTTCATCATCGACCATGGTTAAGGTCACATGATTTATCCTTGGTGCCAAAAAATACTAATGGCACCCTTATCCCCAAGTGCTTGAAGGCCAAACACTTGTAACGAGGGTGTATTTGTTCATTTCCTCATTCATGGACCTTGTTTTTATAATTTCTATATCATGCCCAAGCCCCTAAGACCCATCCCCATTGGGAAAAAACTCATGATGTTGTCCATATCACTCTCATAGGCCATTGATTTTCTCTAGAGGCACTACAACAAAACATGCCACTGATGGTGGAAATAACACCAATTTTAGAGCAATTTTTTCTTAAGTTTGAGCTCCTCACTGGGCACTAAATCCTGTATAAAATGGAATTTAAAATTTTTTCCAACTATAGCTCTCGATTTTTCATCGCTTTTAGCACCGGGTTTGGTTAGCATCGAGATCTGCTCCCTGTTTAGCATTGGGTAACGCTTTTGAGTTAGCTTCCATTTTCACTTCCAAATTTGCTTCCATTTTGGCTTCCTTATTAGTGTCGAGTGGTGCTTCTTTTGTAGCGTCGAGTTTTTCTTCCTTTTAGAGCCATATTTTGCTTCCGTTTTAATGCTAGGTTTTTCTTCCAATGTTGCTTCCATTGTAGCTTCTTGTTTTTCTTTTAGTATTGCTTCTATTATAGCTTCCAATATTGCTTCCATTAAAGATTCCAATATTGCTTCTATTAAAGCTTCCATTTTTTCTTCCAGTATTTCTTCCATTATAGCTTATAGTTTGGATTCTATTTTGGCTTCCTATGTGGCGCCAAATTTTGCTTTTTATTTGGCATCAATTTTGGCTTCCTATTTAGCGCTTGGTTTTTCTTCCTTTTTAGCACCAGGGTTGGATTCCTTTTAATGCCGGGTTTTGTGTAATGTCCCCATTTTGACCCTGGAATGTATCAACTTGTTGTTATCTAAAAATTTCATATATGTAACACATAAATCATAGCGTGGAGCTCAAGGCCAAGGCCCCACTAGTGGATAATTGGTTTGTATAGATAAGCAATATATTTTCTTTTATAAACCATGGGATATTAATCCATGGGAAATGTAGAAACATGCAAATGTTTATATAATGCAAACATAATGTTCAAATCTGGCTATGGAGGCAAGATGAATGAGGGGATATGATATCCACTAGGGATATGTGAGGGAGTTATTGGATGTGACCTTTGCTTCCAAGTGTACTTATGAGAACACCTATTCCATAAATGGAAAGGACCCTTAATTACTTTCCCCTTTTATAGAATTTATATAAGGAAAGGACCAATGATTGGGAGAAATATCATCGGTTCCATGAGCAGGGAATAGGATGATAGGTGGATGTTGCTGGTTGGCCCAAAGAAAATAACCCCATGCGTAGAATTTTGGTCCATGGTATTTCCTTGAAAGAGAGGAAAAAAAATTCAGTCTTAAGAGATTCAAAAATATTCTCACCCATACGAGCTCTGCATGTAGGAGAAGGAAAACATAGCATGCTAGCGTAATTAGAATTCCCCAGTATGCCTTCTTTATAGCAGTGAACCAACCTAATCCAAAAATGATGGAGACCTTATGAATGGAATTGTGCATATGAGATCAACATAATTTGGAATTACAAATTGAGAGAAATTGGAAGTTAGGGAAAGTCTAGGACTGAATAGCTTGATAAACCCAATGAAGGATAAAGTCTCTAGATTTAGCAATTTGGACCTTTCTTTGCCCACCCTGAAGAGCACTGGAGGGAAGAGAGCATGAAGGACCATGTAGCAGATAAGGGACTCTTCCTTATGTTGGGTGTGGTAGTTATTGTGGGTTCCAAGGATGGATGAACTAGTGGAGATGCCATCAACTCTGTGGAAGAGTGCACTGGCTTAGCATTCACCTCCCCTTTGACTCCTCGCGTGCTTGAGAAACCAAGTAGGAAATTGGCTTAACATGAGTGGTTGTGAGTGAGCCTGTTAGTTCCTCTCTATTGGATATCATATCCCATCTTAGGGGTGGTCTCTCAACCGAAACAATATAGGATGGATAGAGACCTAAAATTTGGTGGAACATTGTATCCAGTCGGGTGGACTCATGTAGTCAATTGTTGAACAATTCAATTGAAAGATAAGTATTCTGCTTTGTTTAAATTGTCCAATTAATGTTCATAAATGCTCAAATTTACTGTCTATTAATTCCATTTGTTTCATGTGATAAATGGTTAAACATGTATGTTGAATGAATATAATTACATGCTTAATTGTTGAACATAATGGTTACACATACTTATGAACATGTTATTTATGTAAAGGGGTTCATTTCTTGTTAAATTGATAAATAAATGACTGCATTTTGCATGAATTCCACTAGTTAAGTGTTTGGTATGCATGTTGTGCATTTTAGCTGCATTTGCATGCATTTCCATTAGCCTATTAGTTTCTTGATGGGTTGTGTAGCCTTTCACACACACCTTTGCAAGCGTTTAATTGGGTTCATTGGTAGCTAAGGAACTAGAGGTGACATGGTTGAATTCCCATAGTCAAAATCGTCTAAGTGAAGCCATGAATCATCAAGTTTTCATGGATGAACAACTGGGTCGATGTGTTAGAATAATAAATCCATATTTACCCATATCTGACATTAATTAAATCATTTTTGTCTTATTCCTAGATTCCCTCTCTATGCTAGTTGACTTATACATGTTCCTAGAAGTCAATACTTGATAAACTGGGTCATGAAGTGCTTTGGAATCATCCTATAAACATATTTAGCATGTATTCTTTATTCCTGGTTCCTTAAAGCACATATCTTCTTTTTCTGAAAGCTGCCTTGCTTTATAGCAGTTTTAAGGCATAAAGGAAAAGCTAGTCTAGTGGAACTTGCCTTGTTTTTTGACCACATCATTCTCCTTCCTTTTCTCCAAAAGAAAGCATGAATGAGTTTTCTTTCCACAATTTATTAGATTTCCCACTTGCTTTATCTAATTCGTGAGGATTTTCATGGATTTGGAACGTCCTTTTTGCACCTATGGGGGATTTGGATTGATTTAGTAAGCTTGCTTTTTGACCCATTCGAATAGAAACCTAGTGATTTAAAATATCTCATGTAATTATATATTTGAGCAGCCTATTACTTCATATGGTTGGCTTATGTAAACTTATTCAATACAGGATTAAGTTATGCTCCAATTTTAGTCTCCTTTTGTGTGAATTTTGCATGTTTGATTAGAAATTTTGTGAGTGTAATTGATCTATATCTTGGGTTAAATTTCTACATGGTATCAAAGCCTTTGTATATCTATTTCTATCCTTCCAAATTGTTATTGCAGGTTCGACATCACTGATCGGGAGCGCATTCTGGTGACTGAAGGGCACATGATCTAAGATATGGACCAATCTCAAAGGATCATCTTGACTAGTCCATTCTGTTTCTTCAAATGGAAAGCTGAGATGGAGATATTGTTGAGAGAAAAAGGTCTCTATAGGGTTACCATGACTACTAAAGTATATCCCAATGCAACTGCAGAGAAAATCAAATGGCACAACATGAGGGATGAGGCCTATGGTCTTTTGTGTCTGAGTATTTCAAGAGACCTCCTCTTTCATCTTGATTCATTGACATCTCCTAATGAGGTGTGCGAGAAGCTTGAAGATATTTTTGGAAAGACATATGAGATGAGAGGACATCAAATCGAGAATGAATTGATCTCCTTGAGTCCCAGTAGCTTCGGATCATTGCAACTCTATTTTACAAATTTTAAGGCCCTTGTTTTGCAGTTAAAACAATGTGGGATTGAAAAGAAGGAGGAGAAACTAGTTTTGACCATTATCTCAAAGATTGGTCTTGAATATTCAATGTTTGTTTTGACCTTCTATGCCACTAAATTGACAGCTCAAACCTGGAAGATGCCTAAGCGTGTTGAGTTCATGGAATCCCTCACTCAAGAGCAAGATAAATTGGTGATGATGGGCACCATAAAACCTTCCAAAGACCAAGATTTGGTTGTTGGAGATTCGAAGGTGGATTCAAAAATCAAGAAAAAAGCTAAAAATCCACCTAAACAAAAGAGAGACAAGGCAAAGTCCCAAGAGGAGTCCTCAGGCTCCAAGAAGAACCCCCAGAAGAAGAAGAACAAAGGAGAAATGAGCAAGTGCACATACTACAGTAAGGGATATCATCCTGAGAGATCTTGTATGAAAAAGCAAATTGACATGTTGACCCAACTCATGGAGAAGAATAACATCTCCCTTACTGATTGCTCAAAGAAGAGGGAAGGGGGATCAAATTTAGAAGACAAGGAGAGAGTACATGCCTTGGTTGCTAGCACCTCAAGCTCACCTAGCTTCATCATTGATTCTGGAGCTTCCAGGCATATGGTTTCGATAAGGGAGATATTTTCCTCTCTTGACATGTTGAAAGGTCCACCAATAGTTTTGGGAGATAACTCTCTGACTGACAGTATGGGAAAGGGTAGGATTGATCTTGACCACGGTAATTTCAATAATGTGTTGGACATTCCAGGTGTTGCCTCTAATATCTTGTCAGTGTATCAGATGACTCACACTAGGTCTCAAAAGAAAGTCATATTCTCCTCAAATGAAGTTGTAATCACTAAAATTTCGAATGGTAAACTCATAGCAAAAGGTGTTGTTGATCACACTTCAAAGGTATACACGTTTTCCCATTTTCTACCCTACTCAAACCCCTCTTCTCTTCTTACTCATGCTAATGAAGCAAGCTATCTTTGGCATGAAATATTTGGCCATCTTAACTACAAGTATCTTTCTGATTTGAGTGACAAAGACACGGTCATAGGGTTATCAAAGATCAAGTTTTCTAAGGGATTCTGTCAAGGTTGTATCCTAGGAAAACACCCAGAGCAAAAGTATGAGAGAGCTAGTCATGAGAGAACCTCTACACCTCTTGCGTTGATCCACAGTGACCTTCCTGGTCCATTCCCTCATATGTCCATGAGTCAAGACAAATATTCACTCACATTCATAGATGACTTTTCCAGGTATTGTTGGGTTTACTTCCTAAAACATAAGTCTGAATTTTTTGACCTCTTCTAAGTCTTTTGAGCCTTGGTTGAAAACCGGTCTGGGAGGAAACTCAAGATCCTCAGATCTAAAAATGGTGGTGAGTATGTCAAGTCTTATTCATCCAGTATTGCAAAGATGCAGGTATCCAGATGCAACATTCTATTCCTTACACACCACAACTAAATGGTGTTGCTGAGAGAAAGAACAGATCACCGAAGGAGATGGCAACTTGCATGATGGAGGCTGAAACTTTTACACCAAATTTTTGGGTTGAGGATATAAAATGTGCATCCTATATCCAGAATAGGGTGCCACATAAGCATCTTGATGGTATGACTCCTTTCGAATCTTGGAGTGGGCACAAGCCATATGTGACCCATTTCAGTATTTTTGGCTCAAAGGCTTGGGCTAGAATTCCAACTGAAAAGAGGAAGGATTTGCAACCACAAAGCCAAGAGTGCCTATTTTTTGGGTATTTTGAATATTGAAAAGGGTATAAGATGATCAACTTGAGCACTAACAAATATTTCATTGAAATAATTGTTCAGTTCGAAGAAGAGCCTTTAGTAGCAGTTGAAGTTGGAGAGTCCTCTTCACCACTGTTGAAATATTGTAACTTCGAAGAATATTCTATATGTATTTCTTTGTGGCCCCCGATGGTCCTACTGGGAGAACCACTTGTATTAGTTTGTACCCCGATGCTCCTAATCGGAAGAACTAATAAGAGTCATGAGGCAGTCCCCTCTAATTGTAAAGGTGGGTCATTAGCACCCCAGTGTGGTTACTTGAGCCTACATGTGTAACTCGAGCCTACATGATTAACTCAAGCCTACATGACAGATGAGTTAACTTAAGTGAACGGATGAATATAAATAGAGGTGTAGTGCTCCTCATTTAGGACACACACTCTCACTTGTGTAGCGCATTAGTGGAGAAGAGAAGTAGCTGGAGAAGGAGGAGGACCAGGCTTTGATCTCCTTGCTGGTTTTATCTTTTATCTTTTTGGGGCATCTTTATTGAGGAAGATTTTGCTGGGTTTTTCCCTTTAGGGTATTCCTAAGATAAATCTTTGTGTTCCTTTTGTATGGTTGTGCTTGTCTATCTTTCAGTGATCCTGTTTATATGCTTTTGTTATGAAAAATGAAATGAAATACTGATGTCTTAGCTAAGCATATGAAAATTTAACATGGTATCAGAGCCACCCTAAAAAGAAGACATTGTGCAGCTACAAAATCTAGGGATTCTTAATTTTTGGTTCTCTTTTCACAATCGATCAGCAAAAGAAGGCTAGGCTGACTCTCCATTGAAGGGCGCATCTTTCTGTCGAAGCGGAATTCGATTCCGAGCATTTTCAGTTTTCCGTGTGGGAAAT
>LPNX010036709.1:980599-1018176 GCA_001517045.1 Pseudotsuga menziesii
GAGACAGATCATTGGGTCATTAATGTATTGAACAAATTCCAGACCAGACATTTGTTTTGCTGTGAACACCTTAAGTCAATATCTTGTTCAACTAAGACGGGTTCACCTAGTAACCGCAAAACATGTGATGAGATATTTGAAAGGGACTATAGAATTTGGTCTATACTATGATGGTAGCCATGAGTATAGATTGTATGGCTACATAGATGCATATTGGGATAGAAGTATCTCAGACAGGAAAAGCACATTAGGTAGATGCTTTTGTTTGAGGTCTGCTATGAGTTCATGGTTTAGCAGGAAACAGTCCAGTGTTTCTCTTAGCACGGCTGAAGCAAAATACATAGCAGATTGCTCTGCTAAGTTGTGAAGTCATATGGATTTGGAAGCTGATATCAGGTCTCTTTGAACTAAAGATGGATACTACAATGATTCTATGTGATAACCAGATTTGTGATGACAGAGAACCCTGTGTTCCGATTGTAACACATAAAAATTCGGTATTTCTACATACGAGATAAGATGTAGATGATTATGTTTCAGTATTCCCATACTAAAGATATAGATGATGTTTTATTATTTACATACTGTAGATGCATATGATGATGATTCCGTATTTCTATACTGAAGATGTAGATGATGATGGTTTGAATGATGATGTACTGATGAAGCCTCTGTCTTGGGTAAAGTTCGAACACTTTCGAGACAAGCTTGGTGTTGTTCGAAAAGACCTTCCTCGAAAGGGGGAGTAGTGATGTTGCAGTGGGATTGTATCATCCCTGGGCACTTTCCCTAAAGTGATCCAAAGACCCCGGTCCTCAAGAATGAAGAGGGATTGTATCATCCCGAGACATTTGTCAAAAAGTGATTCGGTGACCTCAGTCCTCGAGAATGAAGAGGGATTGTATCATCCTGGGAGATCTGTCCAAAATAGATCCGGTGACTTTGGTCTTCGTGAATGTGGTGGGATTGCATCATCCCTGAACTTCGGTTCAAAATGTATCCAGAGGTCTCAGCCCCCGTGAATGTGGTGGGATTGCATCATCCTTGAACTTTGGTTCAAAATGTATCCGGAGGTCTCGGCCCCCGTGAAAGTGGTAGGATTGCATCATCCCTGAACTTCAGTTCAAAATGTATCTGGAGGTCTCGGCCCTCGTGAAAGTGGTGGATTGCATCATCCCTGAACCTCGGTTCAAAATGTATCCAGAGATCTCAGTCCTCATGAATGTGGTAGGATTGTATCATCCTTGAACTTTGGTTTAGAATGGATCCGGTGACTTCGGTACTCGAGAACGTGTGTTGATCCCGTAATTCCTAGAGGAAGGATTGTTTGAGTTCCACATATGTGTTGATCCTGTAATTCCAAAAGGAAGGATCATTAGTAACTCCGTAAAGACCTAAATCCCGTAATTCCGAAAGGAAGGATCATTGAATTGATCCCGTAATTCCAATAGGAAGGATTGTCTGAGTTCCACAGATGTGTTGATCCCGTAATTCCAATAGGAAGGATTGTCTGAGTTACACATCTGTGTTGATCCCGTAATTTCGAAAGGAAGGATCGTTAGTAACTCCGTAAAGACCTAAATCCCGTAATTCTGAAAGGAAGGATCATTGAATTGATCCCGTAATTCCAATAGGAAAGATTGTCTGAGTTCCACAGATGTGTTGATCCCGTAATTCCAATAGGAAGGATTGTCTGAGTTCCACAAATGTGATGATCCCGTAATTCCGAAAGGAAGGATCATTAGTAACTCCGTAAAGACCTAAATCCCGTAATTCCAAAAGGAAGGATCATTAGTAACTCCGTAAAGACCTAAATCCCATAATTCCAAAAGGAAGGATCATTGGTAACTATGTAAAGACCTAGATCCCGTAATTCCGAAAGGAAGGATGATGTTGATGTTTTTATGATGATGATGACGTACTGATTGAAAGATCAGAATATGATGATGATGCTGTTGCTGCTGATGATGATGTTCTCTAATCGAAAGATCAGAATATGATGATGATGATGTTTCTCTGATCGAAATATCAGAAGTTGCTGCTGATGATGATGTTCTCTGATTGAAAGATTAGAATATGATGATGATGATGTTTCTCTGATCGAAATATCAGAAGTTGCTGCTGATGATGATGTTCTCTGATTGAAAGATTAGAATATGATGATGATGCTATTGCTAACGATGATGATGTTCTCTGATCGAAAGATCAGAATATGATGATGATGATGTTTCTCTGATCAAAAGATCAGAAGTTACTGATGATGATGTTCTCTGATCGAAAGATCAGAATATGATGATGATGATGTTTTATGATCGGAATATCAGAAGTTGCTTATGATTATGATGTTGCTGCTGATGATGATGTTTTCTGATCGAAAGATCAGAATGCGATGATGATGATGATGTTTTTGATCTAAAGATCAGAATGTGATGATGATGAGATACTGATGATGATGATGCCGTACTGATCGAAAGATCAGAATATGATGATGAGTTGATGTTAGAGTATGATAATGTTCGGTTGATGATGTTTCTGATTGAAAGATCAGAGGCCGATGATAATGATGATTCTGATTGAAAGATCAGAATGTGATGATGATGATGATGTTGATGTTTTGATGATGTTTTCATGATGATGTTTCTGATCGAAAGATCAGAGTATGATGATGATGTTGTTGCTGATCGAAAGGTCAAAGTGATAAAGAAGATGTTGTTGATCGAAAGGTCAAAGTGTTGAAGATGATGTTGCTAATTGAAAGGTCAAAGTGCTGAAGAAGATGTTGCCGATCGAAGCAGTCAAAGTACTGATGATGCTAAAGACTAAAGATTTAAGATGAAGACTACATGATGTTGAAAAGCTTCCAATGATTTATAGATGTATCACCTTGATGATGTTGATGATGTCCTCTATCTCTCTCCTATTATTGTTGTTGTTGATGTTGTTATAGAATACCCTTCTCATTAAGGGGGAGTGTTGAAATATTGTAACTTCGAAGAATATTCTATATGTATTTCTTTGTGGTCCCCGACAGTCCTACTGGGAGAACCACTTGTATTACTTTGTACCCTGATGCTCCTAATCGAAAGAACTAATAAGATTCATGAGGAAATCCCCTCTAATTGTAAAGGTGGGTCATTAGCACCCCAGTGTGGTTACTTGAGCCTACATGTGTAACTCGAGCCTACATGATTAACTCGAGCCTACATGACAGATGAGTTAACTTAAGTGAACTGATGAATATAAATAGAGGTGTAGTGCTCCTCATTTAGGACACACACTCTCACTTGTGTAGCGCATTAGTGGAGAAGAGAAGCAGCTGGAGAAGGAGGAGGATCAGGCTTTGATCTCCTTGCTGGTTTTATCTTTTATCTTTTTGGGGAATCTATATTGAGGAAGCTTTTGCTGGGTTTTTCCCTTTAGGGTTTTCCCAGGATAAATCTTTGTGTTCCTTTTTTATGGTTGTGCTTGTCTATCTTTCAGTGATCCTGTTTATATGCTTTTGTTATGAAAAATGAAATAAATACTGATGTCTTAGTTAAGCATATGAAAATTTAACAACCACCACAACCATTGATTGTAAGTGAAGAGAATAATGAGTTTGATGATTCTGATATGTATAATAATGATGAATTAATTGTAGATCCTAACATCCCTACAAGACCAAAGTGGGCAGCAAGGAACTAGCTGGAAATCCTAATGACACTAGGAGGACTAGATCTCAATTTGAGAGTTCCCTTTGTGTGAAAGATCCACTCTTTGCTGAGAAGTGTTATTTGATGATAGATTCTGATCCACAAAAATTTGAAGATGCAGCACATGATCCAATATTGTAAACAACCATGAAAGAAGAATTCAGCTCGCTCCAAAAAGAAAAAAACATGGGAACTGGTTGATCTTCCCCCAAGGAGAAAGCTAGTGAAGTGTAAGTGGGTCTTTAAAACTAAGTTTTTTGCTGATGGTTCACCTTTGAAATATAAGGCAATATTGGTAGCAAAGGCATACTCTCAGGTACATGGTATTGATTACAATGAGACCTTTGCACTAGTGGCAAAGATGGATTCCATAAGGCTTGCTCTAGCCATTGCAGCTTCGAAGCAATGGGAGGTAAATCACATGGATGTAAAGTGTGCCTTCCTGAATGGATATCTGAATGAACATGTTTATATGTAGAAACTAGAAGTTTTTGTATCTAATCCATCTTTAGTGTGCAGGTTAAATACATCATTGTATGGGCTCAAGCAAGTTCCCAGGGCTTGGTATGCCAAGATTGATGGCTTTCTGCTATCACTGAATTTTGTTCGATGCAAGTCTGATCCTAATGTCTATTTGAAGCTGATTCATGGTTCTTTAATGATTATTGTTCTCTATGTGGATGGACTACTGATTATAGGAAGTTCCAAGAAAGAGATTGCCTCCTTGAAGGATGCAATGAACCATGCCTTTTCTATGAAATATTTGGGATTGTTGAGCCAATTCTTGGGTCTCAAAATTTATCAATCCCAACATTGAATCAAGGTTCATCAGTCAAAGTATGCTTCATATTTTCTCACCAATTTCAACATGAAATATTGCAAGCCAATAAAGGCTCCATTCCTTTTAGTAGTTAAGCTTGAAGAAACAGGTTCTTCTCCTATGGTATATAATACATTGTATAGGCAGTTGATTGGGTGTTTCCTTTATCTTACACATACTCGACCTGAATTATGTTATGCAGTTAGTGTGGTTTAAAGATACATGGATCAGCCTCATGAGATCCATTGGAGAGCATCCAAGAGGATCCTAAACTTTGTTTAGGGAACAAGGACCCATGGGATTTTCTACAAAGAAAATATGACTTAGAGCTAGTTGGATTTACTGACAGTGATTGGGAAGGTGACAACATAGATCGAAAGTCTACCTCAGGATATGTGTTCATGCTTGCAGAAGGACCAATCAGCTGTTCAGGTAAGAAGCAGAGTTCCATAGCACTCTCATCTATAGAGGCAGAGTATAGAGGAGTTGTAAATGCAGCTACTCAATGTTTATGGTTGCAGGGGATACTTGGAGAATGTGGTTTCGAATCAGAGTTTTCAACAGTCATCTATTGTGACGATCAAAGCACCATTCGAATTTCAACTAATCTAGTTCAAAGAAAAAGAACCAAGCACATTAAGAACCATATGCACTATATCAGGGAGCTTGTGCATGATGGTACCATTGCTCTACTCTACTGCGCATCTTTAGAACAAGTAGCAGATATCTTCACCAAAGTATTCTGTGAGAAGACCTTCAGTAATATCAAATCACTACTAGGGATTGCTGATCATGTGGTGAAGAATGATTGATAAAAATATTTCCAAAATTTTGTTTCCTATCCATGTTTAAGGGAGGATTTTCCCACTTGGTTTTTTCCTCTTTCCTTGGTTGTCTGGACATGCAGTATGTAAAAGGGTGACTAAGCCTTGTTTCTAGGCCCTATAATTTTCTAATATTTACTCATAAATTCAGGCTTAAGTGGGGTGTTAGAATAATCAACCCACAGTTACCCATATTTGGCATTAATTAAATCATTTTTTTCTTATTCCTAGATTCCTAGATTCCCTCTCTATGCTAGTTGACTTATACATGTTCCTAGAAGTCAATACTTTCTAAACTGGGTCATGGAGCACTTTGAAATAATCCTGAAAACATATTTAGCATGTCTTATTTATTCCCGGTTCCTTAAATTGCATATCTGCTTTTTCTGAAAGCTGCCTTGCTTTACAGCAGTTTTAAGGCATAAAGGAAAAGCTAGTCTAGGGGAACTTGCCTTGTTTTTTGAACACATCATCCTCCTTCCTTTTATCCAAAAAAAAGAATGAATGAGTTTTATTTCCACCACTTATTATCTTTCCCACTTGCTTTTGCTAATTCATGAGGATCTTCATGGATTTGGAAAGTCCTTTTTGCACCTATGGGGGATTTGACTTGATTTAGTAAGCCTGCTTTTTGACCAATTCGTATGGAAACCTAGTGATTTAGAATATCTCATGTAATTATATATTTGAGTAGCCTATTACTTCATATGGTTGGATTATGTACACTTATTCAATACAGGATTAATTTATGCTCCAATTTCAGTCTCCTTTTGTGTGAATTTTGCATGTTTGATTAACAATTTTGTGAGTGTAGTTGATCTATCTCTTGGGTTCAATTTCCACACTATGCTCCAAGCCAAAATAATAAATTTGGCTAAGTGTTGGCATATGTAAAACACAACAATCACATCCATTGATTGGTAGGACAAGATGAAATCGGGGTCATTAATTTTAGTACAAAGGTTGTGATCAAAATTGAAATTTGGCTAAGTGTTATATGAAATTGGGGAAATCATGACTGTAGATAATTGCGTCATACCTGATCCGATTCATTGATTACACACCGTCTATTTGGTTTCCACTTTCGACTTCTAAGTAACTGACATTGAGAATTAGAAGTTAGTGGACGTGGATGATTATTTTTTGTTGTGGTGCCGACTCCTGAACATAATGCTTATTGCAGAAATCAGAAGTCGGAAAGGTGTGTGCCTGCTTAGTTGCTCTTCCGATTCTTGACGGTCAATATTGGGATTGGAACTTCGACATGGTTTTGTGAACAAGCAAATGTTGCACTCCTAATTCACAACTTCCAATTTGTATTGAAAAATGAGGGATTGACATGGGGGTGTTGGTATCAGAAGGAGAGAGTCAGAACCAGTGGAATTTTACAGTCAGAGTAGTTTAGTACCGTCATATCTAGTTATGAAGTTAAATCAATGCCATTAAACTCAAACTAAGGGAGGACTTGGTAGTTTAGCCAACACATGCTTATATTTATGCTATGCAATTATCAAACTAGTTAAGAAATTGTCAAAGAATGGTACTGAGCAAGAAAAATTTGTAATTTGATCGTTTGTAATGATCCCCTACACTCCAAAAGGCCAATGAGTTGACTAGTGATGCTTTAGAGTGGTATCAAATTGAAGGTTAAAACACTCAAGCTTTTTGGCATGGGATGCATGCTTATAGAAAATAAATCAAATCTTTGATTGCAACATGGTGACTGCTTAAGGCCAAAATATACAATGGTATAGCCGAGAATAAGAAGTTTTGGTTGCAACATTAGATCCGTATGGGTTAGAAAATCTGGACTACCACCATAAAGTTAAATGGTCTAGAGTGACATAGATGAATAATAGTGTTGTTTTAAAATATGCATGAAAACATTCCTGTATATTTCTTTTGATTAATATCTTGTGTGTTAGTTTCTATATTTCTTAGATGTCTAATGAGCGTTTCTATGATGCATAGTGTGTTTTGTTGAAAGTTTTGAACCACTGTGGAAAAAGCAAAAATGGTAATTGTGAATGACGCCTTGGGTTCTTATGAGTACGATGAAGATGTTCTTGGGGGAAATATGTTAGGAGAGAATGTGGGGACATGATTCGATGTAAGGAGAGAGAAAAATATTCCCAAGAATTTGATTGAAACCATGAGGAGTTTTAATGAAAGAATGGTTAAAGCTCCAGAAGAGCATAACTAAATTAATGTTGTTGTTTTGTAGAGCCTCACTAATATGCATTAGAGCATTAATCCCAATTCCAACCTTAGAAATGCGGGACAAGAAGGAATACATGCAGAGATCCACTCTAGAAGTCACACTAGAAGGAGAACTCCAAGTCCAAGAGAGAGTTTTGTGAGAAAGATGCGTAGAATATTATCATCAAGATATTATTCTAGTAGGTCATGCGATTCCCAAAGTTCTCAGAGTATCCCAAGGAATACGTCTAGTAGATCTAGAAAAAAAACTTCTAAAAGGATTCCACAAGGATAATTTAGAAAAGTAAGGCCTCCCACATTTTACAGAGAAACTAAGACAAACCAAGAAGTAGAGGCATGGATTCTTGGGATGAAGAAATATTTATGAATTCATGATTACTCTAGCACTGAAAATGCCCAAATTTCCATTTATAATATAAATGGACGAGCTTCCATTTTGTGGGAGCACCTTATGCAAGTAAAGAGGGTTAAAGAAAAAAGGATTAGTTGGAGGGGATTCCAAAAGTATTTCAAAGAGAAGTACCTATCTTCCAGGTATTATGATAACAAGAGAAAGGAATTACACGAGTTAAAACTAGGGCAGGAATCCATGGATGAACATGTTCACTAGTTTTTGGAATTGTTGAGGTATGTAGACTACATTAAGGATGAAATATTAAATATCCAAATCTTACTTGGAAGTCTACCTCAAATATTTAGAGACAAAATTGAATTTGTTAACTCGACAACTCTTGATGAATCCATTAGAATGGAAATTCTTTCCTATGAGTATAGAAAAGGAAAGTCAGAGGCTAATCCAGCATGGAAAGGAAGGCCAAATGACAGGTTTGAACAAAAGAAGAGTGGATTCAAGCCTCCATTCATAAACCATTCAAGGAATTTCCAACAAAGACAACAAGATCAGTGGAAGTAAACCAACAATAGTATTAGAAAAAGAGCCACTTAAGTGTTGGGGATGTGGAGGAAACCAAATGCTTAGAGATTGTTCATGTCGAAGGGAGAAACTTCATAGTCTGCACAACTTAGAAGAGGCAATTACAATATAATATATGGCAAGGGAATCTCCTTGGATTTATACAACATTGGATAATCTTCAGGAAGATCGCCAATAAGCAGTGGTTAAGTTGAAGGTGACATTATTCAGAAATCTATTTCAATTTTGATTGATCTCAGATCTACTCATAGTTATATTACTCCAAAAGTGGTTGAAAATTGTTCTCTTAAGAAGGTGAAACACAATAAGTCTTGGCTAGTTCAATTATCCACAGGAACAAAGAGAGAGGTAAGTAAAATGGGATGGAGTGTCGCATAGAGTTGAATGGCCTCTTCACAATAGTAGACTTAAATGTCTTTCCATTAGAGTCTTATGATGCCCTTATTGGCATGGACTAGTTGGAAAAGCATAAGGCTAAGGTGGATTGTTATGAAAAATTTCTTGAATGCATTGATGAAAAGGGAAGGTCCAGGGTAGTAAAAGGGATCCCCAAGCAGGTTTCAATATACAAAATCTAATCCTTGTAGTTAAGAGAAATCTACAAGAAGGGTTTTCAACCCTATGCCATCCATACATCAGAGTCCTTAGAGGACATAGGGCCCATGTTAGAATACTGTTGTCTGCTGCACGAGTCTAGATGAAGTTCCAGGGATGCCACCAAAGAGGGACATAGATTTCACAATAAAATTTGTTCCATGGGTAGTGCTATTCTCTAAATATCCTTATAAAATGATCAATCTAGAGATGGTAGAATTAAAAATGATGGAAAAAAAGTATATTAGGCCTAGTGTGTCTCCTTGGGCACCAATGATATTTGTCAAAAATAAAGATGAAAAATTAAGGTTGTGCATTGATTATAGGAAGCTCAACAAAGTGACCATAAAAAGTAAGTACCCATTTCCCAAAATTGATGATCTATTTGATCGAATGAAAGGGGCCAAAGTGTTTTAAAAAATTGACTTAAGGTATGGATATCACCAGGTGAAGATAAAGAATAATACATTCACAAGACAACCTTCTAAATGAGCTATGGTCATTATGAATTCACGATGGTGCCATTTGGTCTCACCAATGCACCTGCCAAATTTATGTGCCTCATGAATAGACTCTTTAGCAAATACTTGGACAAATTCATGCTGGTATTCTTAGATGATATTCTTGTGTACTCCAGAAGTGAAGAAGAGCATGAAGAGCAGTTGAGAATGGTGCTACAAGTTCTTAGAGAGCATAAATTGTATGTCGCAGTTGAGCAAGTGTATGCTACAATACTTGGGTCACATTATTTTAGAAGAAGGAATCACAACAACCCTAGAAAATATTGAATCCATAATGGATTGGACTACTCCAAAGAATGTTTCAGATGTTCCATATTTTATGGGATGAACATGGTATTAGAAAATATTCATAGAGGAGTTTTCTAAAATCACCCATCCAATTACGTCATTATAGAGAAGTAACGAAAAGTTTGTATGGATTGAGAAGTGTGTAGCCAACTTTCAGTGATTGAAGGTTTTTATGACCAACACCACTGTCTTAAAAATCGCTACCCAATCAAGGAGTTTGTAGTATGCACAAATGCTTGCATAGAGGGTTTGGGAATGGTTCTTATGCAAGAAGTTTTCATAATCTACTATGGGTCACGCAAGTTAAGAGACCATGAGCAGAACTACGTGACTCAAGATCTGGAACTAGCCACCACAGTGCATGCACTCAAGGTGTGGCGACATTATATTTTAGGGAGAAAATTTGAGCTTAGGACAAACCATATGAGTTTGAAATACTTAATTGACCAACCTAACTTAAATACCAAGTAAGCCAGATGGTTAGAATTCCTGTTTGAATTCAATTTAGAGATTAATAATGTGAAGGGTAAGATAATAAAGTGATTGATTCCATCAATAGGAAGTTTCATATAGAAACTATAAGCATGTGTGAATCAGACTTGAGAGCAAGGGTTCTCGAAGCCCAAAGAAAATATGAAACCTACCTTCAAGTGAAGGAAAAATTGCAGCAATGAGAAAGAGATAGGAAATGTGAAGGATATCAGCTCAGAGAAGATGGTATTCTTGTGCACAGAGGAAAGATGTATATTTCAAATTGTATAGAATTGAAGAAGATAATCATGGTTGAAATACACCAGAAACCATACTCAAGGAATCTAGGGTATCAGTAGACAATAACAGCAACAAGAAAGTGATAATTCTTGCATGGTATGAAGAAAGATATAACATATTATATCTCTAGGTGCCATAAGTTCCAACAAATCAAATCAACCCACCAACATCCAACAAGGATATTGCATCCTTTCCCCATTTCATAATGGAAGTGGGAAGTAATTTCTATGGATTTCATAACAAGTTTTCCAAGAAAAATAAGGAAGCACAATTTAATCATGGTGGCAGTGGAAAGTTGTCAAAAGTAGCTCATTTCATTCTAGTAAAGTCCACTCACAAGGCTAGTGACATAGAAGATATATTCATGACTAAAGAAGTATTTAGATTGCATGGGATACCAAAGGCCATAGTGTCAGACAAAGATGAAAAATTTACATCCAAGTTTTGGAAGGGTTTGTTTTAGGAATTGGGAACTCAACTAAAATTTAGTACATCATATCATTCTCAAACAAATAGAAAGCTAAAAGGGTGAACCAGGTTCTTGAAGACATGTTAAGGATGTATATAATGGCCAAGCTATCCAAGTGGGAGAATTTCCTACACTTGGTATAATTTGCATACAACAACGCTCATCAAACAACAATATTAATGAGCCCATTTGAAGCCTTATATAGTAAAGGATGCATGACTCTAGTGAGTTGGGATAGCCCAATTAGCAGGGTATTGCTTGGACCAGAAATGCTACAGGAAATGGAGCATGAAATTGTGAGGATAAGGTAGAATTTAAAGGAATCCCAAGAAATACATAAAATTTATGCATATTTGAAGAGAATGAAAAATGAATTTCAAGTTGGGGATCATGTATACTTGAGAGTTAAACTAAAGAAAATTTCCCTTAAATTGGGAATTTGTGCTAAGTTGGCACCTAAATATTGTGGACCGTTTGAAATCCTTGATAGGATAGGACTAGTTGCATATAGGATTGCATTTCCTTCTATTATGAAACTTCATAATGATTTCATGTATCTTTGCTTAAGAAGTATGCACATGATCCTAAACATATAATCGATTGGAATGTGATTCAGGTAGAACTTAAGGGAGAGTTCCAAATGGAGTCCATGCACATCCTCAACAAGAAGGTAACATTACTCATGAACAAATCCATTGGAGATGTGAAGGTGCAGTTGAAGCACCTTGGACCATATGAGTCTACTTGGGAGTTAGAGGATTCCATGAAGGAGGAATACCCATTTTTGTTCAAGTCTTGAGAACACTGAGGATGATGTTGTTTTTAGGGAATGGGGCTGTAATGTACCCATTTTAACCCTGAAATGTATCGTCTTATTGTTATGTAAAGGTTTTGTATATGCAATGTATAAATCTTATCATGGAACTCAAGGCCAAGGCCCCGCTAGTAGATTATCGGTTTGTATAGACAAGTAATATATTTTGTTTGGTAAACCATGGGATATAAAGCCATGGGAAATGTAGAAACATCTAAATATTTATATAATACAAATATAATTTTCAGGATTGTCTATGGAGGCTACATGAATGAGGGGATACGATTTCCACTAGGGAGAGGTGAGGTGTTAGGATTAAATAATCCTCCCTTGTCCATATATAGTCTAATTGATCATCTTTCCTAACTTAGAAGTCCATTGGATGAGTTTGGTGCCACCATGATATTGGTGCCATTGGTGCCATTGGTGCATTAGAGGAAATTTCAACTCAAAATGGGCCTCCTAAGGAAAATAATAAAATAATATTTATTAATTTTGGAGGAAGGAAAGAAAAACAACTAATTTTTTGTTTGTATTTTCGACATATCTCCTGTGTTTTTACTCAAATTTTGATTGGGAGAGATTGTTGGATGCATAATTAAATTCTCCATCCAAGGATTACCCACACTGCATCATTTTTTATGAACCCAAATACCCCAACAACAAGAAATACCTGAAAAAATGTGATGACGATGTCATGATCACGGGTTTTTAGGTATTTATTGTTTTTGGGGAAGCAGGGTTCATCAAAAGTATGTAGTGTGGCTATTCGTTGGATGTAGAATTTAATTTTGCATCCAGGGAGCTCTACCGCTTGAAATTTGAGTAAAAACACAGGGAGATATGTCGAAAATACGAACAAAAAAAGTAGTTTTTTTTATGATACCTATCCCGAAATTTATATTAAGAAATTGTTTAATACCTGTGCAGTATTTCAAATTTAAAGCAATTTCATTGGCTAACACATGATAACATGGAATTTGAATTAGGGTTGAAAGGCCCATTTTGAGTTGAAAATTTCTCTAATGCCACCGGTGCCTTTGGTGCTACCGATGCCAATCCCTACATCCTAAGAACCACTCTGAGTGCCACCACCAACCTCTATCAGTTGGTTGTGGTAGGTAGGTAGTTATGCTAAGTCAACCTCCAGTTACAATCAGTTAGATCACTCTCAGTTAGTCTAGCACCAGTTTTACATGAATGCATGGGGAGTGACACCTGTTTCCACCTACCCCAACTGTTAACTGATTGTAAACTAATTTAGACATCAAGAGTTAGACTTGTTCCTCCCATGGAGTGATTTAGACACACCAAGTTAGCCAGTTAGTCAGGTTTAGTTGGTAGATTCAAATCTTATCCACAGGATTCCGATTATTCTTATTGAAACACCATTGCATTATTGTTGGAAGGAACAAATATTAATGTTGTAATGAATTGATCCATTCTTATCAGATTTGTCACACATTTGTCTTGTTCAACACACATTGTCTTTGATATTCCACCACATCATTCTAATTCGCAATTGCTCTCATTTTCCTGTAGATCAATGGTTCACAACTTTAACATGAGGGTGTTATGGGATGTGCCCTTTGCTGCTAAGTGTCCTTGTGGGAACCCATATGCCTGTTGTAGCTACAACAGATCCCATGTTTTATCCAAAACATGAGAGCCCAAATTTTTTTATGCAAAAGGTGATGCTTAAGTTCCTTAGTCATTTTGGGATTCCCACACTGTTTATCATGATTTCTATGTCTTTTCCATGATTGATTTAGTTAACATTTTTTATTAAAATTTATGCATTTATCTATGTTTTGGTGAGTTGCGGAAGGGATTAATTTTCTCCCAAAAAGTGTGTCTTACCTGCAACCCGCAACCTGAATCCCGCAATTGTGAATTGTGGGATTGCTCTGTAAATATTTTGAACTTTTCATCCCGCAACCCACAACCCGCAATCCACAAATTGCGGATTGCAGAAAGTAGTTGGGTTAATAAATTGTGGTGTGTGTTTCCGCAACCTGCAACCCGCAAATTACAGATTGTGGATTGCAGAAAGGTTAGTTAGACTGTGATAGCATTTACATTCCTGCATACCGCAATTGTGGATTACGGGGAAAATATAGCTTTTATGTTTAAATCTCTGCTGTGGATTTGTCTTGATCTGATGGTTGGGATTGTTTTGTGTTTTCAATAATCATTTAGTTTCTCCACTATTTTCTTTGTGATTCAATTTTCAAATTGTGATTTTCACTTGTAATCTCTCACAAATTGGCAATCATTGATTCGACTAAGTTGCAATGAATTAGGCACTAATATTTGATGTAAATCATGTGTGAATTGTTACCCAATTTCTGTCAACACATGTTGCGCGTCATAACAATACAGAAGTGATAATTGCAAGTTCCAGGCCGTAATATATTAATTATGACAATCTATCACACTCAGTCATTTCCGAAATATTTGTTTACTTCCTATTAAATACAGGCTTTGACATAAGTAATTGGTTGTTTGCCATACTAAGTTGGCTAGTTTCCATAAGTTTTCCTTATGATGCTTATACTGAGTGCAATATGCAGGGGGATCACAAATATTTGATCAGGATTGATAATGAAAAGGAATTCTAGCCTGTTCTTTATCAAGAATCTGTGTCGCCGCATTTTGATACAGATATTCCTAATGAAAGCAGTGATAGTGAAGAAGAACCTAAGGCCCAATATATTTGCATACACTTTCCTTAGAAGAAGAAAATGAAGGTCACTAAGAAAATGATTGATCAAGACCACACCATTATCCAGGATCTTATAATCAATGAAAAACTTGTTTTTCCATCCATTCCATTAAAGGAGGAACAAGTGGATGAATTTTCAGTTTTTGAGGATATTGTTGATCATTATGAATCTTTTAAGACAAATAATCTAGCTCCTTCATCATATGTAGGGGATAATTAGTAGGTTATGGTTAATCTCTACAGTTGATTACGAGATCTTTCCTGCAAATATTTGGTGAATATCTTGAAAGACTTTGTTTAGACCACTTTCTATGATGATAAGAGGAGAAAGGTCTGATTTTGTAATCCCCGATTTTATGGGAATTTTATCTTTTTGTGATTATTATTTAAAGGGTAGATCCTTTGTTGTTGAATGGCGGTGGGGGAAGTACTTGACAGAGCTTGAAAATATTTCTCTTCCAGAGCTCTGTAATTTTCTGGATTTCAATTGTTTGAAGATAGAGAATGGGAGACGCCGCTGCCAAGGAGGAAAAATCAATAGAAGAGTCTGGAGACACTTTGTTTAATGCTAATCTTGTAATTTATTACATACCTTCATTATACACTAAAGTTATTTTCAAATCTTCTTTTGTCTATTGATAAAGTTTCTTTGATGAATGTTGATTTTAACTCTGGATTGCTTATCAGTGCTGTCAAATATTTTGCAATTTATTAAACATAGTGATCTACTAATTATAGGAAATTTCAACTCAAAATGGGACTCCTAAGAAAAATAATAAAATAATATTTAAAAGAATAAAATAATATTTAATAATTTTGGAGGAAGAAAAGAAAAAAACTACTTTTTTTGTTCGTATTTTCAACATATCTCCTCGTGATTTTACTCAAATTTCGATCGGGAGAGATCGTTGGATGAAAAATTAAATTCTGCATCCAACAAGTACCCACTCGACATACTTTTGAAGGACCTTGCTACCCAAAAAACAAGAAATACCTGAAAAAATGTGATGATGATGATGTCATCATCACATTTTTTCAGGTATTTCTTATTTTTTGGGTAGCGGGGTCCTTCAAAAGTATGTCGAGTGGGTACTTGTTGGATGTGGAATTTAATTCTGCATCCAAGGAGCTCTCTCGATTGAAATTTGAGTAAAAACACAAGGAGATATATCGAAAATACGAACAAAAAAGTAGTTTTTTTTATGATACCTATCCCCAAATTTATATTAAAAAATTGTTTAAGACCTATACGGCATTTCGAATTTAAATCAATTTCATTGGCTAACAGATGATGACATGGAATTTTAATTATGGTTAAAAGGACCATTTTGATTTGAAATTTCCTCTAATTAGTAGTTTTGGTTATCTTTGCTAATGATGTTTGTGTTCATGATGTTTTGAAAGAGTTTATTTAATTAAAACATTATTTATTTCTGTAAATTGTTTCACAGTAAAATTTAATTGATGTTAATTTTTCAATTAACATATCAGTTACAGGTTGATCTTGAATGCATGTAACCCTCAATCTGCTGTTGATTAATTTTAATTGATTAATAGTGACTTGGGAAGATAAGTAATTGACCTTTTAACATTTATGTTAAGTTGATAAATGCAATTATATATTTCTACATCAAGTTGACCTGCACATACACAAGCCACCTTCTTAGAATAGTTCTAACTTAGCTTAGATTTCCTTCTAGGTAGATCTGTTGTTTTGTAGACATACAATATCTTGTTTTCCTTCATAGGAGGACAAATCCTTTTAGGCGTAAACACTCATAGGTGCCAACAGATGACTTTGTATCTGTGGGTGTTAACCACACCAAACAGCTTGAGGATAGGGTAATACTTGCGTAGGATTATTTGAAGCCTTTGGCTGGGTTTTCATCCCATGTTGTTTCCTTGGACACCTTTCCAACACCTACACAACTAAGGCTTCAACAAATGGTGCTAGAAGGAGGGTCATCAGACATGTAAGGTCATTTGAGCTATCTTAATCAGATTATCTTAAAATGGCTCCAGCCAGAAAATATGTATATAGTTCCTTTTCTGCTCATGAATATGCATTTAGTTGTTTTTCTAGGAAAATTAATTTTCATTTTCAAACATATTTATTGAAGCAACTGATAGAAGTAAAATTCAATGGCGAGGGAGAAATTTTAGCACAAGAACATGTTCTTCAATTTACCTATAACTGTTTTGATAACAAAATTTCGAATCTAGATGTTTTGTGCATATTGTTAGCCTTCACATTCGAAGGTTGAGTCAAAGAGTGGTTTGTAACCTTACCTTTTGCCTCTGTCCATTCTTTTAAACATTTTATAGATCTTTTCATACTTTCTTTTGGACATTATGACTTTTTTAGATTATGTAATGAATGGAAACAACTCACTATAAAGAAGGGTGAATCATTAGAATATTTTGCAATTAGAACTTTTAATCTCTATTGTAGATTCCCTCTAATAGACCATCCTATGATACACAAATGGTTTTAGCACACTAGTTTTGTTTCACATGAATTTGATAAGTTAGTAGATGATATATCTAAATTATACATTGATAATCATCAACCTCTTGGTTTAGATTTGTATGAATAATATAAGGATTTAAAAATTACAGAAATTGCTTCCTTCTCTTTCTTAGATATGGATCATAATCAATATGATGATTCAGATGAATTAAATGTTGATATGCCCATATCTATTTCACATGAAATTCAAAGTTTAACTGATCATGATGGAGATAAATTTTTTGTAGAAGATTCTTCTAAAGTACAAGAGAATAGTTCTAGTCATAATATTGAACCATCTTCTTCTAGCATAAGTAAAGAGCTTCAAGATTCTTATATTTATGATTCTATTAATCCTTTAATAGATATTGAATCAACTAATTGTTTTGAAATTTGTGATATGTTTTTCCAATTACCATTTTATGATTTTATAGGAGAGCATATTTCACAAAATGATGATATATATTACAAGAAGAAGAAGATTCTGATTTGAAACCTTTCATACATATCTCTTTTGAAGAGAAAATCCCTCTTAATGAATATCGATCTGAAAATTTTCTACAAAGAGATGAATTTCATGCACTTATTTCGTCTTCATATTTGTCTTTGTATCCTGATCTATTTGATAACAATGACTTTCAATCATATATTTCAAATTCTAATTCTGCATTGTTAAGTCTTAAAGAGGTACAAGTTAATTATGAAATGCATGAAGACGACCAAGAAGATTCTTATCCTTGTCATCAATCCATGTCTTCTTGTCATTATTCCTTGCTGGAAATGAATACTATTTCTAATGATTATTTTCAGAATTATTCCTTTTATGATTCATCATTCAATGAAGCAATATTTTCTTCTTACGATCATTTGCTTGATGGAGAAGATTCTTATGAGGATGTTAATGATACTAGTTCTATACTTATAACATCTCATATCTTTAACTCTTCTCAAGTAAATAACCAAATGCAATTTGATCTCTTTGAGAATTTCCAATTTAATCAACCAATTTATGATGATTTTTACGATAATATGTTGGAACAAATTGGATGTGATTTTGCTGATCTTATTCAAGAAAATGTTCCTAAGGACATAATTATTTAAGAAGAAGTTTTGGATCCATATATTGATTTTCTTTCAAATAATCCATTTCATTGCATAAATTTTTCGAACTCTTTATGTCGTTCTTTTGATTTTCATTGTACATACCATGATTGGGTTGCTGATTGGCTTGAGAAATCTTTCTTAGCAAGATTTCATCATTATGGTAAAACTCTATTTTCCTTATTTGTATATAAAGATGGTAAGGTTCCATTCTCTTTTTTGTACATAAATTTCCTCTTATTTTCTTTAATGCATTCTTTTTTTATTTTTATTTGCAAGCATTCATATCATGCTTTCTAATTATTCACTTCTTCCTTTTTGCAGGATTCCATATGCTTTCATGGTTGCATTGGAAATTCGATTATACTTAGTTTTTGTTTTTTTTAGAGTAGTTTAGGAGTAGGTGTAGAATAGATTAGTTTTATCATTTATTTAGTAATTAGATTACTCTTTTGGGTTTTCTTCAATAAAATGTTTGCGACAACAAGCTAAGTCCAAGTTAAAATCAAGCTTCTCCAAATGCATTCAGGGAAGTATTTTTATTCTCTTTCGCTTTCTATTATTCATGTTCTCAGTGATTATTTTATATGTTCAAGGCATTCATGTTTGATTATGTCTTTAGTTTTAAATTATAATGAAATGTTTTGAATAGGTTCTTTTCCAAGTTTTAAGAGGAAGAATATTTTGACAGTAGAGAAAGTAATTAAAATTAGAACATCTTCATTACTCATGAATTTTGATCTTTTCTGGATATCCACTTGAAAGGAGGGTTTTTACATATTTTGTTGTTGCAAATTATTTTACATTTTAATTTAGGATTCTTTTGTTTGTAATAAATACCTAATTAAATTTGATATCTTATGATCTATTAAAAACAAAATTCTTAACCACTAATTTTTCTTTTAGTGAGTTATATAGTTGTGAGATTATGATTTACTTTTGGTTTCACTTGTATATATGTTTGATTTTATTATTCTTACATTTTCTTTTCTTGCTGGTTTGTTTTGAGTTTTTCATGATTTTCACTTTTAAAATAAAAGAGCTTATCACTCTTTTACAGTCTTGAAGTCTTATGTTTTGATTAGTTAATTTTTTATTGTGAAAAATCAATAACAGACTGTGCTGATAATTCTGTTTGAATATTTCCGTCATTATCCTTAGAACTTTATCTTTAACTCAACATGAACATATGAGTTTGAATTTAATTACTTTTAAGGGAATTATTTTCGAGAAAGAAGTTTCAATCTATAGATCTTAGTAATCTATAGATTCATTACGCCATCCTTTCTCTTAAGGAGTTTCTAAGTCCTCTCCCCAATTTACTAGGCTAACTCAAATATTAAATTGAGCACATAGATATGTGGACAAACACACAACTCACAAGATAGATCACACAATTTACTCAACAATTGAAGAATGAAACAGTGAAAAAATGGCTTGCAATTGTGAATGCTTTCATTAATAAAAAAAGTAATTAGATAATAATTACAATGAAGTACACTAGCTAAATAGCCACAAGAAATTCGAATCCACATGAGAAAATTCGAATTGATTACACTCTACTTGACTGTAGGTAACTAAGACCTTGTCTAAATCATTATCAGAGGACTCAATGGTTAACTGACCTTGTCTAAACCATAACCGGAGTTCATCGGAGTTCTAAAAAACAACTCAAGTGTTACATTCAGTGTTGACTAAGGCTAACTGACTGTGGTAGGTGAGAAATGCACCCCTCCTGCATGTAGCCAAGCAAACCTAGTGCTAACTGAATGTAGAGGACTAGAACTAAATGTAACTGACTCCTAACTTAGCTTGACTAGTCACCAAATCAACTGAACTGACCTTGGTTGGTTTTGGCACTCCCAGTGGATCCTAAATTGTAGGGATTGGTCTATGAGGCTCCTAAACTGATGTATGCAAGTGCAATAAGTGGCAGTAGGCCTCGATTAGTGTTCGCCACACTTTAGTAACTGAAACATGTGCCCCAATTAGGCCAAGTGGATTCAATGGTGCTAGTGACTAAAAATAGACTGGATGGACTCTCGATTTAGACATGACTCCTGATTTATACATATGATCAAATTGGACAAGGGAGGATTAATAATCCTAATACCCCCCCTGAATGCTAACTTGGACAATCTATGGGCCATGGTAACTAAGACCATAGGTTACCCATTACATCAAGTAAAATAAAGTAACAGCTTAATACAAGGAGCTGGGGAAAAAACCACATGGGAAAAAGGAACCCCCTCTATCTAAGCAGGTAGAATTAGGTCTCAAGTTTGAAAAACTTGAAAATATGTTGCTGCAATCTTCATCTCTTTGAGGTAGCAAAGAAGCATGCATGGTGTGCTGTGCACAGGTATTCTGGGGCCTGGCATATAGACTTCTCCTTGTTCTCCAAAAAATATGATGGAAGGAAGGAGGAATTTAACCTTTGTCTCTTGCTGGATGAAGAGATGTATGATCATATCCATTCTTCTGAATGTAGTGAGACTGAGCCCTTGCGATATAACATCTTACAGCGAGTCTATTGCATATCTCTGAAGGAGGCAAGATTGCATGGCATAGTGCAAGGGTCTTTCCTTTCTGAGTGTCAGGTGAGTTTTCGGTCACCTTCCTAGCTTCCAGTTTGGAAGTAGGGACTAAATATAGATCTGAATCACCCTGAATCTCAATCTCATAAACTAATAAAGGTGGATCTGCAATACTAGTAGAATCTGCAAAAGAAGTAGATGCTACCTTCCCTTTCAAGTGGCTGCTGAGAGTGCACTGGTTCTGAAGCAGGGATGAAATGTGAGAACTCATATGATTTTGAAGCATGATTTGCAACACCCTTCACTATGATGTTCCCAGTAGAGATATCTGTGATCTCCACTAAGTCAGAACCAAATATCACTCGCTTTGGAGATCCATTATGGGTTATCTGATAGACAGATAACAGGTTTGAAGCTAGGGAGGGAACAAACAACACATCTTTGAACTTTCCATGTTCAATCTTGAAAGATCCCTTCCCTTTTGTTTTGAATTTATTGTTATTTACCATATGAATACTAGGACCATAAAAGGACTGAAAAGAAGAGAATGATTCTCTGGATGCAGCCTTATGGTTGGAAGCTTTAGAATCAATGAGGAAGACATGTGCTGATGAGCAGCAAGCCTTCAATGCATGGCCTTTACTTTGGCATTCTTCATCTTCTTCTTTAGAGTCATCCTTCCTTGCACTATCAGGTGTAGAAATGTTATGTTTCTTCAAAAGAAGAGCCATTTCATCAAGTTGTCTTCTCATACAGGAGCTTTCTGAATGAAATCCCGTTCCACAGTAAGAGCAGAGGACCTTGGCTTTGCTACCTTATCTCCTCTTGCAACCAAAGCTTGATCTTTGGAAGATTGAATGATCCCCATTTGGATCAATTTATTATTCTCAGAAGTGAGAGATTGGATGAAGGCATCAAGAGTGGGCATCTTCCAATTTGGAGTAGTGAACCTTACTGTTTGGAAGGTTGATACAAATATTGAGTAATCTGCGTTGAGCTTTGTGAGAATGGAAAGGATGAGTTGATCTTCATCCTTCTCCACTTTGCATTACTTCAAATGATATATCAGGTTCTTGAACTTTGTGAAGAATTCATTCAGCGACTCGAAGTTGGATGGATTAAGAGTGATCAGATCATTTTCTAGCTGATGGATCCTCATCTCATCCTGCTTATCAAATAAGGAGTCAAGCTTGTCCCAAATATCCTTTGGAGTCTTCAATACTTGGATGTGAAATTGAAGATCTAGAGAGACTGAGGAGAATAAGTATCCATGAGCTTCATCAATCTTGTTCCAGTACTTTTCTTTGTCATGATTCAAAACTGGAACTGCCTCTATTTATTCTGTGAGTCTAAAGAGATTCTTGGTGAGGAGCAGTACCTCCATGTCATCCTTCCAGTGATGATAGTTGAAGGAAGTGAGAGGCTCTACTGTATGAACCATTTTGGATGCAATAAGAGGGACTGAGCTGCTGTAGCGAATGCAGTGAGAAGAAAGGGATGCTTGTAGTGAATGCTGTGAGAAGAGCTGATAACCTGTAACATAATCAGACATACAAAGTAAGGTCGACAGTATGCACTTTTGGAAGTTCCTTCACACCCATCGTAGTTGATCAAGCAAGCTTGATCAACAATTTCCTAACTTGGGATATTAAGTGGTAAATTCTCCGCTTCTAGTGCAGTACTAGAAGGATCGATTTTGCTAAAAAAAAAATGATCCAGCTGGATATATGAGGAGGAGAGGTGTCTTTTCCATCGAAGCTCTGATACCATAATAAATTGAGAACATAGATATGTGGAAAAACACACAACTCACAAGATGGATCACAAAATTTACTTAGCAATTGAAGAATGGAACAGTGTAAAAATGGCTTGCAGCTTTGAATGCTTTCATTAATAAAAAATTAATTAGATAATAATTACAATGAAGTACAATGGATAAATAGCCATAAGAAATTCGAATCCACATGAGGAAATTCGAATTGATTACACTCTACTTGACTGTAGGTAACTAAGACCTTGTCTAAATATTTATCGGAGGACTCAATGGTTAACTGACCTTGTCTAAACCATAACTGAAGTTCATCAGAGTTCTAAAACACAACTCAAGTGTTACATTCAGTGTTGACTAAGGATAACTGACTATGGTAGGTGAGAAATGCACCCCTCCTGCATGCAGCCAAGCAAACCTAGCGCTAATTGAATGTAGAGGATTAGAACTAAATGTAACTGAGTCCTAACTTAGCTTGACTAGTCACCAACTCAACTAAACTGACCTTGGTTGGTTTCGGCACTCCTAGTGGCTCCTAAATTGTAGGGATTGGTCTAGGAGGCTCCTAAACTAATGCATGCAAGTGAAATCAGTGGCAGTAGGCCTCAATTAGTGTTCCCCACACTTTAGTAACTGAAACATTCGCCCCAATTAGGCCAAGTGGACCCAATGGTGCTAGTGACTAAAAATAGACTGGATGGACTGCCGATTTAGACATATGACCAAATTGGAAAATGGAGGATTAATAATCCTAATATCATATTGAGATTAACAAATTACACATAGTTTGCATATTTCTTTAAACTTGCTATTTGAGATTTAAGCCATCAGACAAAACGAGTTAAAAGATGGCCCTGTCGAGGCTATGGACGCTTGCGGGCTGCAGGGTCTCTGTCTTTGTTTTTGGGATTTCAAATAATAAATATTATATATAAATCCTTAAGAATCCTTTTCCATCCCACACTCGTAGAGAGTCACATGATGCTGCTTACCCATTAGTAAATTGAGTCACTGTATAGCTATGCATCTAAATCAGTAAACTGGGACCAGAGCGCTTGGAAGTGGGGATTAAAATGAATCCATGTCGCGGCTATAGATACCGACTGGAAATAGGGCCCTGCCTATGGTATTGGAGTCATTTCTTAATACTATGTCTTATATGATTAAGCCTAATTTACCGAGGTTAATTCTCGGTAAAGTTCTTGATTCTTACATTTTGTGAGTAATTTATTTTAAAAAATGACTTTATCTTTAGAAAAGTTTTTGGATAATGATGGGAATGAGTTAGATGTTTTAGAAGTGTTGAATTCTGACCAATACTATATCATTCATTGATAAAGCTATTCAGATTATTTGAGATGTAGCATGTGAAAGCATTTTATCTTCATTCTTAATTTTTAGATTTCAATACTGTAATTCAGAGATAACTAGTTCTACCCAGCCAGTCGCCATTTGTTGTAGCTACAATAGATCCCGTGTTTTATCCAAAACATGAGAGCCCAAATTTTTATATGCAAAAGGTGATGGTTAAGTTCCTTTGTCATTTTGGGATTCCCATAGTATTTATCATGATTTCTATGTCTTTGTCATGATTGATTTAGTTAACATTTTTTATTAAAATTTATGCATTTATATGCGTTTTGGTGAGTTGCAGAAGGAATTAATTTTCTTCCAAAAAGTGTGTCTTACCCGCAACTCGCAACCTGAATCCCGCAATTGCAGACTGCGGGATTGCTTTGTAAATATTTTAAACTTTTCATCTCGCAACCTGCAACCTGCAATCCGCAAATTGCGGATTGCGGAAAATAGTTGGGTTAATAAATTGTGTTGTGTGTTTCCGCAACCTGCAATTCACAAATTGCATATTTTGGATTGTGGAAATGTTAGTTAGACTGTGAGAGTGTTTACATTCCAGCATCCTGACAGCTTGTAAGTTTAAATATTTGTCGTGGATTCGTCTTCATCCAATGGTTGGGATTGTTTTGTGTTTTCAATAATCGTTCAATTTCTCCATTCTTTGTTTGTGATTTGATTTTCAAATTATGATTTTCACTTGTAATATCTCATGAATTGGTAATCATTGATTCGACTAAGTTGTAATGAATTAGGCGCTAAGATTTGATGTAAATCATGTGTGAATTGTTACCCAATTTCTGTTGACACATGTTGCGCGACATAACAATACATAAGTGATAATTTTAAGTTCCAGGCCATAAGATCTTAATTATGACAATCTATCATGATAAGTCATTTATGAAATCTCTGTTTGCTTCTTATTAAATACAGGATTCGACATAAGTAATTGGTTGTTTTCCATACTAAGTTGGCTAGTTTCCATAAATTTTCACGATGACACTTATGCTGAGTGCAATATGTAGGGAGATCACAAATATTTGATCAGGTTTGATAAAGAAAAGGAACTTTAGCCTATTCTTTATCAAGAACCTGTGTCGCTTCCTTTTGATACGGATATTCCTAATGCAAGCAGTGGTAGTGAAGAAGAACCCAAGGCCCAATCTATTTGCATACACTTTCCTCAGAAGAAGAAAATGAAGGTCACTAAGAAAATGATTGATCAAGACCACACCATTATCCAGGATCTTATAATCAATAAAAAACTTGTTTTTCCATCCATTCCTTTGAAGGAGGAACAAGTCATGATGACTTTTTCAGTTTTTAAGGATATTGTTGATAATTATCAATCTTTTAAGACAGATAGTCTAGCTCCTTCATCATACGTAGGGGATAATTAGTAGGTTATGGTTAATCTCTACAGTTGATTATGAGATCTTTCCCACAAATATTTGGTGAATATCTTGAAATATTTTGTTTAGACCACTTTCTATGACGATAAGAGGAGAAAGGATTGATTTTGTAATCCTTGATCTTATGGGGATTTTATCTTTTTTGTAATTATTATTTAAAGGGTATATCCTTCATTGTTAAAGGGTGATGGGGGAAGTAATCGATAGAGCTCAAAAATATTTCTCTTTCAGAGCTTTGTAATTTTCTGGCTTTCAATTGTTTGAAGATAGAGAATGGGAGACACTACTGCCAAGGAGGAAAAATTAGCAGAAGAGACCGGAGACACTTTGTTTGATGCTAAGATTGTAATTTCTTATAGAATTTCATTATACACTAAGGTTATTTTCAGATCTTCTTTTGTTTATTGATCAATTTTCTTTGATGAATGCTGATTTTAACTCCAGATTGCTTATCAATGTCATCAAATATTTTGCAATTTATTAAACACATTGATCTATAGTTCTGGTTTATATTTGCTAATGATCTATGTGTTCATGATATTTTGAAATAGTTTATTTAATTAAAACATTATTTATTTCTGCAAATGGTTTCACAGTAAAGTTGAATTGATGTTAATTTTTCAATTTACATATTGGTTATAGGTTGACCTTGAATGCATGTAACCCTCAATCTGTTGTTGATTAATTTTAATTGATTAATAGTGACTTGGGAAGATATGTAATTGACCTTTTAACATTTCTATTAAGTTGATAAATGCACTTATCTATTTCTACATCAAGTTGACCTGCACATACACAAGCCACCTTCTTAGAATAGTTATAACTTAGCTTACATTTCCCTCTAGGTAGATTTGTTGTTTTGTAGACATATAATATCTTTTTTTCCTTCATAGGAAGACAGATCCTTTTAGGATCAAACACTCACAAGTTCCAGTAGAGGCCTTTATATTCGTGGGTATTAACCACACCAAACAACTCAAGGATAAAGTAATACTTGCATAGGATTATCTGAAGGCTTTGGCTGGGTTTTCATCACCTATTATTGCCTTGGACACCTTTCCAACACGTACACAACCGAGGCTTCAACAATGCCATAAATGGCAAGGACCCTTCATTAATTTCCCTTTTTCTAGCATTTTATTAAGGAAAGGATGAATATTGGAGGAACCTCATGGGTTTAATGAGCAAGGAATGAGTGCAGAGGGAAGGATGATAGGTGGGCGTTGCTGGTTGGTATAGAGAAAATAACCTTGTGCATGGAAGTTTGGTCCATGGGATCACCTTGAGAAACAAGAGAAAGAATTTGGTCCTAAGGGATTAAAAAATACTATCACCCATATGAGCTTTGTGTGGAGGAGAAGGGAAACATAATATGTTAGTGAAATCAGAATTCACCAGTATGCCATCTTTGTGACAATGAACCAACCTAATATGAAAAAAATGAAAACCTTGTGAATGGAATTGTGCACCTGAGCTCAACATAATTGGGAATTACAGATTGAGAGAAATTGGAATTTAGGGAAAGTATAGGAGTGAATAGCTTGATAAATTCAATGAAGGATAAAGTCTAGAGTTACCAATCTCGAGCTTTCTATGACCACCCTGAAGAGAACTGGAGGGAAGACGGCCTTTCCAGTAGATAAAGGAATCTTCCTTGTGTTGGGTGTGTTGATGTATTTGTAACTTTGGAATGTATTCACTTGTATATCTTATATTGTACCTCGATGTTCCTATTGGGAGAATCATTTGTATTTCATTATACCCTGATGTTCCTATCAGGAGATTCATTAATACAATAAATTCATGTAAAGTCATTGAGGTTAACCCTTCGTTGTAAGTCGGGGAAATAGTACCCACAATTGAGTTAAGGTTAACCCTCCTTGTTGATCGGAGGGAAAGGTCCCCATAGTTGAGGGGAAGTATGGTTATTAGAATCTCCTAGAGATGTCGACTCTGTTAAGTAATTGTAAAAGTAAAAAATAGTATAAATAGAGAGGGAGAATCTCTATTTGTCACACACACTCACTCAACTGGGGCGCATAAGTGAGAGAGGAAGTGCTCACACAAGTGAGAGAGAGAAAAACTATTGGAGATCATCTTTTCTGTCTTTGGGTTTTACTGTTTCCATTGGTGCTCATTCTATCTTTGAGGAAGTTGCGGGGTTTTCTCCTTTATGGTTTCCCCGAGGAAAAATCTTTGTGTCTCTTGTCTCTTGTGATTATTGTTGTGCATGTTATTCTCTCAGATAAGATCCTCATATTTGAGCTAACCTGAGAAGAAGACACTGTGTAGCTGCATAAGCTAGGGCTTCTTAATTTTTGGGTCTCTCTCCACAATCCATCAGCAAAAGGAGGCTAGTCTAACTGTTCATTGAAAGGCACATATTTCTAACGAAGCATAATTTGATTACGGTCATTTTTAGTTTTTGCTGTGGAAAATTAGGGATTTTTGTAGAAGAGTAAATTTTGAGTGATCCTAGCATAGGATTTCTCTCCTCATCAAAATCAAAGTTTAAGACCAAGGTCGAAGTTTTTGGTTGGGTGAAACTCTGGTAAAGTCAAACTGTAGATTGACCCCAGGATTAAAAAAACCCTAAAATACTAAACCTGGTATTTTTGGTACATTCTCTATATCTCAGGATTCAAGAAGTATCAGGGGCATAAATTTTCACAGGTGGAAGATAAAATCCTGATGTACCTTGTGTAAAACTTTCAGCCTCATATTCACTATATTCTGGGAGATATGTTTCCTCCAAATCAAGGTTCTAGCCTCTTCCGAGATTCATCCCTAAACATGACACCTAGTGAGAATTGCTATATATCGGGCTACAAAGGTCCAAATGAAATTGAGCAAGATATTCCAGATAGGGAACAGACATTAATTTCTGTGGTAAAAGTTTCAGACCCTGATGATTCCCTATGGACACGTGGCAGTCCGTACAAGTTCTCTATGCTGAACATTACTGAAATAATTCACCTTGGGAAAACTCTCATAATTCCCAATTGGTGAAACCAATTCTGGTAAAACCAATTCTGGTAAAACCTATGGTGTTGGAAATAGGATAGATGAGGTTACCTCGATACGGAATTTTAGACACAGAGGAGCAGTACTTTCGGAGATATCATAGAAACAATATCAGGAATTATTGCAGAAGAAATTGGTAAACTAGGGCTTCCTGTTCTAGGAGCTTCCCTCCACTATTTTTAGAAAAGGAGTACATTGGAAAGATCTTATTGAGGAGATTCATCTTTCTACCCAATTAGATAAAAAAGATTCCAAGTTTTGAAAATTAGGGTTTCTCTGACAAACCCTAGATCAGCGAGCTCCGGAACCAGGACAAACACCTCAAATCGGTAAGATCTAATCTTTTTCTATTTACATTTAAGGTTCTCATTTCAAAATGACTATTCACACCAGCTTGATGACAAGATTGGTGAAGATGACAACTTCCAAGCATGGAAGTATAGGATCTCACTGGTTCTTGAAGGAAATGAATTGGACACCTACATAAGTGGAGAGGTTCCAGTTCTATAGGGGGATGAGGCTAAAGCCTTACACAAGAAGAACTTGGTCAAGGCCAAGAGGATCACCTTATACCACAAGTGTCTTCCCTAAAGACACCTAAAGAGACGTTTTATTCCTTGACCAAGCTACTTGAAGGGAAGAACATAAATCAGAATATTACTTTGAGAAACCAGTTGTAGAATGTGAAGATCTAGAATGCAGAGACCATACAGTCATACTTTACAAGGGTCTCTCAAATCAAAGAACAACTTCAAGCAATCGAAGAAGAATAATATATTTCTATAACCACCTTGAATGGCCTCCCAGGACCATGGGATTCATTCATTTAAGGAATTTGTGCCAGAAGGAAGTGATTACTTTCAGCATACTATGGGAAGAGCACACACAAGATGAAGCTCGACCCATAATAAGAGAATAGAAGATGGGAGCAATTGAAGATCAAGCGCTCACGATTCAAAGAAGATCCCTCAAGCGATGAGGAATATGAAGAACTCAATTCTTGAAGAATCTCTTATCTATCTTATCATTTGGATAAGAAATGATGATGTCATGATGAAACGAAAGGCTCAAGAAGGAGTCTACCCACGAAACAAATAAAGATAAGTATTCAATTGTCATTTCATGATATTATTTTTTTATGCATTTGTTTATATTCAGTTGATGTATTATGCACGATAGAATGTTTACATTAATAACAATATACTACTAATATGCATGTGATGGGTAAGTAGCTCATGGTGCTACACAACTCTCCATTTCTACTTATCTAGAATGAAACCTCTTTGCTGACATGTTGGATTAGTGCACAATCTCAATGATGTCTTGGTAGAGATGGAAGGAATCTAAAAAAGTTTCCATGAGATATGGATGAATGTTGTATTGGCTAAAATACTTGCATTATTATATCTTTATGCATTAGAATTTTCCATTGTGAATATGCCTTATGAAATGTTTCTAACCATACAAATGTATTTGACTTAATGTAGGAAAGATCGAGTACAATCACCTACAAGAAAAGAAGGATGAGACTTGTTTCGAAGAACAAGTGACGACAGTTCAAGAAAGAATCCAAGATGAAGAATAATATGATGATACTTTCAAAGAAAGAAAGAGGCCTCAGAGACACTCCAGTTATGTGACACTGTTGAGCGACATCATTGATGTAGAGCCTTCTAGCTATGAAGAAGTAGCCAAGAAGAAAGGGAAGGAGAATACCAGTTCAAGAAGAATGATGTCTAGGATATAGTATTAAGACCTGAAGGGAAGTCCGTAATGTATTCCATATGGATCTACATGATCCAGCATGTAGTAGATGGCAACATCGTGGGATACAAGGAAAGATTCGTAGTATGAGGCTTCTCATGGAAAGAAGGCATAGACTACGAAGAGACATTTGCAGCCACTAGAAGTTAAGACACATGACTGGAAAAATCATGTGTGCAAATGAAAGAAGGCCTTGTACGAGCTCAGAAGACACCCATAGTATAACACATACATGAGGAGCTTGAAGATCACCTAGAGTGATGAAGATCTTAACCTTTGCTACAAGGTTGAAGATGAAAGCCTATAGAGGATGACAATCTCACAGATGGGTGTGAGAAGAAATTTTGAAAAGGTTCAAGATAGAGGATCTTGGTATCCAGTGACCCTATATGGATACATATAATATTAGTAGCAGAGGAATCTACTTGTTACTCTAGTACAAAATGTTTAAATGCATAGAGTATGAAAGATAGAGGGAGAATGGTGCTCCACTTCAGAGGGAGTGACTGCAAAAGATCCTGATGTTTGACATTGTACGATAGGATGGATAGCTTATTGATGGCTCTAGGATTTACTGAGAGTAAATAATATTCCAACCTTTGCTTCAAGGTTGAAGGCAGAATACCAATGAAGCTCCTGTTATATGTCGATGAATTGTTCCTGACAGGAAAGTAGGAACTCATTAAAGTTGCAAGATGAGCCTAGCTTTCTAGGCATGTAGGTGTGGCAGAATGCAAATAAAATCTCCCTGGGTCAAGGGAAGTATGTAGTAGAGATCTTGAAGAGGTTTAGGATGATGGACTTCAAGGCCATGACCACACCTATGGAATGGAACCTAAAGCTATTGAGTGATGCTTCATCAGAGTTGGTTGATGCCACGATGTATCATCAAATGATTTGTTCCTTGATGTACCCGATGAATACAAGACCACATATTTACTTTTTTGTGAACACATTGAGACATGTTCACCTGATGGTTGCAAAGCATGCAGCGAGGTACCTGAAGGGTACAATTGAGTATGGGCTCAAGTATGAAGCAAATGAGAAGACTAACCTGGAGAATTATGTGGATTCGAATTGGGCAAGTAGTGCCATTGATAGGAAGAGAAATTCAAGGTGCTACTTCAGTATGGGATCATGTGTGATCTCTTGGTTTAACAGGAAGAAGTCCTACATGGCACTGAGTACAGCTAGGACAAAATATGTTGCCACTTATTCGGCTATTTGGGAGGTAGTATGTTTCTTTTGAAAACTACTATTTGATTTGATTGATCTGACTTGAATTTTTGTATGATGCAGAGAGGAGCAGTGAAGCTCCAGTATGTGATCCATACCAAGATCTCTCGAAAGAGGGAGTTCTAGCATAGCTGGCGAGACAGTTTGTATGAGCATAAAATCACGGTGAAGGTCATAGGTGGATCAGGAGGTAAACGATACTGTAGGTTTTCCTTAGATGTAATCGGTCTTGGAAAAGCTCACAGGTTATCCTTGGACGTAATCAACCCTGATGTGATTCTATGCTAGAAATGGTTAGAGTGAAGTTTGAGTACTTCCAAGAGAAGCTTGGTGTTCTCCATATCAAGGTTCCTTCCAAGGAGAAGATATAAGTGCAGAGCCCTTCTGAAATGGATGCAGGATGTGTTCTAGACATGGTTAGATGTAGGTGTAGAGCCCTTCTGACATGGTTGCGGGATGTGTTCTTCCCATGGTCAGATGTGAGTGATGAGCCTTTCTGACATGGTTGTTGGATTTGTTCCTCCCATGGTCAGATGTAAGTGCAAATCCTTTCTGACCTGGTTGTTGGATGTGTTCCTCCCATGGTCAGATGTAAGTGCAGAGCCTTTCTAACATGGTTGTTGGATGTGTTCCTCCCATGGTCAGATGTAAGTGTAGAGCCTTTCTAACATGGTTGTTGGATGTGTTCCTCCCATGGTCAGATGTAAGTGCAGAGCCTTCATGACATGGTTGTTGGATGTGTTCCTCCCATGGTCAGATGTAAGTGCAGATCCTTTCTGACATGGTTGTTGGATTTGTTCCTCCCATGGTTAGATGTAAGTGCAGAGCCTTTCTAACATGTTTTTTGGATGTGTTCCTACCATAGTCAGATGTAAGTGCAGATCCTTTTTGACATGGCTATTGGATGTGTTCCTCCCATGGTCAAATGCGAGTGCTGGGACTTTCTGACATGGTGGTGGATGTGTTCCTCCCATGGTCAGATATGAGTGCTAGGCGTGCCTTTCTGACATGGTGGTGGGTGTGTTTCTCCCATGGTCAGATGTAAGTGCTGGGCATGCCTTTCTAACTGGGTAAAATTTAAGTGCTGAAGAAGAAGAATACCTACATGGAGGCCAGGCCTACAACCAACATGAAAAAGGGCTGTCTCTGTAGAACTTCCTATGATGAGTAGAATTGAGAGATAGCACCAGTTGATCAAGATAGTGGAAGCAGTGATGATGATGATCCAACTTTGATGATGATCTAGTGATGATCCAGTTTCAATGATGATCCAGTGATGATATAGCTTTGATGATAATCCAGTGATGATCCAGTTTCGATGATGATCCAGTGATGATCTAGCTTTGATGATGATCTAGACTTGATCAAGATAAGAAGACTTGTGCTGATGAATTGTGTCAAGAGAATAATTTTCTAGTTAAGAGGGAGTGTTGATGTATTTGTAACTTTGGAATGTATTCACTTGTATATCTTATATTGTACCTTGATGTTCCTGTCAGGAGAATCATTTGCATTTCATTATACCCCAATGTTCCTATCAAGAGAGTCATTAATATAATTAAGTCATGTAAAGTCATTGAGGTTAACCCTCCATTGTAAGTCAGGGAAATAGTACCCACAATTGAGTTAAGGTTAATCCTCCTTTTTGATCCGAGGGAAAATTCCCCATAGTTGAGGGGCACTAGGGTTATTAGACTCTCCTAGAAATGTCGTCCCTAGTAAGTAATTGTAAAAGTCAGAAACTAGTATAAATAGAGAGTGAGACTCTATATTTGTCACACACACTCACTCAACTGGGGCACATGAGTGAGAGAGGAAGTGCTCACACAAGTGAGAGAGAGAACAACTATTGGAGTTCATATTTTTTGCCTTTGGGTTTCACTGCTGCCATTGGTGCTCATTCTATCTTTAAGGAAGTTGTGAGGTTTTCTCCTTTACGGTTTCCCTGAGGAAAATTCTTTGTGTCTCTTGTCTCTTGTGATTATTGTTGTGCATGTTAATCTCTCAGATAAGATCCTAAGATCATATTGCTTAAATGATAAAAATCTAATAGGGTGTGGTAGGTATTGTGGGTTCTAGGGATGGATGAAATAGTGGATATGCCTGCAAATTTGTAGCTGAGTGCATTGGATTAGCATTCAACTCCCCTTTGAATCCCTGTGTGCTTGAGAAACCAATAGGAAACTGGATCAACATGAGTAATTATAAGTGAGCCTATTAGTTCCTGTCTAGTGGATATCATATCCCAACTCAAGGGTGTTCTCTCAGCCAAAATCATATAGGGTGGAGAGAGACCTATTGTTGGGTGGAATGCTGCACTCACATAACCAATTGCTGAACAATTGAATTGAAAGCTAAGTATTATGTTGTGTTTAAACTGTCCAATTAATGTTCATAAATGCTCAATTTTATTGTCTATGAATTCCATTTGGTTCATGTGATGAATGGTTAATCATGTATGTTGAATGAATAGAATTACAAGCTAAGTTATTCAATGGAATGGTTATACATAGTTGTGAACATGTTAATTATGTAAAGGGTTCATTTCCTGTTAAATTTATAAATAAATGACTACATTTTGCATGAATTACACTGGTTAATTATTTGGTATGCATGCCGTGCATTTTAGTTGCATTTGCATGCATTTCCATCAACCTGTTGAGTTGTTAATGGGTGGTCGAGGCTTGCACACACGCCTTTGTAGGAGTTGATTTGGGTTCCAAGGTAGATGTGGAACCAAAGGATACATGGTTGAATTCCCATAGTTGAAATCATCTAAATGAAGTTGAGAATAATCAAGTTTCCATAGCTGAATGACTGAGTCGATGATCCGAACCAAAATGAGAAATTTGGCTGCTCCGGGCCAAAATGAGAAATTTTGCTAAGTGTTGGCCTATGTAAAATGGAGCAATTGTGTTCATCGATTACTAGGTGAAGATGGAATCAGGGTCTTTGATTTTAGTACAAAGGTCGTAATCAAAAGTGAAATTTGGCTAGGTGTTTTATAAAGTTAAGGAAATCGTGATCATAGTTCATTATGTCAGACCCGATCCGAGCCATTAATTACATGCCGATGATTCGTTTTGAATTCCAACTTTTGACCCACCAATGTCAGGAATCAAAAGTCAGGGGACTTGTATGGTTATGTTTTGTTGTGGTACCGACTCCTGAATTTCGTAATGCTTATTAATGATCAAATTGTAAGTTGAAAAGGTGTATGCTTGCTTTAGTTTCTCATTCGAATCTCAACGACTAATATCGGGATCGAAACTTCAACATGGCTTTGTGAACAAATAAATGTTATGCTCCTGGTTCTCAACATTCAATTTGTATGGAAAAAAGGTGGTATTGACACAAGGGTTTTGGGATTGTAAATGAATGGTTGGAACCAATGGAATTTTATAGTTGGAGTAGTTTAGGATCATTAGATCTGGTTATGAGGTTAAATTAGGTCCGTTAAACTCAAACTAAGGTAGTATTTGGAAGTTTATCCAACACATGCTTATGTTTCTGCTCTACGATTATCAAACTAGTTAAGGAATTGTAAAAGAACGATATCGGGCATGAAACATTTGTAATATGATCATTTATAATGATCCCTTGTCACTCCAAAAGTTCAATTAGGTAACCAGGGACACTACAATTTTCTTCCAATTTAGCTTCAAGTTTTGGTTCCTATTTGGAACCCAATTTAGCTTCCTATTTAGTGTAATTTCCCCATTCAAATAAGTACATAGCATGACAATTCCATCAATCCTACTAGTTCCCTAGGTTGGATGGATACATTCAGAATTTTAATAAGGGAGCTAATAAATGATGTTCAAACATTAGAATGGAATACATATTTAATAATGGAGCTTATAAAATAAATACAAGAGAAAATTGAAGTGCCACTGGAGAATGAAGCCACATAGAGATTAGGGGGCCCACACAAGCTAGAATATCTATGCCACATGGCATCCTCCTCTTGCAATTTCAAATCCATGGGAAGCCTAAATGTTCTTGGATGAGTTAGAAGGCTAATACACTTGGCCATATGCATCATCGGTCTAATTTTGAAGGAAATGTAACTTACATGGGAGAGGAAGAGTAATTTTGGAGCTAGTGCGACACTTGGACTAGATTCCCTAGATCTATGAAAACAACGATGCAAATTGTTGGGTATATGTTATATTCTTTGCATGTGCATATGGAGGGGAGGTGCACATGTTAGCATTTCATCTCGGTGATTTATAGATTTTATGGCTATTTATAGCTGTTTGTGTTTATTTTTAGAATTTGTCTAAAAATATGCAACTTAATCTCGGTTAAGGGATTGGAGTCTTTTCTAATCTGGGTTAACGGATTAGGGTATTTGGATGTTGTGTAATACCAATATTTTGTATTGTGAGGATTTCATAATGTAATGAAGAGAAAATAGGAGGTGTGGCTCCAAGGTTTCTTGGTTTTCCCGGTTAAGGGTTTCCAGGGTAATTCTCTGTGTTTATGTGTGACTGATGTGTTGTGATCTCTATTTTGCTTAAAAGAATCTGTATGCTTTGCTTCTCTGCACAGGTTTAAAACTAACATGTGGTATTAGAGCTCGATTTTGGCATCAGGGGACAGCTTTGCTGCTAAGGGTTCGACGTGGTTGATAAATCTTGGGTCTGTGATAAACCTGGGTTCAGTGGGAGCTTTGTAGTGTTGATTTGTGCATTGAAAGAGAATGGCGAGCACTTCAAGAATTGAGATCGAGAAATTTAACGGCTATAATTTTGAGCTATGGAAGCTCAAAATGGAGGATCTTCTGGTAGATCAGGAACATTGGATTGCTGTGGATCCGGGTACGAAACCCACTCCAACATCACAATATGATTGGGATAAATTAGAAAGAAGGGCGGGGAGTATAATACAATTGTGCTTATTGGACTCTATGTTGTTGAACGTATCTGGTGAAGATAGTGCAGTAAAAATATGGGAAAAACTAGGGAGTTTGTATCAATCAAAATCCCTTGTGAACAAGCTTTTTCTGCAAAAGAAGTTGTTTCACCTCAGAATGGACGAGAATGACACTGTAACAGAGCATTTGAATGTCTACAATACTCTGGTAAGTCAGATGACCTCTGTTGGTATTAAAATGGCCGAAGAATATAAATGTATTACATTATTGTGTTCTTTGCCGGATTGCTGGGACAACCTAATTGTTGCAATAGGTAGTGCTAGCTAGGTGACCTTAAAATTTGATGAAATTGTATCATCCCTACTATCAGAAGAGATGAGGTGGAAAACCATGGATAATCATAGCATGGATGCCTTGTCTGTGAGAAGTCGCCCCCAGGAGAGAAACAAAAATAAAGGATAATCATAGCATGGATGCCTTGTCTGTGAGAAGTCGCCCCAAGGAGAGAAACAAGAATAAAGGATCTGGGGGGAGATCTAAATCTAAGGGTAGATCTAAATCCCTAGGAAAAGGAATTAGGAAGTGTTGGAAATGCGGTAAAGCTGGGCACTATAAAAAGGATTGCAGATCTAAGAATGTTGAGAAAGCAAAGGGATATGAGGATACCCCTTCCATAAAGGTGAAGAAATACTTAGAAGAAGGAGGAGATGTGTACCTATCTTCCACCGGTAATCCTTCAGAAAGTGATACATGGCTGATTGACTCAGGTGCGTCATGTCATATGACCCCTCATAGGGACTGGTTCTGTGAATATGAAAAGTACAATGGAGGAGATGTGTACTTGGGAGATGATTCACCAGCCAGTATCATTGGACGTGGAAGATTCAAGCTAAAACTAAAGGATGGAAGGATTAGAACTCTACCTGGAGTGCTACACATTCCAAGTCTAGCAAGAAACTTGATATCTGTCGGATAGATGGATGTTGCAGGTGTAAAGACTGTGTGTGGAGATGGTGGTTGCAAAATGGTTCAAGGATCAATGGTATTGGTGAGGGGAGTTCGGTATGGAACTCTGTACAAACTACCGGGAAAAACCATCATTGATGAATGTAACAATTTTGTTGTGCTGGAGGAAGGAGGTAAAAATGACAAAACCTTGACTGCATCAGGAGGAAAGACAATGCTATGGCATCAAAGAATGGGGCATATCAAAGAAAATGGACTTCGAGCATTACAAGGTAAAGGTATGGTTGAAGGTATGACTGATTGCACTCTGGATTTTGATTTCTATGAACATTGCATATATGGAAAACAAAATCGAG